>OZ010612.1:11562954-11567954 GCA_963932145.1 Acanthosepion lycidas | reverse complement strand
TTTCGACGTATGTGTCTTTCAGTTCAGTTTTTAATCCTGTACCTGTCCCCATTGCCTAACTCTCTCACTAGTGGACTTGTTGCTCAAGTGGAATCGCAAAGAAGGAATACAGAACTGCAGACTATCCACACAAAAGATTTGTTTAGAGTGATGAACACTTGTGTAGAACCAGCCACACTTATTGGAAGTGCTGATAACAAGGAGTTGGTGCAAATATTTGCCATGAACACAATGAACAACACCCAAATAAACAAAAATTACCTGAACATGGGAATAGTCTATTTCAGGCTAATTTGTATGCACCTATCATCAGCCCTGAAGTGTCTGTCTCAAAGCATTGTTTTAAATTTATTTTCAATGTCAGTCCTCTACTGGAAGATGCCCTGTTAATGAGGAGGGGCTTGTGTTAGCGACTGGTGGAGGATGTAAAGTATCTTATTCTGGGGAAGCAGTCTGGGGTTGGAGTTTATTTATGGCTAGAGCCTTTCATTGTTTGTAGCAAAATATTGGTTTCTACTATGTGGTGTTTCCTATACAAGCACCAAAATTCACAGTAAATAATTATTATACAACAAGGGTCCAATATTATTAATAAGTGATGGGGGGATTTAACCATAAACCCGTTAAGATTAAGGTAAATCTCTCTCACTCTTGCTCATTTTCTCTATTCATTTCTCTCTCTATCTCTTGCTCATTCTTTACATGTTTCAGTTTTTTGGGTACTGTGTACTAGTGAGCCAGTCAAAATGAGCTGGCTCATTTTATAGTTCACCAATAGAAGGGTTAACCAATCAGAAAGCTCAAAATATTCAATCCAGCATGTATAAAGGCAGCCATTTTGTTTTTTTTTCTCCAAAAATATCTCCATTGCCAACCTGATATCGAAGAGTTAAATAATTACTTAACAGCCGCTACTTTCTCTGAATCTTCACTGCCAAACTCTGATATTGAACACATTACGGACTTCACTGGATTCCATATTCAGAGACTACAGCAAACATGGTCAACAGTATGTCCATCACTTTTTCTCTCTATCATTCTCAGTCTGTCCATCCTTTCTCTATCATTCTCAATCTTTTTATCTCAAAGAGCTACATAATGTGTCATTGCAAATAATGGTGAATATAGAATTGAATAAAATTTAAATGTTGTTTCTTTTTTGAAGTTGAAAAGCAAAACCCTCTCTCTCTCTCTCTCTCATATATATACATATATATATATATATAAATTATACATATAATAATACTGATCTGTCAATAATACTGCATTAATTTCTGACCACTGACAATCCCTTTGTGATTCTCAGTGCACTCCTGTAGTAAAATCATTAGCAATTAAATTAGAATAAATTAAAGATATAATAGCTTTATTCTATCAATAATGTTTGCCTCCACACCTGGCCATTGATAATCCCTTTCTTCCTGATTATCAATGCATTCCTACAGTAAAATCCTTAGCAATGCCTTTCCATTAGAAATAGAAGAGCCCTATTCTATCAGTAATGATTGCCTTCATTCCTGACCCCTCGCTGATAGTTTAGTATTCAACTAACTGTCATCTGACATCGACTGACTGACCGACTCCTCGTTACTATTACTACTCCTACTTATTATAGGTGGGAGAGTCTATTAACTATAGAATAGGTGTGTTCCACTATAACACAATAATGAAATGAGATGGAAAAATAAAACATTCGATAAACGTAAAACCATTCAGATTAAAATTCAAGTGGTTAAACATGGAAATATTTTTGACCCACCCTTATAAATATAAATGTCCAGTTATCTTTCTTGGAATATAAACTTGAGACGGATATTTTGAGTGTAGAAAAATGCACTGGGTAATAACAAAATCCTGTTGTTTGTTTAAGAAACCTGATATTATATCAACTAATAAGCCAACTAATATTTGATGTCAGTGGGTTGGAAGAAACAGATATTTTTCTTCATGATAAATGGCTTTTCAAAACATATTCATGACTATATTTTAAATATAAGCTCTTAAATAGGTGCTGAAGGGAGTCATCAGTGATATAAATTGACTTGGTTCATCAGGGAGTTTTGAGTTTCAACATCATACATCCCATCACCAACAGAACCCAAGACAACCTGATTGTAACAACCAATCCACTGTGAACTGACATTTAAATGGTCTCTGGTGGGGGACTGGATTCTTTTTTTTTAAATTTTTTTCAGTGGATAACAGCTTCAGTAAAACTTAACCATCTATGTTATTTCCCAAACAAGGTTTGGTGCCTTACTCTAAGAATTTAGTTTTGATTTATTAATTTGTACTATAAAATTCTATAACTTAAAACTACTTCTAAACATTATATCGTTGGAATGATTATTGAAGTCAACTACTAGTAGTTGGCAGGGGTGGAGACCCCAAACACTCATCACATTTTTATAAACATCCTTTAAACTGATTCTTAACATTATTACAGGTCAGTCATCATTTTAAAGGACGTATTCTCAAGTTTTCAAATAATAATTTTGGTCTTCATAAAGATGCCGCATCTTCTTAACTATAGACAAATTATGCAAAGAATAAAGTACACAACAATGTTCATTAAAATAGATTAATTAAATACTCTATTTATAAATTATGAAGGTGGTTAAAATACAATGAACTATGAAATACTCATGTAAATAGGTTAAATTACAAAAGTAATGGGGAACGATCTGTCTTACAATATATTTCATATTTGCCTATAACCGTTAAAAGAAATCCTTTCTTGTGCAGTGTCAGAAGTATTGCATCTCTCCAGTCTTGAGGTGCCTCACTTCCCCATGCATTGTGGATGACCTTCTCCAAAAGATTGAGCCTGTCGCCTCCAGTAAGCCATCCACTCCAGGTGCTTTGTTGTAGATCATTTGTTTCGCAGAGACCTTTATTTTATCCCAAGAAGGTATTTCACCAAGAGAGATAATTGGTTCATGTTGCTCAATGATATCCAGCACAGATTCATCAACAATGGCAATTCAGAAGTTTAGTATAGTGTTCACACCAACGTATCTGAATATCTTCAGGGTGAGTCAAAATTGTATTTCCATCTTTTGATTGAAGAGGAACAAAAGCTGACTGTTGTGGTCCATACAGCTCTTTGGTAAAACAATGAGTTTTTCATCTGCTGCAAGTTGTGCTTCCTAAACCATCACTTCCTTTGAATTTCATGCATGCACCTTTGTGCTACACTTTAGAATTCTTTATGCACTTTAATAGCACCCTCTTTTGCATGGGTGGAAAGATTTGATGACAAAGTATTCCAGAAAAATGATATTTCATTTCAAGAAGTGCCTCAATTCCCTCACAATTATTGGCCTGACAATTGCATCTAGCATGAAACAGCCTGTTGCCACTGAGTGTTGACATCAATGTTCACTTTATATATCTATATACTAGCAGAATGGCCTGGCTTTGCCCATGCTTGATTCAAAAATCGTATGACTCATACAACAATCGCTATCACTTGACTTAAAATATTTTTGTCCTTCCTTGCCTTTAAAGGAGTGCCCTTTGCCATGCTGATGTTGCTACATATCTTACTTCTTGCCTATCTCGCACTGCGAGTTTTTTCTAAGCTCTATACTAAACATTAAATCTGTTACGAAAAAAGAACTAAACAAAATGAACACAAAACGATCAGCTTCAAACAAGGACTTGTAACAGGAAAAACCAAATGAAAAAAGAATGTTAACAACAAATACTTTTTCACACCCAACCTAGTTCTGTGGAATCAGAATCAATGTTGAGTTTAAGCAAGTGAATGAGCCAATTGGAGTAAAGTGCCATGCAGATTTAAATTTTTCCCACTTGTGACAAATGCAGCTATCGATTTTTTTTGCATGCTAACATGCAAGTAAAAATTCGTGTCAGTCAGCTGTTGGCTCTCATGCTGGCCAATAGAATCTTCTTGCCTATCCGTGGCAGCCAGGTATTGGGTCTCACTCTGGCCAATACAAAATGGCCGCAAACTACATGAAAACTACCATAGAAGCATGAAAAAATCGATTATTTCCACTATTGATAGGAGTTGGAAAATACAAAGTCAATCATGGCCATCCCGCTAACTTGGAGCATGTCCATAATTTTGTGCAAATGCGTCGAAACTTGCAGCCATGCATTCGTTACACACACACACACACACACATCCTGCCTTTTATAGATAGAGATATACATACATACATACGCAGGTATATATATATATATATATATATATATATATATATATATATATATATATATATATATATGTATGTATATATAAAAACATCCTCAGAAATACATATGTATATATATATATATATATGTATATATATATTTTATAGAGATACAATATATATACACAAAACATATACAATATATATACAATATATATATATGCATACACACACAATATATACATACTGTATACATGAAGAAAATATATAGAAAAAACAAACAAAAATCCTAATATGCAATTATGCTGTTTTAATGTTAATATGTCAATGTTAGACGTTTTCACAGCGTCACCCACGTGACGACAACGTGACCATGTTTAAACGGAACACTGATCATATAAAACTTTCAGTTATCTGTTTGGGGATAAGTCTTGTTCTTATGTCCATCGTCTTTGTCACGTTGAATTAATAATGTTAATTATATTTTATGAATATGTCCTGAAGATGGTTTATTAGACCGAAAGGTCCAACGTAGATATATTAACATTAAAACAGCATAATTGCATATAAGGATTTTTGTTTGTATTTTCCGTATATTTTCTTCATATTGTCAGATCTATATCCATATATTTGCTTACATACTGTATATATATACAATATATATATATATACTATATATATTCACAATATATATAGTATATATATATATATATATATATATATACAATATATATTCACAATATATATAGTATATATATATATATATATATATACAATATATATTCACAATATATATAGTATATATATATATATATATATATATATATATACAATAAA
>OZ010612.1:11427954-11555454 GCA_963932145.1 Acanthosepion lycidas | reverse complement strand
TCTTACTAGTTAACCCATAGCTAGGGAAAAGTGTATCCTTCCCCCCACCCCTGAATCTATGATACACCCCTTACACACACACACACACACTATACTACATCTCAATTTTCATAAGAAGTTATTCAAATAAAATACAGATTTTATTGTAATCTATTTATGTATAATAATGGATCATATGTAATATAGGTGAACAATTAAACTAGAAAAAATTGAAAATAAATACAATCTATCTTAATACAAATTAGAGATATATCATAAGTCATTCTGTCTTAAATAAATTAACAGTGTTTTGCAGCAATTTTTAACATCAACTTGAGATTTTTCTTGTCAAATGTTGAAAAATTTTAGCATTATGCATAAAAATAGTGAATTTTATAAAGTGTTTTTTCAAGACTTAGCATGTGCAACTGTATTAACAACATCATCACAGTTGAGGGGTTGAGCACATTTGTTTTCAATGGAAATTATTACTAACCTGGATAAACTTTCATCACCTTTTGTAGATCACAGATAATTTTTTTATAAGTTTTAGTTTGCTTAAACTTCTTTCAAGCACTAGCAACAGTCACTGATGTAGTAAGCAATACATGCAATGCAATGCTCAAATTTGGGAACTTGTCTACTGATGCTGTCATTTGTTCTTTCCCTTTTCATTTCTGTCATCCACTTTTATATCATTTCATACCTGTAAGAAATTTAATAGGCATTTGTATTAAGAAAAACTGAGAATTTAATAGTCATTTGTATTAGTTGTAAAGTTTAATCCTAAGTTTTTTTTTAATATAAAAATTAATTTATTCAAATTTAAAGTAGAAAAATAAATGTTAACTAGCATCCTAAAAAGAAGAAAAAAACATATAGTGAAGTGATGTCAAAGTTTTAAAGCAAAGGCTCTATGGGAGAATTTCCCTTCAATTTGTCAATGAAATCTGAAAGAAGTCTTCTCTAAGACTATGAAGTGAAGATGTGACAATTCTAATATCCAAGAATATTTTTTTTATTAGTCTTTGATTTTATGGCATTTTATCTCTCCACCCAACCTTTATATCATTATCCTTTTTTTTTTCTCACTTCTATATAAAAACACACACACACACAGATATGAAAAATCAAAATTAAAGGACTGGTGCCAAAGTCTTGGACATGTCATAGGTGTGAAAAATTTGTCCCCAAGCTTTAAATGCAATGTCAATCATTATCTACTCTCTTCATTTATTTTCTATTCTTCTCACTCTCTGTTTTTCTCTCTTGTTCTCCCACATTCAGTCATCCCTTGTGTCTTAGTGGCTTTGTTGCTTTGCATGGGGTTATATAATTTAAAAAAAAAAAAAGGTTTTCCTGTTGAACTCAAGAATTCATAGAAATTATGTTTCATTAATTGTTTAAGTAAAGTTAAAGGGAGAAAAGTGAACTTCAGAGAAGAGAATTTATTTATCAACTTTGTTGTTAACCAGTTTTTAGTTATTTTCTATTATATTTTAATTTTTAGGTTTAATTCTTTTTATAAAATATTTTTAATAGAATTTTTCTTAATATCAGGTTTAATTGTATTATTTTTTTGTATTTAGGATTCCAAAAATATTTCTTTAATGAATCCTAATTCAAAAATAAATAATGTATCTAAGGAATCCTAAAGCATTAAAGAAATACAATAGTGCTGGGTGATCCTCACTTTGCTTTTTTCTACCTTCAAATGTTGATAAAATAGTGAGGATCACACAGCACTACCCAGGGCCCCAAATATTGAAAATATTATATAGATAAATGAATTGCCTCCTTTTGTAGGGTTGTTATCACTGACACCTGGGTTGGGCTGAAAGCAGCCTATCACAGCCTCTTTTTTCTTGTGCCACTGACGAGTCAACACAGACAAATTTAGCTCCTTAAAACTCAACCAGCAGTCCCATGGTGTCCGAAATGGAGCAGTCAAGAATACAACATAGGAACGAGGATGTCCTAACAGTTGCAGCAATGCATCTGAAAACTGAATCCCTTTTCAACCTGAAGATGAATATATTTCAACACTGCAACAAAAATGAGAAGAACTGTTAACCGAACAAACTTTACTGCCACCAGTTAAGTCCTCACAAAAACACTGTTTTTTTGCAATGATTTTTAAACCCAATTTTTGTATCTTCCCTTTTCTTTCTTCCTCTTTCTGATATTGTTATGTAGTGGTTTCACAGTGGAGGCTTGTATTTGTACTAAGTCGGTCCTAAAATAGGTTTGACGTACAAAATGTTAGGAACTTGATATAATAGGTAATAAACGCAGTAATCTAGTTGTGGTAGCTGATACTTTAATATCCGCCTAACGGTCGTCCGACATCGACTGACTGACTAACACACTGCCCACAGACTTGTTACTCTTACTACTCCTAATTATAGATGGGAGAGTCTATTAACTATAGAATAGGTGTGTTCCACTATAACATCCCCCCCTAAAACTTTACTCAGTAGGAGTAAATGGTTTTCTTCATTTATTTTTCATTTTTTACAGGAAACATGAAAAAAAAATAACAAAAAAAATTTTTTTTTAGCAACATCATAGCATATCTCCTTTTGTTTCTTCCGCAGGACCGCTGTCAACCACATCTGAAAAACATTGTCTGATCTGGTTACTGCACATGAATTTTTCACCTTTCACCAAGTACATCATATAGCCAATCCACTTTTCTATTTTTTTTTTTTATAACTCCATAGTGTTACCAGAAACAACCTTCCACTTTGAGCTTCTTAAGAATGGAGTCACAGTTTCTGTAGGTTCTTCTTGTGGTTCTATTTGTTCAGACTCTAGCTTCCCTTTTGTTGATCTTGTGCTTCTTAACGTTTTCAGTGGTGACTTCAGTTGACTTAACTCATTTAATAACACTGCATATCCTTGGTTGCAGGTAACTCTCTCCCCAATTTTTCTCGGTGTCGGCTTCATTTTTACTTTCTGGAGCTTGTTTTTCACATATATCGTTGGTGTTACCCATTCAACTTTTTTTTAAATACACCGGTTTTCTTTAATCTGTCCAATTCTTTATCTATCTGTTCAACTGAAGCAAAGAGCAGATTCCTTTTCTTTTTGAAAACCGCCAGAGCATTTTCTTTCAGCTGGAATTTTGCCTCCATATTGGTATACGTTCCCAAACCTGGAGAAAAAACAGTAGGAAATGTTTCCTTAAGTTTCTTTATTAATTTTTGGGCTTCGGAGTTTAAATTTTCAACCTTGTAACAGAAAGAATTTATCAGTAGATCCCATAATTGGAATTCTGTTATCCAATTCGTACCAAGTAAGTTTGTGGTATTTTCTATAACAAATAGCTTAGCTTTTCGCGTTTTTTATTTAACATGACGTTTGTAACAAATTCTCCAATAAATTGTATTTTTTCTCCCATCACTGACCTCGTGATTTTGTCTTCATTAAAGTTGGTTTCCCCAACTTCTTCCACATATGCAAATTTATGATAGATAGGTCAGAACCAGTGTCGAGTTGCATTTTTATTTTTTTATTACTTATTTTGACGGTAACAAATTTTCTGGTTATTCCATCATTTACCTTGTCGGACTTTAATTTTCTTATTTTATTGTCTTTATTTTTTGACCTGCAGAGCAAGCTTTTATGACCCACTCTTTTACAGTTGAAACATTTTTTATTCCTAAAATTGCAATATCTGTACCAGTGAAGTTCACCGCAAGCAAAACATGGCTTCGGGAGTTTTTGTTTATTTTTCTCTGGTATTTCACTTTTTGTTTGATAATCCGCAATTTTAGAATTCTTTTTGGTAGACTGACTTTCTTTTTTGTAGCGTATTTTCCTTACATGCGAAACACCAGACTGTTCTATCTTTTTTGAATCTTTCTTTACGCTAACATATCTTATGCAGTCTTCTGACAACTTCTGTATCGTAAGACTTTGTTGGTTTTCCAAATTTGAAAGTACCAATTTCTTCAATTCTGTGTCTCCTTCTGATACTAGTCCTTGAATAAATACTAAGCACTTAAAGTTGTCAGCACTTAACTCTGCTAGCTTGAATTCTTCACAATGCTTATTCACATTGGCTGCATACGTTATATAGTCTTGTTCTTCATCTTTCATCAGATTCAAACATTTCTACCTCTTGTCAAACAGAGATGTCTTTTACTAAATAATTCACTTAATATATTTATCGCATCGGTAAATGTCAACTCGCTAGTTTTTTTTCGGTAAAATGTAGTTTACCAATTTGTTATGCTCAGCAGTTCCTAACTTGCTTAAAAGAAGTCTAACCTTCTTTCCTTCAGACCATGAGTGGCAGTCCTCGCTATACACGCCCGTATATTTTTTATACTACTCCTCAAAAGTTATCTCTTCATCCGGACTGTACGTGAATATTTCAATTGAATTCCATATTGTATTCTCTGGGAAAGAATCATTTTGTAGATTTTCTCTTTTCTCTTCTCAGTTATTTCCAGAATTTTGTTTTGAAAATCTTTATGCATCTGTTCCATTTCTTGTTGAAACTGCATCTGTCTATTAAAAGATTCTTCCTGTAGTTGCATCTGGAATTTTTTCTGTTGCTCTAATATTGTCATCTGTTGTTCCATCTGGAACTTAAAAAATTCCTGGAATATATTTTTGCATTCCTCCATCTTCACAAAAATTTACACAATGCTTAAATATTGCAGAGGGGGGGTCGTACGAATTTGCCTATTTGGGCAAACTGTCTTATCAAGAAAAAAAAATTCTTTTCTTTGTTGAGTATACGACTGATTTTTTCATCACTAAGTTGACATCTTGTCTTTTGAAAAACTATGCCAATTTTTTTTCTCTTGTCTTTCCAAAAACTTTGCCAAGTTTTTTTTTTTTTTAAAATGTGAATCTGAGATGTTGTCGCCAAAAATTGTGACAAGTTTTTTTTTTCTTTTTCCTGTTTGAGTACGAATTTCATCACCAAATAATGTGCCGAGCGAAATTTTTTTTTTTTTCCACCATATGAATCCAAATCCCTTCGCTGAATAATACTGTGGCGAACACAATTTTTTTTTTTTTTTCATCCGTATAAGTTTGAATACTCGTGGCCAAATTTGTTATAGCGGGTGAATTTTTTTTTTTTTCTTCCACCGTATGAATTTCGAATCCTTGTGGGCAAGTGTGTTATGGAGTATGAATGTTTTTCTTTCTCCGTATGAATCCGAATGCGTGCGTAACCAAGTGTTGGATATATGGCGAACAAATTTTTTTTTTTTCCGTATGAGTTCGAATACATGCGTCGCCAAGTGTTGTATATATGGCGAACGGAACAAATTTTTTTTTTCCTTCTGTATGAGTTCAAATCCTCGTCGTCAAGTTGTTATGTAGTGGGCAAAAGGTTTTTCTTTCTCTGTATGAGTTTGAATCCTTGGTCGCCAAGTTGTTATGTAGTGTACGAAAGGTTTTTCTTCCTCCATATGAGTTCGAAAAGTTTTTCTTCCCCTGTATGAATCCGAATACCTCGTCACCAAGTTGTTATGTAGTGGTTTCACAGTGGAGGCTTGTATTTGTACTAAGTCAGTTCTAAAATAGGTCTGACATACAAAAATGTTAGGAACTTGATATAATAGGTAATGACGCAGTAATCTAGTTGTGGTGGCTGATACTTTAATATCCAACTAACGATCGTCCGACATTGACTGACTGACCGACTCACTGCTCATAGACTTGTTACTCTTACTACTCCTACTTATTATAGGTGGGAGAGTCTATTAACTATAGAATAGGTGTGTTCCACTGTGGCACCCTGCATTTTTAGAAAGACTAAAAAGAGATATTCATAGAAATATGATTTAATTTTTATTCGGTTTATTAACCAGTTGTTAGTTATTTAGAAACGAAGAATAATTGAGTTTTGAGAATAATTCTCTAACTGTATTTAGGCGATCCAAAGAGAAGAAAAAAAAAAAAATAATAAAAAGAAAGAGAAAGAGGAATAGATAAAACAAAACCCGGTCATAAGTAAAACTAAGACAAGACAGGTGTCAAAATATATCAGGTCAAATTACCTGACCGAAATCCAGGGAAATAGAAATTGTTATATTTGGTTGAAGAAATAGAGTTTGGAGGTGGTGGGGTAAAACAGAAAGAAGAGGAAAGACAGAAACATAATACGAAACCAGGTCGTAAGCGAAAACACACACGTACGACCAGCACCTAACAAGTGTCAAAATTATCAGGTCAAGCACTTGAACTAATTCCATGTCCGCGTAGGATGGAAGTTTGTTAAAGGTTGGCTGAAACAATAAAGATTTTTTTGAACAATGAAAACGAAATTTTAATCGGAGGAAAGGTGTTTTTTTGTGTTGAGGTGGTGACCGGTGGAACTGTATACAGATTCTGACCTGTTAAAAATTGGAACCCCACGATGATGAAGTGGAGACATTTTCAATTCAGATAATTAAGATTTTTGACTATCAGGTCTGACCAAAAACAAAGAAGGAAAGAAAACGATTGTCTCGGCTCACAGATAGCGCCAATATTCTTTCCTGAAGTCACATCTAATTAGCGGCAGGCTGTTTTGACAGAACCCAGGTGAGAAAAAGCCAAGATTATCATTTTTCGTACGTGTGAAAAAAGGCCAAATTAGATTTTGTTTTTTTTAGAACAAGAACGATGTAAGCCACGCCCGATTGGAGACGGGAGGCGTCCCACCACAGTCTCATTAGCCGAAAGCGGTCACGTGATATGCGGAAAGAGGAGGGAGAATGCTCGATCAAGAACCATTGGTCGAAAACGGTCACCTGACATACGAGAGACCGGGAGAGATGGGTATGCGTCTTCCCCCCCAGAGGCACTGTGAGGAAGTAGGGGTGAAAATAATAGCGATAATGGGAAATCAGAACTAATGCGACTTTTGGGATTATCGAGAGAGCCCTGACGCCGACAGACCCACCCCGGTTTGCTGCGGCGTCAATAAAAGCAGGACCCCAATCGACAAAAAATGAGTTCAGCCCCGGACGGCAGCGAGAAGAGATCACCTCGGACGATGGAGGGTTGCGGCCGGGTTGCGGCAAGAAATCCTTCCAGCCCAAGTTGAAAACAAGAAATCCTTCCAGCCCAAGTCGAAAACAAGAAATCCTTCCAGCCCAAGTCGAAAACAAGAAATCCTTCCAGCCCAAGTCGAAAACAAGAAATCCTTCCGGCCCAAGTCAAAGACAAGAGAAGTTCTATCTAAGTCGACGAAGGAGAAGATTACTCGAAAGCCGCGGAGAAGTTGCAGCCAAGTCGAAGACAAGGCCAAAGAGTTACTGGACGGAAGAAGAAGAAGAAGTTAAAATCAAGCCCAGCCGAGAACAGAATTCGACCCAACCAGATCGAAGTGAAGAAATACAACTCAAGTCGAAGAGAAGAATCAACTGCGAATGATTGATAGAAATTAGCCCCAGTGTCGAACTAAACCACGCTCCGACATACACAATTCTGGAGAGTAGACAATTCGAAATCGTTAAGTTGTATGATAGAAGCTTGGTGCCATAGTCCACAGAGCGGGTCGGGAATGAGAACAATTTTTCTTTATGTAACGGACATTAGATATAAAAGGTTGTCACCCTTTTTTTTTTTTCTTTTACTTGTGTTTTGCCACCCCCGTCGGACTCAACTTGCATACGGCCCAATCCCTGCTGGTCCCGTCTGTCTAAGATCTAAACACAGCGTGGGTAGACAGACCGGAGATCAGTACAGTTGCTTTAGCAACCAGGTATTGGAAGCGGGTTGGGAAAGGCGAGGCTGGTGATCATCTAACCAAGAGGTTGGAGCGGCACGCTTGGAACCAGGAGGAGCGACCAGGAGGAGCGACGTCACAGTTGGCGCCGTAACCAAAGGATTCGACCCTGGGCCAGGTGTGTACCCGTCACACCACTATAACAGATATAAAGCCTTTCTTTTTTCCACTCAAGTTTGGTGTTGTCCTGTTTTCTCTCGCCTTGTCATGTTAATTTTCTTTTTAGCCTTATTTTCTACAGAGGACAAATTATAAAGTGTATAATATTTTTGATATTGTCATAGGTCTTTCTTACATATGCTGTCATAATGCATCTCTAAATAACCCTTCAGTAATTTTCCTTACATACCATTTCAGAATAATTGTCTTAAGCCAATAAGTCAATGCTAGCATTGATTTCTTTATAGTTTTTTTTTTAATTTTAACATTCATGCATTTTTTTAATCCAACCCCAGCAGCAAACTTTCATGTGGTGACAGTTGCCCCTCGCCCCAGTGCCTGAAGTGCTGCATGCACTTTATAGGCCTCAGTTAAGGATCACTTTCTTGTGTGTGTATATATATATATATGTGTGTAATTTTAAACTATAACTCTGACAGTGTGAAAAAAAAAACAGATGATACAATTTGTAAATAAAAGACAAACTGATATTTGGTAAAAAAATATTCAATAAAAAAGAAAAGACTATAATACCTGTACTGCTTGAAAAAAAAAAAATAAAAAAAATCAACCAGCACCGCAATGAACGGTCATACAAGACCATTAAAACTGCAATTATGGAAAAAAAAATCCTGGCTGCCAGCCTTACCAATAGTCTTACTAGGTATTCAAAGTATGCCTCACTTAGCACTTCAGCCTTTTATGCCATTACTGGTATGCAAATATTAATACTACAATTGCATGTAGACAGTATGAATGATATAGATACTACACCCAGATTTTCCTAAAAAATTACATATCACAGCTAGATTTAAACAATATCCGTAATTATCATCATAGTAATAATAAAATGTATATCCCAAAACAATTAAGAATGTTCAAAAATTATGGACCAAAATAGATAGGATTCATAAGCCACTTGAAGCACACTATACAAGTCCTTTTGAAGTGTTTGAACAAACTTCTATTATCTGATCAAACTAAATGTTGTATATACTCAAGTATCAGTTGATAGGTTAAAGTCTTTTACAGAAAGATCTAAACAACAAGTTAAACAAAATAAGAAAATATCAATAAATTGGATAAATAAATGCATATGCTACCAATGCAGTGGAGAAAATAAACAGCCAAACTCCAAATACAATCTCATCTGGTAGAAACTTTTCATGGAAGAAGTATAATGAATATTTTTACTACTGAATGATTCCATACTCTAGTGAGGAAATTGTGTAGTGATAGAAATAAATAAATTACTAAATAACCCCCAACCCCTATTAGTACACTAAATTAAAGGTTAAGCAATAAAAATACTTTAAAATACAAGACAAAAAAGTGGCAGTAAAGAAAAAAGAAAAATGTTTAAAAAAGTCACAGAAAATAAAGAATATTCCCATGATGCATCAGAAAAAGCATTTTACCATGAAAAGAAACGAAAATCAAAACTTTCTTTCTCTTTTAACTTTAACTGCTGAATGAAGCAGACATTTGGAATAGTTTCAAAATGAAACCTGTTGCCTTCAACAGATAAGCAAAATTTCATTATTTCTGTATAAAAATATATTCTTTAAAATATGCAGACATTTCTGGGAAATATACACTTAAGCAATCATGGAACCTCACAAAGGATTAAATAAGTCTAGTGAAAGAGAAACATCCATGTCTTACATGCACCCCTTTCTATTTTGTATATTTACTGAATTCATTTCCTGCCTGTATGCAGGTGATTTGCTGCCAGTGTAAGTTCTGGGTTATTCTAGTATCCTTCCCAATTTTATCAAGGTTACCTAACTGGAGCTCCTAACCATAAGTTTATGCTTCCATAGTGAAACATATAAGCTCTACACATCAGTTCTTTTCATTTATAAGAAGTAACTTTAGGAGTAAGCGGAACCATTCAGGCATGTTCGTAAAACATGACATGGTCCATCCTTGTTGTCTGAGATATATATATGTATATATAAATAAAAAGAAAGAACAGTAAGATATATAATCTGGTGATATTTTTATTTTTTACAAAATAGTGCTCAATGTAAATTTACAAAATCAATTAATTTATAATTATATATATATATATATATATATATATATATATATAAGAGCAAGAACTAAAAGGTCAGCCAATCTAACAGTGATCTCATCTCACAATCCTCACTCTTGCTCCATATGTGGCCTCCTTTGTAAATCACTAGCTGGTCTTAAATGCCACTTAAGATAATCCCACAAAATTTCATAACTGAATTAACCAAGCTGTCAGATCCTCATATATCGAAACGAACAGGAGAGTCCATTATATATATATTATATATACTATTATTGCAAGTTACTGGTACCTGAAGATTGTGTGCAAACATATGTAACTTAAAGTAGTGGCCAGTCATTGCCTACCTGGTTATTGAATTAATATTCAAATGCTCTGTCATTTTTATTGCATAGAGCATTTTATGCCAGAAGGTTAATTTTGGACAGACTATTTAGAGCTGTTTATTCAAATATTGGAATATATATATATATATATATATATATATATATATATATATATATATATATATATTGTTACAACCCTCCCGTAATCTAACTGGATCAATAGAGGAGGATTGCAACCTGTATTATTATTTTTCATCTTTATACAATTCTTATAAAATATTTCCTTCCCCAAGGGTTTCTTTCCAATTGATCAGACACAACCGAGTGGAAATGATTAAGATACAAACATGATAGGCAACAAACAATGGTAAGTTATTAAATTTATTATCAAAACATACAAACAGGGAGAAAATGAAAGATGGGCAAAACAAAAAAAACAATAAGTCAAAAATAAACATTCATTATGAACAAAATAGTGAGAGAGGAACTTATCCTCTCAGAAAGGTAAATTACAAATCAACATATGCACAAAGTTACAAAACATGCTGTACTTGCACAAATTTAAAAAAACACAAAAAGGTAAAACAAGCAGAGAGAAACGTGTAATAAAAAAAAAGATCTCATGCCAGGCTTGGATGAAAGTACCAACATAAAAAAAAATACATTAAACAAAATGAAAACATTAAGAGAAACAATAAACTTATCTGGTCGTAACAAAAGTTCTCCTTTTTCTTTAATGTCTCTTATATCTATTTCTTCTTTTCATTTCTCTTTTTTTTTGATTTGTTTATTTTTCTTTTTGTATAAGCATCTCTTTTTGAGCTTTAGGTCTTTCCTATCTTTTTCTTTTCGTATAAGTATCTCTTTTTGAGATCTTTTCTCACTTTCTTTTTCTTTTTGTCTGGTCTAGGAGCTTGAGTGACGAATAAATTGAAGCTGTCTTCTTTCTTTTTCTTTCATCTTGATCTGGCAGCATTCTTTGTATGCTGAAGTTTGTTTCCTTGAATCCAAACACTTCTTTTGCATTCATCGCACTTGTAGTCAATTGTCTGTTCAGTTCAAAGAGGGACTTTTTTTGCATGACCAATTTTATAACTTCTTCTCACTTTCATATCCATCTGTCCATTCCATTCAAAGATAGACTCACTTTCGCATACCCAAATCTATAGCGGACTCGTCCTTCCAGTCTTAAAGACTTGGACAGGGACTTTTTTTCACATAACCAGGACTATCAAATTTATAGCGAATGCATCTGCGAAGCCTGAAGGCTTGAGCATGACTAACTTTTTTGTTTCGCTGTTCATTTATTTTTTTTCTCATTACATGGTCTTTATTTTCAAATATGAATACCTTTTTCCATTGTGAGCGAAATGAGATGCTGATCCTTTCTCTCATCTGCAGGGTCAGAAAGATTTTAAAGTGTTTCAATTTTTCTATCTGGAATCCATCCAGCTAAATCATGTTGTCAACACATGACCAAAAGAGAAAGAAAGTGTACAGTCTGGTTAATATCTGTCAACATTCAATTCTACTTTATCTCTTTGCTTTCCTATTTTACATCTTCTGAAAGTACTGGGCTCTTCTAAAATATAAGCATTGATAGGCTAAGAGTGGGGGTCTCAAGCTTTAAACAGTAACCTTCCTAGAGATGGTCTCTTGAAAAAATACTCAATTGTACTCGGACCATTGTAAGTGTCTGAGTTAGACATCAGGAAGAGCATTTGGTTTTGTAAAACCTTGCCTCAAATCATTTTTCAGGCAGGACCAACCTTGGTTTGTGCAAAATTAATTCCAATCCTTCTTCAACAAAAAACATGGCTATATATGCATTAATGATTAGAAATGTTGATATTTATGGCAGAAATGTACTGAACATTAGGTATAGAGTGTTTGTAGATATTAACACTGTGGACCATCTGAAAAATCACTTAAAGCATGAAACTGACAGTCTCCATGCAATGTTGATTTCTATGGCCATACTATATATAAAAAAGACAGAAGTGGAAAGAAAGAAACCTATATATGTATGATTTGTATATGGTTCCTTTTGCCTGAGGATTACAAAAATTGCATGAAACTCTTAGTACCAGTCAGATACATGAACACAAAAGTTTATTATTATATCATATTTTCAGCGCTATATTTTGATTACATTAGCTCTTTATTGTGCAATTATTACATTATATATAAGTAATTAATTGATCCTGCTTTTTTATAATCAAACATTATTTTTTACTGTAGAGAAATATATTCACTTAAACACACACACACACACACACACACACACACAGTGTATCTGTATACATATATGTGAATTCTCTCATTCATGTACGCTATTGTCATGTTTAATATTTTGATTATATATAAACACAAACACACATGTACATCAGTATGTCTGTTGGCAGATGATGAAAAATCTTATTTTCATGAATATTTTTCTTTCCAATGAACTAAATTCAACAATAAAATAAAAAAATTCCAGCTAACATGCAGGATGCAAACTTATTGATTCATCCTAGCTATCTATCTATCTAACTCTCTCTCTCTCTCTCTATATATATATATATATATATATATATATATATAGGTCATATCTCTAGTTAAACTAGAGATGTGACCTGATGAACCAGGAAAAATATATTTTCTAGGAAAATAAATTATAGTCCTGGAAACTTAAGTTTGTCTATTTTTTAATTATTTAATTAATATTTGTTCTGGTTTTACATTGAGCTCTCTGGATCACATCCTCTTTGGAATTATCCACACGGATTACCAAACCCTTCATTACTTTAATATATATATGTGTGTGAGTGTGTATGTGTGAGGATGTGCATGTTGATGCATAAGAGACAGAATGCACCTTATGAAAATTCAAGAAAAGAAAAAATTAAATCACAGAAATACAAAACAAAAATAAATAAACAAAAATATGAAAAACAAAATTGAAAAAAATTTTAAGTTTATTCGTAATAATGAGAAAAGAATTTACTGATTAATTTGACATCTTCTGATTGGGAAAGAATCATGAATATTTAGCTATTGTTGCTGTTATCCAGGGCTTCAGATATGCTACATTTGCATAGACTCCAGGGTAGTTGGGCTTTGCACAACCATTACCCCAAGAGGTTATTCCAATCAATGTGTGCACCCCTGAAAAATAAGAACAAATCCAGTTTTGAAAATTATTGTTGGTGACCATTTGGTAATTTAGTAGATTTTTATATGGCAAATTAGGCTTTCATTAAAATGTATGTCTAATGATTTTGCTATGGAAATTTATAACAATAGATTTTGACTAAAACATTATTGCAAATATTTATAAAAATTCATTATAAAAGATTTACTGGACAAAAGCATTGCAAATAATTGTCTATAGAAATGAAATCATTTCAGAAAATGTTTGCCATTTATAAATAGAATAGAAAAGAATTCACAGATTTTAATTATAGAGCAAAAAATATCCTATTCTTTACAGTTTTAAATATTGGCTTTTTTATATGAATACGAGGAAGCATAGAATTTCTATTCTGCATCTTTACAATTTAGGAAAAGAACCCAAAAGAATTCACAGATTTTAATAGGAAAGAAAAATAATATTCTTTAAAATTATAAATAGCATAATTTTTAAATGAATGTTTAAGTGTTCAAAAATAACAAAGTTATTAGCAATTTTCAAGAATTTCCCTCAAGAAGTTACTTCTTTAAAATGGAAAACACACATACAAACATGTGCACACACCTTCCTCTACAGAATGAGATTTTATATATATATATATATGTGAAATATGTGGTGCAGTTCAATTTATATTACATGAATCATTCATAAAAAAAGTAAATTAGTAAAGTTAATGATAGAAATGGTGAAAAACATCTTCGCAAACAAATTTATTAAAGTTACATTAACCCACGAACCTCTTAATGAATGTTATGATCCTTGTTTTTAATAACTTCAAGTTGTATAAGGTATTTTTTTTTATTTTGCTAGTACTTTAAGGTGTTCTTACAGCTCTCCTCAGGCATGGAAATTAATTTATTTATTTTTTTTTTTTTTTAAGTAAATCCAGGTAGTAGCCGGACACAAAAGATTAAATGTTAATTGAAATGTTTTTTAGAAATGTGTTATTAACGGATAAGAAATTTTGGAGCATGCAGTCGCAACTCTAAGGTTGAATCTTTTTGAAAATTTAAGAGAGCAATTTTTACTAATATGGTAATTTGAGAATTTTTTTTGTTGTAGGAGTTTTTCAGTCAATGTGGCATGAACTAAATTGTTCAATAAAAAAATATATATATATATATATATATATATATATATATATATGAGTGAGAAAGAGAGAATAGATGAAGCTCTTCAGTTGCAGTGAAGGCAATCTATCAAAAAGAAGGAAAACTGAATTCAAACCCCTGTTTTGTTGGTTTTCCTTGAAAGCAACTCTGATGTAGCACCCTCTAGCATCTTGCTTTGGGATTATCTAGCTTTGTTAGGGAGAATCTTCGTAATGTTGTGCAAAATTTAATTTTTGCACAAGTATTTTGAAGCTGTGCAAATTCAATGTTTTCTAATTATCATGTTGTTTGTGTATCAATGATAAATCCTGTGGTGAAGGGTAAGTGATGTAGAGAGCCAACCGATTGGAAGTATCTGGTGATCAACTTATATTTGGGTGGCCTTTTGGTAGGTATAGATGTTTCTTCCTCAAAGGAGGTAATATGATTCAGTTGCTCCCTCTGAGCAGATCTTTTTACATTAGCACATCTCAGACATTTTGTAATGGTTTAGAAAACGTAACCTAAAAACTGTTCATCTTAAACCAATCTGGTCAGTTTCACATGACTGGCAGAAGTCCATTATTATTGCTCCAAACAATGTGGTAAACAGAAATTTTAGTACTGAATATTTCTTGGAATGTATGAACTCTAATTGATGATATAGGGATTTGCTCAAAGCATAAAATAGTTATAGTCACCAAACAATTAGAAATATTCAGCTGCACTTGTGCTGGGAGATGGTCAAATCAAGAAAATAGGAGGAAACACAAGTGAAAGATTCATAACTTTTTGATTAAACAGAGATTACTTTGCCACTCTGATCAGTGGATATTCACCCAATCTTGATAGTAGTGAAGTTGCAAAACTTGCTTTTAAGGAGAAGTAAGAGAAATTCTTTGTAGGAATCCAAATTCTGACAAAATTATTCTTTTAGTGGACTTCACTGATAGAATCAGCACAAACTGGCACATATGGAGTTGTCTAAGATGACACAGAATTAAAAAAAAAAAAAAAAAAAAAACTCAAATTTTTTTTTTTTTACCTTTATCAACTCTGTACAAAGTTGCACCTATTTATATCAAAGTACACAATTTAAACAATGTTTCAAGTAAAAAATTGTCATAATTAATCAGTAGAAAAAGAACAATATGTATAGAGGAAAAAGACAATAGGAAAATTGTATGTAGTCTTAGCTGACACATTTCATATACTGTGGGTTTTTCAAGGCAAAAAGCGAAATTTATTTGAACAAAGTATCTATAAACAAAACATTGTTAGTTACTAGAACTTAGAAATACTGATATTCATTGGGTCAACTGAAAAATTACATCATTTACTTTTTATGTTTGAATAGAATTTTTCATATGTAGAAATATTGTTTAGATTGATTCAACCATTTTCTTTTGATTTCTTGATATATTTGTCCTGCATGTTGGCTGATAATCTTGAGTCAGTATTATTTTCTATATACTTCTCTGATGCCTTGGAATTTGGATTGCAGCCACAGAATGAATATGTAATATAGAACAATAGTTAAATTATTTAACCTCAGAAGATTTGCTACCAAAACAAAGATTTTCACTACTCTGACAAAAGATCTCCTCTATGCTGATGATAGTGATTTGGACATCCCCACAATCAGTGATATGCAACACTTTGTAATCAAGCTTAATGAATCTTGCAAAGCTTTTTGGCTTCAGATAAGCTTGGATAAACTGTGATGATGTATCATCTAGCTCTAACTAATATTGTATCATGAGTCAAAGATCTCCCAAGACAACATTAGGCTGAAAGTTGCGGACAAATTCATGCACTTTGGAAGTGCTTTGAATAATCTTTTTTCTTTAGATGTTAAGATCACAATACACATTCCAAAATCTAATTTTACGGATCTGTAAGGTCAGGTTTGGACTGATAGAGATATTAAATATAGTACTATATAGAGCCAAGTTCCAGTTGAATCCATTACATTTACTTATATGCTAATACCCTTGTGAAAGGTATGAATCCACTTCTCACTCCAGTTATGAGTAAATAGCAGGACAGACCAGGTTCTATAGCCTTGGATGGCAACTGGTCTACTGCAGAAAGAAATGGTAACCTACTGTGGGAAAAAAATCTGCCTTGTTAGTCATGTATCAAAAGATATATGATCGCCTAAGTGTGTATCATGCATGGCACATAACTGACTGTGTAATGAATAGCAGCCTGGAATGAGAAATCAGAAAGCTGAGTTCAAATTCCAGTTTACTTTGTTACATTGACTTATACACAAATGCCCTTGCAGAGATTCTGATAGGTGCACATCCTAATGCATAAAAATCTTGAAGGATGCAGTAATATTCCCATCTGTGCCTCCCATGAATGCAACTGAAATTTTCCCCATAAATATAGCAATTTAAAAAAAAAAAACAATTTAAAAAAATAACAACAATATTTGTAGGTATTTATGTAAATGCAAAAAAGTATAAATTAAAACCTACCGTCAATGCTGCAGACTAAGGGTCCACCACTGTCACCTTGGCACGTATCAATACCTCCTTCAAGATAACCAGCACAAAACATTCTTGGAGTGATGTCTTTGTAGACCATTTCACAAATACGGCGAGATAACAGAGGAACAGTTGCTGCTTTTAGCATGGAAGGATAAACTACAAAGAGAATTTCAGAAGATATACCAAGACATATACAAAATGCTGAGAATATCCTAATTAGACAGCTTTTACTAAGCTAAAGCATTATTCACTTAGATGAAAAAATGTAAATAATGAAAAGTCATAAAAATTGGATTTATTTCAGGTCACTAATCAGATGTGCAGCTGGTGTAACAGTTATTGGCATTGAAAATAAGTTCAAGTTTCAGCCTAGTCTGTTGCATTCATTTTGCACAAATAACCTTGGGAAAGGCATGAACTCATTTCTTCTCTATCAAGCTATAGATTAAATAGCAGGGTAGAACAAGTAATATCGCCTTGTATGCAGCCAGTCTAAGAGAAGGATAATTCTGAATTCAAAACTGTAGAGGAAGCATGAGGAAAACATTCCAATGTCTTTGCCAAGAGGTCTTGAACAATCATTGAGAATAAAGAAAAGATACTAGTTGGAAAGCCATGATTACATACATCTTGAAGGGACATAAAACTTTTCAAAAAATCTAGCCTAGAAGGAAGACAAAAAAATGAGAACAAGAAGGATAGAATCATTATGTCTATTTTAATTTTTTTTATGATCATGAAGAATATCATGTCATCCTTTAAAAAAAATCCTTCAAAATTTTCTTTTGAATGTTCCATCACTTTTTAAGATTCTTTATTTAAAGAATAAATGTGCTGTTTCCTCAAACATGCTCTCAACTTCAGCTAGATACATGTCCATGGGGAACTTAGGTTTATTTAGTAAATTGCAGAGAAAACCTTTTATATATATATATATATATATATATGTTGCTTATTTAATATTGAAAACATTACAAATTGTAGTAATAATCACAAATCTAAAATATATTGCAATAATATAAATATCTTTGAAGTTTTAATTTTGGCCTTAATTGTAAGAAAATAAAGTTAAAAATGAAAAATTACTTTTGCATAAAGCTGCTTTGGAACCGTTTTTTTTGTTATCAAAAATTAATCTTGGTTGCACAATAATGGATGTCTGATAATAGAAACATTTAAAAACTGTAATTAAAAATCTTCAAAAATAAAGTAGCCTTTATAGAAATATGAGATTTGATGAAAATTAGTTAATTTTAAAAATATTACTTTTTACTTAAAATATAGTGAAAAATACATTTATTTAAAGTGGGTGTCTTTTACTTCTAAGTTCAAAGGTTAAGTGAACATTGGGTTAGTTTTATTTAACCATGTGATGAAAGTCTACTTAAATTTATGAAAGTGCTGAACTGGGGATGATCTAAAATGACTGAACTAATTTTACCAATCGTCAAATGATGAGCAACACTAATATAATACATGGAAGAAAACTTCATGAAAAAAAAATACTAAATAAAATATTCCCTTACTTTGACCTGTACTACCCCAACCAGATATTTCACAACGTGTTCCTGCAGACATTTTCAGGTTGTCAGGTGGAAGACAGGCTGGTTGAACATAGTCATTGAAAACTATTCCATTTCCACTTTTGTCTGGTCGCAGCTTTATGAGGGCAACATCATAATCATAGGTGATAGCTACAAATGACAATTATTACAATCATAACAACAGTCATAATCATAATAGTGGTAAAGGTAAATTGAGATAAATATCTCTGTATCAGAAATAAGGCGCAGCAAAAATCATGTATAAAGAAACAAAACATTTTTGAGAAGCAGATACCAACAACTGTTATGATTTGATTATTATTTGATTGAGCATAAGAATGTAGCTAAAAAAAAAAAAAAAAGTGGGTTTTATAAGTTGAGGTATTTAGAATGTGTACCAATACTTCTATCTAGCCTCACTCGATAATACTATATTTAATGGAGGTTTATATGCAAAACTATATTCTTGTATGAGACCCGGTCTAAGAGAAGGATAACTGAATTCAAAACCAGTTTTGTAGGCTAATGTTTGCACAGATGCCACTGCCTACCAGTACTTGTAGCTTGCCTCACTCCATAATACTGGAATATTAGATGTAAATAGGGGAGGTTTATATGCAAAGTTGAGGGATCTGGTAGGCTAATGTTTACCCAGATGCTATAGACTACCAGTACTTGTAGCTAGCCTCACTCCATAATACTGTAATATTAAATGTAAATATGGGAGGTTTATATGCAAAATTGAGGGATCTGGTAGGCTAATGTTTACCCAGATGCCATAGACTATCAGTTCATGTACCTAGCTTAATCCCATGATACTGTAATATTAAATTTAAATTGCTCATGACCCTAGAACCATCACAGAAGACATGAACTTAGTATATATCACTTTGGGTAGCACTGTCGGGTTTTGTCAAGGGTCACTTGTCATTTATTCTGTTTATCACTACAAGAAACTGGCTATCTTTTATTCACTGTAGATGGCAGATAATTTAATGAACACAGTGTGGTTTTTTATTTTCTGTGTCAGATTCTAGGCTGCAATGTTAATGCTCTTGATACATTTGAAAGAAAAATGGGAATGTTAAAAATTTGGGGCATGCCAAATGTTATGTCATCTTCTATTCATGGTTGACTAAAGGCATGTCTAAGATACTTGGCATTTCCTATATAATTAATTATGAAAACAAAGACCATGATGATATTTATTTCACTAAAATCAAAAAATTTGATTTCAAATCTTCAGACCAAAGCCATCACACACAAATGAATGGATTAATATTTTACCAGGTTCAAAATCAGGTATAAACATAATTTATGCAGATTTAAAATAGGCAGAGGAGAGGATGAAAATTTTTTTCTCTCTCTTTCTTTCCTTTTTAACCATCTAAAGAACCCTTTCTACTTCATTGCACTACTCTGAAAATTAGGTCAACATGTCTACAAACTAAAAATATCTTTTAAAACAAAATTTGAAATATCTCTTTTTTTCAAGACCCTAGGCCTATCTGAATACATACCTTTTCATCCTCTCCTTTTGGCAATGTCTTTCAAAACAACTCTTGGGTTTATATTAATCTCGCAACACACTTTTTGTGAAGTTCTTGGTAACAATTTGGGTTTTCTTCCACACCCAGGCAAATTCTCCATCATGCCAAACTATTTAAACTACTTTATAACAGACTGTACCATAGATCTAGGGATAGCTAACCAGTTTGAAATAGTGCTGTAACTATTTCCTGACTTGTGGAAGTTAATAATTCTCTGTCTCAAGTCAATTCTAGGTTCCTTTGTCTTCCCCAGAGTGTTCTTAACATAAGAATAACAATGGTAACACTCTATGCACCAGGCAATGTTCTTTGCTGGAATTATCACAAATATTCTACTAAATAAATAGTCTAGAAGGCTTCACTGATAAAGTAATTATGCAAATTACTAATACTTACATGAATCAATCAATTTAAAATGATATTTTCTACTGGACAAATAATTTTGTCTTTTCCTATTTTGCATAATTCACCTGTCAAATTTGTGTCTAACCTATTGTTCTTAAAATTTGAATTTTATATTCCTTTTCTTTTTGTGCTTAACGGGCATTAGATTCTGAGAAATGGATAAAAATATTCAAAATTGATGGGTGTACAAATAATTTTGTTGTTGCCTGTAAATGTATATTGTGAGTGTAAAGTTCAATCTCTGACTGAAGTAAGGTTGTTTGCATTCACTTTGCATTAATACTCTTGGGAAAGACACAAATTCATGTTTTTTTCACCCTAATTATAGGTTAAATAGTAGGGCAGACTTGGCCCTATATCCTTGTATGATAACTGATCTAAGAGAAGTATAATTGAATTCAAAACCAGTCTGAAGTCTTTTACAGAATATTTTGCCTTAGACACACCCATTTTTACAGCTGTAGATGCAGTACACATACTGTCCAACAATCCTAAAATGGGTGACAAACTGAAATATATAGGTAACAACAATAGCAAAGATTGTGTTTTAGGAAATGATAAATGGTCAATGTATCTCCGGAAAATAATGTTTTTAGGACAAGCAGTCTTTGTAATTATTATAGTACACAATGTTGTGAGCAGTAATTGCAATAAATAAAATTAAATGTTGACTTGTCTTTACTGATTTTCAAGGAAATTACATCCACTCTTCAGGAGACTTAATTCTAAAGTAGAACTTATTTTCCAGAATCATATGGCTGTAAAAGTTTTTTTGAAATAAATTGTTAATTTGGTGAAGAGTTCTAGTTATTTATAGCTTATTAAGTATTAGAGATATTTAACTTATTTAAAATCATGGTATGTTTGAGGTAAGTATAATTAGCATTTATATTAGTTTTTTTTTAGTGTTTGCAAGCAAATTTGTCAATTTTCAAGATGGCTGATAAAAAAAAAATTAAAAGAGTGTGTGAAGTTGTTTTCTTTTGGCTACTAAAACTTTTGTACTGTTTTCAAGAAACTTTTAAAAGATGCCTTCAGTGAAACAAAAGTATGCAAGTGGAAGTCACTTTTCAAATATGGTGAAATGTCACTTGAACATCACCAAAGATCTGGTTGAGCTTCTATATAACAAAATGGAAAATGTTTACCATGAATTGTTGATCATCTGAAGTGGTTGTTTTTTTTGTTTTTTTTACCTTGCTAGGGTATAAAAACAAATTTTGTTATGAAATATGTTTCTACAAAATTCCTGCTTTTTTTGATCACAGGATGAAAAAAAAAATCATTCATTAAAATGTGTGCCATAATTTGAAGGAACAAGTTTGAAATGACTCCAGCTTCTTTCCAAAATTGTAGCCAGAGATAAATAGTTTGCTATTTGAGGGCACCTTTTTGGAAATGCTGTTTTATGAAGAGTTATTAGATTAACATTATTAAATATCTTAACAATGAAAGACATACTATTATAGGAGGGATGTATAATCAAATACTCGACTTCAAATGACTGCTCATGAACATCCCACGTTTTGCTGTTTAGATCTCCTGTTCGAAGCAGCACCCTTTCTTTCTTTACATTTTTTCTGCAAATAATAACAATTATATGTTATTTACATCTGAAATACAATTTTGATTAAAATTATTAAACAGTATTGAAATCTAAACAAAACATATACAGCACAGGTGAATTAACTTTGTGAAAACATTTGAAAATTGGTGAATATGAATAAAAATATTTTTTAAATACATTTTAAAAACGTAATTAAATGCAACTATGTTAAAAGATTAGCATTAATAATATGGCAACAAAAATGTTATTCAATAAAATTGTTAAAAGTGAGCTTTTTATGTAATCTGTGTTATCCTGGATAGAATTTGTTAAAAAAGGCTTCAAAGCTTTCATTTACTCTTATGGTTACAGCATTTGCCAACATTTAATTCATTAAAAGTCATCAGATTACTAGGATGTCAAACAAGTGTGTTGCTCTTGTACTGGTAACCTCTAACCATGCCCAAACATAGGGGTACAAGACACAAAGTAATTTGGGGAGGAATTTTTCTTTTTAAGTGCATCTTAAATTGTGAAAACATACAGTATATACAAAGAGGTGCTGAAAAGGTCTTGGACTGACCAACAAAGAATTAAAAAATAATTAATTCTGATGTTTAGTCTGATTTTTTCAATATTTCTGTGTACATGTGTGTGTGTCTGTGTGAGAGAAAAGGAATTCTAACTATCACACAGAAATCACATTGCTTCTTGATAATGACAGATAGTTGAAAGTACCTGAACAAAATAATAATATAATATGCACTTCAGATAATTTATCCACAATTCTGAGCACAATGCCCAACACATTATTCAAAAAATACAATAAAAAATTAAATAGACAAACCTTGTTGGTACTTTTTAATTAAACTTGTTTTGGTGAATACTTGATGCCTAAATATACCTTGTGCACATATATACATGATAAAAATACAGTTTTATGGTATGCTATGTTTATGGGTAAAAGTGCCCTACATCAGAGATAGAGTGCATAAAAGTGGACACTAAGGTCAACACCAAGAGGCAACAGTATATTTCATGCTTCAACACAATCTTTAGGCCATGTGTATTGTATTTTGGCCAGTAAGGTCTATTGTATTATCCTGACAGTTTTTGAGTCAGCAGTTACAGATATGTTTCAAATTATTCTAGATGCTACAGAGTAGAAAAATTGTGGATTTGAATGTGGTTATTTGTAGCTATTTTATAATGTTGTTTGTTAACTTTTTACCCATTATTTATTATTAATTATTTTTGTTTATTGTTGATTATTGTTATTATTATTACATTTACTTGTGTATATGTCTTCCTGGATGTAAATTTATTGTAGAGGATTCTGAAATTAATACACCTTCAATTATTTTCGTCTTAAGATTAATAAATTTTACCCATGATATTATGGGTTACATGAGCAATTAGTTATGGTTGACTAATGATTCCACACACATGCAAATATAAATAGAAGTTGTAATTGCAGCACATAAATCCATGCAAGCTAAACAAAAATTATCTTTTACAACAGAAATCACCAAATAAGAAAAACAGGCTGAAAATGGTTTAGTCTCATTGATATATCTGAAACAATAAAAAACATCCATCTAAATTCTGTAGAACTGGCTTCAATTTCAGTCAGCACTAAAATATGTCAAAGAATAAACAAATTGATGCTTTCTCTGTTTGTATATGTGTGTGTGTGTGTGCGTGCATGTGTATATTTATTTTTCTCAGATAAAAAAGTTTCTTCCATACAAATTGACAAGTAACAATTCCATTCACCATGGAATAATTACCAAGTTTAACATAAAATTCAATTTCTACTATGTTACCAAAAGAGTCCACTAAATAGATGTCTTTTTTTTTTAATAATTTCATGCAAGGGGTCACTGAGAGTGAAAGAAAATGAGAAAATGTTAGTGAGGAGAAAGAACAATAAAAAAATAGGTTTCAGAACAACAGAAAATGGTGAGTGAAGTTTCATTTAAACTTTTGAAGATTGTAGGTAGCAGGGAAGTGAGAAACCAGAAGAGAGTTTCAGAGGCGAGAAGTACAAGAGAAGAATCTTGAGATATGTAATAAGGGCACCAGACCAAATATGGCAGCTAATATTCAATGCACAGACAAATGGTAGATTTATAACTGTGCAAGAAGGATTCTGGTGAGAAGAATTGTCTGGCACAACACAGTAAATCAACTTCTCCAGCAGTATATCTAGGAATTGATTCACTATAATCTTTCTACTTTGTATTAGTGGGAAACATGAGACCAAAAACGTGCAATGACATCAACATCAGTCATGCTGATAGAAGGTAAAAATAGTTCCCTATGATGACTAAAAGATAGCAGTTTCATTATAGAGGTGTTAAAATTTACAAGCCTCAGTTAACAACTAATTAGAGGTCATTTTTGAGATCAGCTGCCAGTTTTACTTTATCAGATTTATCGGATTTATTATTAAGAGGGGAGTGAATGGTTGTGTCATCAGCATAAATGTACAACTTTTGTATATCTGGACTGGTTTCTTCCATGCTCAGGTTTAATAACATTTCATCAGGTGGTGTAATGGAGACTGACATAGAAAAAGGACTCAACAAACTTTCAAATGAGATTGTTCATGTTCACTCCACACCAAAAATATACATTTAACTTTCTCTTTAATCTGCCCCATTGCCAGATATCATGACAAAATCTCTTATCACTGGCTCACCACAATGGTTCAGGAAGAAGAGGATAGAAAAATGAGTACTTTGCAAAACTATTCTTTTGTAACTACATTATATGCCTCAAAAGTAGCAGAAAAACAAGGCTGCTACATCTGTATCAGAACATTCAGAAACAATACAGATTTTTTTTAAACATAGACTCAAAAGCTTGCATTCCTGTTGAGTTACAGCTGCAGTTGTTGAAAATGAAGGTGATTACATTTTTGATAAATAATATTTGAATAAATTTAACTTTCATTTATTTTTATATCCTTTCTGGTAAAAGGTAATTACTTTCTATATCCCCTATATGTGTGTGTGTGTGTATTATACACAAGGTGCATTCAAAAATTTTCCTGCCAAAACTAATGCCACATTCACAAAATCATTTGGGGGTGGGGCGTGATGCCACACACTGTACATGCGGGAAACTTTTCACGCCAATAGGCCACATAAATTCTTAGCTGTTAAGCCTAGAGTACAGACATAGTGCATGTATGGTGGATAAGGGGCCATGACTTGAATTGCAGTTGCTTATCACAAGAGAATGATTTCTCAGTTGCAAAATGCAAACACACATGACGTCTTATCCCAAAGTGAAGCAGATGTCATGTATGTTTAAAAAATATTTATTTATTACTATTGTCATCATTTTCAGTGACACCAATCATGGATATGGACTCTTGTTTTTTAGGGGTTTTTTGTAATAGTTTAAAAGATATACAAACTCAAATAGTAACCTAAAAGAAAAACAATGTAGATCCAATTTGTTTCTGGGCAGTTTCTTATAAAAAAAATATTATGAAAATTAGGAAATATACAGGAAAAATTGTTTCATGAAATTGTTTTTTTATGTACACAGATGGTTTGAAATTTCATGAATATATAACTGAGACTTGAAAAAGCTAAGAAATTAAGCTAGCTTGTAATTAAATTAAAAATGCCATTGTCATTATTTCTTTTTAAGTTATCTTTTATGAAATTAAATACTTGGAGAATAAATTATATTAAAAAGAAAAAAATCACATTCCACAGGGCAAAATCAAATTTGTTAAAAAGAGGAAAAGATAAATAATTTTTATGAATATATGATTAAGACTTGAAAAAGACAAAAAAATGAAGCTGGCTTAGGCATTGTGATTAAATTAAAAAAGCCAGTATTTTTTTTCAAGTTAATTGTTATAAAATTAAACTATAAGATAATACATTACATTAAAAATGCAAAAAGACAATCACATTTTAAAAGTTGCATTCCACAGGGTAAAATCAAATCTTGTTAAAAAAAAATGAAGCAAAAGGAAAATGATATGTAAAAAAGCTGAAATTCAATTTTGAAACAAATATTACCTTTTTTTTTTTTTAATGAAACTTACTTTAAACAATGGGCAGCAGTGAGTAGCCAAAATTTATTGATAACAGCAGCCCCACAGTGATGCAGTTTTCCCCAGAACCAAACTTTCAGAATTCTTGCTTGCCATGGAAAAGCACCATATTTGGCAACCTGACCACCAGAAATGCGTTGCGACCTTTGTTTTATTGGCCTCCTGCCACATGTCACTATGAAACAAAAACACAATACTTGACAAGCAAAGGGATAAAATTCCAGACATTGACTCTGAATTTATTTTCCAGAATTAAGTGTTTTTCAATATTTACCAATTTGATCTCAATGTAGCAGAAGGTCAAATGGCAGGAAAGACATAGAAGACTGTATAGCCCAATCCTTCAAGCGATCTGCTTCAACTTACTTGTTTAGTATGGCACAAGTCACAATGTGAGGAAAGGAACAAAATTCAGATGACTCTAGTAGCTGTTCTTCCAATTGAAAAACTAACCTATTATTTAAGGTTATATATAACACATTTATATTTAAAAAACAGAACCCCTTGAAGAATGGCTTATCAAGAAACTTCAAAATCAGGGAAAACAACAAAAAAAATTGATATTTAAAGCTAAAATTAATTAATCTTTTTTTAATATTATATACACACACACACACACACTGTGTGCATGTCAAAGTTTAGTTAATGACCAACAAAAGCTCTTTCTTTTTCTCTGAAGTTCCAGTTTAAGCTTGAACATAAACTGTCTTATATTTTATGAGTGTTTTCACCTTTTGTAAGCCATTATCCAAAGAATATGTTTACAGATTAATAAGAATGCATCTAAAGCAGCAATGTGTTGCACTTCTTGGTTGCATCAGCTTTGTGCGAGTTGACACATAAAGACACAATATCAAAAACATTATTGACTTCTATATGGGACAAAATAAAAATAACTTCTAAGTAATGTGTTTTGTCTCCAGAAGGAACTTCTTCAGATGTAAAATAGTTTTATCAGTGGATTCAGCCTTATATATGCAGAGGGGAGATTTTGATGTCTAGTGTCTCTAGATTTAATTTAGCCAACCTCATTCAGCTTTCTATAACTTTTGTTTCTATTTTTATCGCTATTATTTTTAAATATCCCACATTGTTACAGTAGTAGTTTTGTCAGGAAAGGAGTATAAGATTCTGAAATTCATGCACTTTCAATACATTTTTCCCTTAATAAATTACTTTCTATTTTAATGAATGCTGTATTCTTTAAATTGAAATTATGGTCTGAAGGAATATCTTTTGGAGACAAAAGTCACTTAAGAGTTTTTTCTTTTTTTCATTTGATTATCTATTAGTCGATATATAGATTTGTATATATCTTCCAAATATAAATCCTGGTTTTACTCTTACTTATTTTCAATGTTGATTTTCGAGGCAAGCAAGTACCCTCTACCTGGAAGACTGGTGTAACATGGACTTCTGGTACTAATAGAAAATAAGTAATTAACTAAGGACACGTAAATTGATATTGCTGATACATTTTTTTTATATATATTTGATAGAGCTTTATGCCTGCTTTGCAATATGACTTGCTCCAACAAATAACTACTTTGCTATCAAGTAAACATTTCAGGTTAAAATACTGCATAAAATGCATCAAGCCATTCCTGAATGTATGTAAAAGGGAAACATGCTGTTAGTTTAATGCGAAACAAATGCAAAGTGAAAATTTTAAAAAAAGACAATACAAGGCAAAAGTATGGAACAAAGAAATCATTAGTACATACTGAAAAAAATAACTCAAAATATGGTGAAAGAAACATTTTTAAACAAAAAAAAATAAACAAGTTTAAAATCCAGGAAAAGAGTGTATTGTATGAGATGACACATATGACACACTTTTTTTATATGGCATACAAAACATCCTTTTTGATGGCATATAAGACTAATGTTTTTTTTTCTGCCCAAATGGCTAAAAATATTTCCACTGGTCTTATATGTAAAGCTGGCATAAGATAATGTTTTCTCAAATACTAGAGAATAGCAGTGCTTGTATCTAATTTAACTCCATAATACTGTATTATCAGCATTATTATTATTGCTAGTACAGTACATGGAAAAATGTCAGGATTAATTATACAGATTGGCACTACTGCCAATGATCAATGCAGTATTTTTGCACCACTTAGAATCACAATGTATTTACTTCCTCACCAACTAAGTGTAGTAGGTGCAGATCTGAGAGAACTGAACATATTTTCCACCATTGCCCTCAAGTTTGGAATTATGTTGAGGAGCTGGTTGCTTACATGTAACCTGGAAGATCATCACCCTAGATATCACAATGTGGTCCGTATGTGAGAAGGCCTGAAATTCATGATGCTCCTAACACTAATGGCAATAGCCAGAATAGTTGTGTGGAACAGCAGGTAAGAAAATATTTTTCAATAGTCCCTGCAAAAATAGGATGTGGGGAGTTTTATATACCTGTGAGTAATGCATTCTATCAAATATGGTACTTAGGCATGCACACACACACACACAAGTTTGATCAAAGTTTTAAGCCAAAAGTTGTGGGTTGACCTGTACATAAGTAATAGTTTTGTTAAACTGAATTTTATGCATAAAAGAACATTAAGAAAAACTTTTAGCTTCAGATATCAGTAGAAAAATATCATAACAGTATTCTAATAGACTTGAATAAATGCTTGAATGGTACTCTAGACTGTTTTTCTTGAAACCTACTGCATTTAAGTAGAAAGTGGCATTATAACTGGTATATTATCTTCAGAGTTCAATGCTATAGATTCTTCAACCCTCAAATTGCAGAATATGAGAGAGGGTTTATAGCAAGAGATTCTTGAAACGTGTTTTATAGGGTATAAAGATCAGAATTTTTGTTAAGTAGCATGGATTAAAAATAAGGAATGGCATATAACATTTGGAGAACTAAATAACTACAAAGTTAAAATCAGCTGTCTCCTATTGATCAGCCTTTGTAACCTAATGGATCATGTGCTGCTACAGAAAGGCAGGTTTTCAAGTTCAAACCTAGCCAGAGGCATGTCTTATTTCTAATCTATATTGCCTATTAAATATCTGTATAAATAATCAAGCACCATTCTAGAAGTTGTGACAAAATAAGATGAAAGAATTATGAGTCAAAAATGAATAAGTACTTTACCCACACTGCCAAAAAAATGGCAGCTTGCATAGTGATATTTTGTAAAGTCCTTACTGTTATTAAAAGGTTTTCACATGTCAATCTTTAAATGTATTTTCTCAATAGTAATTCTTGTGGGTCAAGTTTATTACTTAATACCAAAAGAAAACCAATCACCAGCTTTATATTCAGCAGAATCTTATATTAATACAAGATTACTCATGCTGTCAAAAATAAGAGTATATTTTGTTAAATCTTTACTATTATGGGAAGGTTTTCAAATGTGAGTCTTTAAATATATTTTTTCAATTTTTATTGTTGTACTCTGTTTTTTCATGGAATCAGTCATTTCATGTTCCAGCTGTATAAACGTTTGGACCGCCGTTATAATAATGATGACACTAGCACATAACAACATCAGTGTAAAGGAGATAACTGTATTTATGTACTATAACAGTAAAAGTTAAACATTCCAAAAAACAAAAAAACACAAATATATTTGGCTTATCATTATAAGATAGATAATGCTTCATTGTCATTAATCAGACAATAAATGATTATCAACTGATTCATTTATAATTTTGATAAATTATCAGCCAAATAAACATTGAAAATCCAATAAAATTAACCACTTTCCTTGTTTTTAATCAAATATTGGCATTTTATCAAGAATACATACTGGAAGCAGTGTCCTGCAGAGATGACCCAAAATTTACTGAGAATTGAAGCCCCACACCAATGGCTTGAACTCTTGCTGCCATCAGAATATACAGTGCTTACTAATCGAACTGCCACTTGCCAGGGATAGAGGCCGTAAGTGGCATTTGTACCTCCAACAATCCTTGAAAAGTAGGGCTTAGCTACTGTTCTTTCATCCCGTCTTGTTCGTGGGGAACGGGGCCTCTTGCCACATACAACTTCTGGGAGGACAGAGAGAGAGAAAAGAAACTGGTCAATGTTTAAATGTTGTCATAATGTGAAAAGCTACATTTACAAAACACAATTTCTTTTCTTTGGTCTCACAGAAAGGAACAAAAAGAAATGCACTTAAAAGATTTTATAACAGAAATCCAGTAAAATTAATTTACAAAATAATGTATAAAAATTAGTTTATTGTTGAAATGCATTGAAAATAACTTTTCAGAGAAACGGATAGCAATAGAAATTAGTTTTATGACAGGTAAAAACAGTAAAAAAAAAAAAAAAAAAGAAAAAAATGACTGAAGACACCATTTGCTAGATTTGTCCAGAGTAATAATATTTGGTAGTGCATTCCAATAATAAAAATCATTGGCAATGCATTTTCTATGCTAAAAATTTTTTCAATGCATCTATAGTAAAACTTATTTCTAATAGAAATCCTTAGCAAAAACCTGGAGAAATGCATTTTCTGTGAAAAATTTTGCAATATATTTTTATAGAAAAATTAATTTGCACTGCAATTTCTGTAGCAAAATCTTTTTTCATAGTAAAAAACCATTCGTCATACATTTTCTTATGAAAATCATTAGCAAAATATTTTCATTGCAAAGAAATTTTTATCTAAGGCAATTAATTGTATTAATTTAGCTATTTTAATTTGCAAATTTAATTTTAATAATTTACCATTAGCAATTAATTTTACTCAAATAATATTCTTGTATTAGTGCTTATTTCTAATGTTTTTCTCAAGAAAATCACATTGAAAGCCTTTATATAATTAATTCTTAATGCATTTGTAAAGTAAATAATTCATAATTTTTTTTTCTCAGGGACTCTAATGCATTTGATGAGAAATCATTTCCAATGGACAAAAACAAAACAAGCTGAAGAATTTTGGAGATTACAGAGTAGAAGATTGCACTGAAACATAAAATGGAGAATACATTCAGCTCTGCATTAAAACCAAAAATATGTCATTATAATTTACTTTGAATCAAAAAATATGGGTAGATCAAATGAAGGTAAAATAGGACATGATGTTAGTGAGAAGAATGAAAATGTACAAAAATGGAATGTGAGAGAAGAAGATTGAGAGATTAAGAAAAAGTAATGGAAAACAAATGATGCTAGACAGAGTGAATGAAAAGCTGAAAGCAGTTGTGATGTTAATAAGAGGAGTAAAGAAAAAAATGAAGAGAGAGACTTGCAGAAGACGATAGAGAGAGAAAAAGGTGAAGCAACATAAAGAACAATCAAGGGAGAGATACTGCAAGAATAAGCAGAAAAAGGGAAAACAACAAATGCCAAGTAGAGTGAGAAAAAGAGAACAAAATGGCAAGGGAGAAAGTACCAAAGAGAGAAACACAACAAAAAAAAAAATAAAAGATCAATAAATAGAAAGGAAAGACAAGTGAGAGAGAGAATAAAAAAAAATACCCAAGGAAAGAAAGCAAGTTTGCATGAGAGAGCAAGAGACTGAAGAAGAAAGCAAAAGAGAGTAATTGTGTGTGTGTGAGAGTGAGAGAGAGAGAAAGTGAGTGAAAGTAAGCAAGATAATGAGGAACAAAGAAAAAGATTGACTGATGCATTTTAAACAACTATCAACCAATATTGTTTTTAAATGCTGTTTCTTGGAAATTGTGGCTTTCACTTGAGATTTAATGTTATTTCTGCTGGTTAGAAAATTGAGTTTCAAGATTTGGCTCTCAATCATGCTCTTATTTTGAATAACATAAAACTACATCAATCCTTTGATTCAAGCATGAGAAAAACTTTGTACAATTCTATGACCAGAGTGATAAATCTAAATTATTGAAAGCCATTGTGTATAGCTTAAAATCAAGTTGAATTTTATAAGTCAGTTTTTTAGGCTCCACTTTCTGAAACCAAATTTTCCAAAACAGATATTTATTAGTTTTGAAATTACTATTTGCAATGAAATTTGCTATTATAATGACCATCAGATTATTACAAAAATATTCATGATAGAGAAAAAGAAAAATTAAATATGTAGGAATTAATATAAAACATTATGGAAATATTAATGGTAACCAAAACTACAAATGAAATGTGTTGGAATTAATGAAAAGCCATCATAGAAATAAGGATTTGTTTAGCATCAATATTTTCACAATGTGGTGTTTCAATAATTGCTACTCTTAATTTTGATCTTTGATTACCTTCTTTTTATATGTCCCTATGGGATATGAGTGATCCTGGCTTTCTACAACTTTCTGTTTTTGTTTTGCTCGAAATAACTTTTGACCCTTTACTATTCCTTTTTGTCTCTGTTCTGTCATCCATTCACACAAACTTGTTGATTACTTGTAGATTACTGTTTCCTAGTATTTCTCTTGCCTTCAAAATCTGTAAATGTTAAATTCTTTCCTCATTATCCAGAATTTTCAGTTGTCTCTTTCCTATTTTAAGTATAAGTTTCCTTGTAGTTCTTTTGACTTTAAAACTTCTTTGTTGCTTATGTGTTCTGTTCATGATGTTCTCATCACTTGCCAGTAGAACTTCATCTGTGAGGAGATTGTCCAGCATCCACTGCCATATAGAAGTTATTAGATATTACATAGCAATTCTGCATTCTTTTCTTTGTTTCCAACAATGGGTTTTTTCTGTATCTTTATATTTTGCTTAATTTCTGGAAAATATCTTTTGCAGTTCTAACTTCAGATTTTTGTGTCACCTTTTTCATCAACTTTTAATACACTTCCCAGATGGTTAAATTTTTGTATCTGCTTGATTTTGAAATCTCTAATACATAACTCACAACATGTACTGTCTTTTACAGACAACTGTGTATTTTGTCTTTTTACAATTAACAGTTTTTTCTTCTTGCTTTCCTTTTTTACAGTATCTAAGAGTTTTGTTAGTTCTTCTGAGTCAGTGATCAACAGTGTCATCTGTGTATTATTTGCTGTTAAGATTATATCTGTTGATATTAAATCCTGGTAGGTCTTCTAGTTCTCTTAAGATTGTCTTGCTGCATAAATTAAATAAATCTGGTGAGAAAATGCATCCTTGTCTTACTCCTATTTGCATTTTTTAATATTCACTGAACTCATTCACTATCCACATGTTGGTTGCTTGTTTCCAGCAAAGGTTATGGTTTATGTAAACATGCTTCAATCTTTTCTGGTATTTCAAGTAGCGCTTTGTGTTGTACTCTATCAAATTCTTTTGTGTTGTCTATGAAACAATGATATAGCTCTTTTTACATTTTTATTGCTGGCCCTAATAGCATTATTATAATAAAGATGGCATTTTTTTGTTCCACTGTCTTGAACAAAGCCACATTGTTCTTATCCTATTTCTGACTTAATTCAACTGCAATGATTTATTAGAATCTTAAAGATAACTGATTATGTGGCTTTTTAAAAAGACTACCTGATGGAGTTTGCATTCATTTTCACCTGACTTTTTTGGAATTACTATGAATGTTATATAACTAGTGAGCCAGTCAAAATGACTTAACTCCCTTTATAGTCCACCAATAGAAGGTTAACCAATCAGAAGCCGCAGAACATTCTATCCGTCGTGTATAAAGGCGGCCATTTTTGTTTACCCTACCCGAATGACCAGTGCCAACTTGTCAGGCGAATATGACAGAAGGAAGAACTACACTCTGCTACTTTGCTGCGATATCCACTGCTAACCTGAACTATGCTTTCCTACTGTCTCTGAAATATTCACTGCTAACCTCTGGATTCTATACTCGAAGACGACCGTCAAAATGTCTAACAATGAAAATAGATCATTTTATAAAGTCTTCACTGGTCATATATTTCATTTATTATTTTAGCAATGCACAAAACAATCTAAAGCTGAGAACATCTTTATTACAATCCAATTTGGTTCTGTTGCTTTGTTCCCATTCCTCTTCACTAGTGTTAATTTTATTTCTGATTCTAGCTGCACTGTCCATTCCATATTTTTATACCTTATAGATTTTGCTCTGTTGTCATGGAAGATGTATTTATTCCATCTTTGTAATAGATTTTCTTTTTATCTATTACAAGTGCTCCTTTTTTAGATTTTATACAACTTATCTAAGAACATGTTTTCTATCCTGCTATTTATTTTATTTTTATGCATCTCCTAACTCTGTCTTCTGTAATGTTTCTCTCTCTGCACATTTCTAATTGAGCCATTCCTCTTACTTGTTTGCATTTATTTCTAATCTCTTTGTTTATATTATATTCTCTGTCATTCTTTGAGTTTAAGTCTCTTTTTCATTAGTTTGAAAATTTAATAAGTTGTTCACTTCTTTCTTTTCTCATGTTTTTGCTTGAGATGACCTATATTGTCACTAGTACTTCCTTTAGGGTGTTCCGTTTTGGGTTACTGACCTCTTCTAAGTTTGACATTTGCCCTTAACTACATCAGCATATGCTTGAATCGTGTTGGAGTTCACTGCCTTGTAGTTCTGGCATTTCTTTATTTTTTGTAATTTTACCCTTGGTTTGTATATAAATGGGAAGAGATCACTCCCACAGTCAGCACTTGGGTTATGCTGTAAAATGTTGTCCTGTATTTCAAAATCTTTTACTGATTGCTAGGTAGATTATATGGTTCTTTGTGTCAACTACTGGACTTTTCCATGTCTACAAGTATCTTGAAAGTTCTTCAGATCAGGTGTTGGCAATTATTTTTCTCTGTGCTTGTTGCGGGACTATTTCACTATATTGTTCTACTTTTATATTTGCTGATAATAATTTTTTGTAAGATGCTTTGGCTTTTGGCTGTTCATTAATTTCTACATGTTTAATTTCTGTTTACCATCAATGTTTCCATAATGCTCTTCCATTAATTCCTGCACATTTAATTTTGATTTTTTAAAGATAATATTTCTATGATTTTTAGACCAAATTTTCTTAGCACCAAATGATACACCATTTTATATATATTTCACAGGACTGACTTTTGGATCTGAAAGAGAGAAAAAAATTTGAAAAGCAAACAACTGTCCCATTTGTAAGGATAGTTTGAATTTCCAAAGAATTAATCTGCTGCATCTATTTCTTTTCCCAAATCAAATACAAGAATTTTAGTCAAGGATTAAATCATTTTTAGATTTAGAGGCTAATTTATTTTAATTAACCTTTTCAATTCACAATACAACATCCACTTAATTTCTATTTGTATGCTTAAATATGACTGCCATGTTTTCAGGAATCACTAGATTTATCAGATGTGTTTTTTGAAAACTAGACACTATATACATAATTGAAAAACCAATATTGTGCTGGAAAATTTTGCACACATCTAATACAAATATAGATACACTTTGTCCCCCCAAAGTGTCATTTTATTGCTAGCAGCTAAAATGGTAACTTGAAAATTAATAAAACTCCTTCCGAATGAAAGTTAAAGTTTAAATAAAAAAACAAGAACATGAAATATTTCTTCTAATGACAATTCATTTCAAATGTTCTCCTTCCATAGCAAGGCATAACTTAGCAGGATTTCACTTAATTAGGCCTCATAAATATTCAAAATATTACAAATTATATACTTATTTTATCTCTTTCTAAATAAATACACACATAACCTAATGATGAAAAAAATTACTTTATATAACATATTTATTTTAGAGTATAATCTCTGTCAGAGAATTTAATTCAAAGGTGAATATAAATAAACATTATACGGTGAAAATTTCAGATTAAAATTCAGCTAATAACTATGTTAGGCTATGGACTTATTGATCAAATTTCATGTATAGAATCCACAGGCTTTTACAAGAATGCTATACACAAATTACTACTACATTTGAAACCAAAATAGAAGGAAAGCAAAATGAGATAGAATAGGAAGTTTTTGTTTTATGAAAACCAAAAATAATTGAACATTAAGTGGAATTAAAATTTTTCAATAGAAGAGCCACCATTGTTAATGTAAATTTGAAATCTTTCATGTAAACTTTGAATAACATCATGATACATTTTATATGATATCAAACATGTTTCTTTTTAAATGGGATTATTTCAGTCCTAAAGTCTTTCAAATTTTCTTTTGTAAACCACAAAATGGTTTTAACAAAAAATGTCATGATAGAATATCAGGGGACATTACTGAGCAAAGCAATTGTCCTGCTCACCCAAGTAATTTATTTGGTAATTTTCTATCAATCATTTCTTTGATGATATGTGACAATGTACAAGTGTCATATCATGCTGAAAGATCAATGTTTGTAAACCCTTCTTATATTATTTTGATTTCTAAGGAAACCAGAAGTCTTTGCTGTTTTTTTATTTATTAGAAAAAAAAAGGTATACAGCAAATTTGACATATCATTAACCCTCAAAATAATCCCCATCAGTGTCCAGAACATTTTGCCAATGTTGATCTAGCTGCACAATGCCATGGTGGTAAAAATCAGGTGCCTTGGATGCAAAGAAGTCTTTGATTGGTTGGTTGTTTGGTTGGGTTTTATGGCATATCAACCACTGTGGGTTATTTAATGCCAAATCCAGTTTATATATATATGCCAAATATATCAATTTTAAATGCCTATTTTGTATGGAACATTTTTAGCAAGCTAGAGCTTATTTGCTTGCACACTTCAAAATAATCCTAGGTATTTTTGTTTAAGTCAAGAATTTCCATTTGATAAGGACAATTTATTTGCAAAATGGTAAAAAGTAGGATATGTTGTTTATACATCAGTTTACATCTTTGATAAGAGACCAATTCTTTTTAGAAAATCCAATATATTTTTTGGTTCAGTTTTTGCAAATAATTTCTTCATGTTCTTCGTGTTATAGAATTTTCTACGGATATGTACGAGATTTGTACATTCTATTAGTATATGTTTTTCAGTGTATTGTTTTCCACAGGAACATTTAGGAGTAGGTTCTTGTTTTAGTATGAAAGAGTGAGTCAGTCTTGTGTGTCCAATGCGTAGTCAGGCAATAGTGGTTTGTTCTTTTCTTGTTTTAAGATTCAGTTGCCTTTCCTTTAGAATTGGTGCTATTTGGTAGAGTTTATTATTGGTATTTCTGTCCCATAGTTTTTGCCATTTTAGTGTTATTGTTGTCTTGATTTTATGTTTTAGGTCAGTGTATGGGATTTTGATGTTTTGGTCGGGTGTCATGTTAAGAGCAGCTTTGGCTAAGGAATCAACTTTCTCATTTCCCTGGATTCCAGTATGGCTTGGGATCCAGCAAAATATCACCTTTTTGCTATGTGTCAAGGTGTTCAGTTTGTTCAACAGTTTAACAATAAGAGGGTTATTCTGTTGTGTATTTTTTATGGATTGTAGGACAGAGATTGAGTCGGAATGAATAATGAATTTTTTTATGTTGCTGGCATCAACAATCTGAAGAGCCAAATTTATTGCACAGATTTCTGCGGTGAATATGGAAGCTTCATTTGGGAGACATTTTTCCACTGTTTTCTTACCAAGAACTACTCCACATCCAGTTCTGTTGCTATTTTTGGAACCATCAGTGTAAATGTGCGAGTAATTTGGGTACTTTTCATAAATATTGTAGAGTTTTTCTTGATAGGTTAATGGGTGTGTTTTATTTTTAGGGAGTTTGTTGAGATCAAGGTTGACCACAGGTTCTTTCAGTTGCCAGGGAGGTGAGCTTAGTTTAACGGGTTTGTGGATGTTTGTAATCGAGATGTTGTTGTCTTCCACTGTATGTTTCATTCGGAGACCAAAAGGTTTTATGGCCTTTTCTTTTTGATCAAATATGGCTTGGTATTTGGAATTAAAAATGCAATTATAGGCTGGATTGGTGGGTTGAGATTTGATTTTAGTGTAGTATTGCAGACCTAATTTTGTGAATCTAAGTTTTAGTGGTGGTTCGTACGCTTCAAAATAAAGGCTCTCCACAGGGGATTTTCTAAATGCCCCCAAGACGAGTCTCAATCCTTCATGATGGATTGTATTGAGAGTTTTTAGATAAGATTTTCTGGCTGCTCCATATATGTAGCAGCCATAATCCAGTTTTGATCGGATTAATGTTCAATACAATTTAATGAGAGTTTGTTGATCTGCACCCCAGTCTTTGTGGGCTACAACTCGAAGTAGTTTTAGGGCTTTACTGCATTTTTCTTTTAGATATTGTATGTGGGGGATGAAGTTCAGTTTTTTGTCGAATACAACTCCCAGAAATTTATCTTGTTCGACTACCGGAATTTCTGTTTTGTCTAATTTTAGTGTTGGGTTATTATGCATTTTCCTTATTTGACAAAAATGCATGCATTGGGTTTTTGATTTTGAAATCTTGAAGCCGGATGGTCTTGTTGGCAATTTGGACATCTAAGAGGTTTCAAACATTCATCTTCTTTATGGTTTGGCTCTTTTTCCCTGCATTTGGCACATGTCTGTTGTCCTCTACAAGTGTCCCTGTGGTGTCCAAATTTCTGACATTTGAAACACCTGAAGGGAGCTGGGACGTACTGCTCAACTCTCTCCAGACAATAGCCTATTTTGACCACTTTAGGTATTTGTGGTTGATTAAATGTTAAGATGTAAGTGTTTGTCTCGATTTTTTCACCACTCTTTTTTATACTAACCCTTCTTATATTAGTTACTCCCTGTTTTCCCAGGGCAGCTGTCATTTCATCTTCTGTGACTTCTAATGACGCCTTTGGAAACATTGAGACTTTCATGTGGGTAGCTTTTGCACTTGGTATTATAAAAAGTTTTCATTTTTAAGATGTTTTCTGCTTGTCTTTGGCTATCCACCTCAACAAGCAAGTTCCCATTTCTTAATTTTTTGACGTTTTTTGGAGTCGCCCGTGCCAAAATAATTTTCTCAATCAAAAATGGGGAGAATTTAGCAAGACAGACCTTCTCCAGGGATTCAATGACAATAAATCTGGGGAAGTCTGCTGCTTCACACTCAGAGTCTGATTCAGATAGGTTACGTTTTGTTTTTTTAAAAGATGCCATGTCTGGGTTTTTATATTCATTAGCCCTGTGCTCCACCACCCACCATGGAGTCCAACTTGAGAAGGGAATGAACCAAGGGGGGTAACCCATTCGCCTTGGCTGAGACGGGGATACACGACCAGTATACTCATATTGGGAGCGAAGTCCTGAGCCTCTGCCAAACTCTGGTTTAGTGCCGAAAAATTCAACAGCGGTCAAAAAGTCTTTTGCTCTCAACACAATTGACCCTCAGCCCCCGCCTTCTAGCACATATATGATAAAGGGTTGGGAAATGTTCCACTAAAGTAGATTCAATAGTACAGTCAGGAGAAAAATAGATATATATGTGCTAGGGCATGTCGGGACCAGCCAATTGATCGGATTGGGCCCAATCCGACCGCCCGTCAGACCAAGTAAGGGCCAAAGTGGTGTGTTGCAAGCCATTGACCACTCTGTTGCCGGATCAATGGCTGCTCAACCACCAGGATTCCGTCCTAGCGCCATACGGGTCGCCACCCACAGCCAACAGGTGGCCTCATTGGGGGGGGGGTGTCTTACCCCTCCACAGAGGTGCAGTCGGCGTATTCTACAGCCCCAGCCGACAGGGCCGAGAAGTCTTTTGAGTGCCTGTCTCATTTTCAAAGGATTTCCCATGAACATGGTTGTCTAGGGAATGAAAGGAGTGGTAATCTGTTGGTGCACAGTCCAAAGAGTAATATGAATGACACAATGTCTCCCAACCAAGTCACACCACATGAGACCTGGCATTGTCATGGAGGAACAGTACTCCCTTGTAATTAACCAATGCTGGCTCCTGCTTCTGTACCTGTTTCACATGTACAAACTGCTGCAAGTACAGGTTGGCAGTGATGGTTTGATCCATTGGAAGGAGCTCATAGTGCACCAATTGTCAACTAGTCCACCAGATACAGAGCATGATGTTGCATGAGTGTAGAGGTGGTCTTGTAGTATGCTGCTTCGACACCACCATCTTTCCTTATCCCTGCTTGAGCTATGACTAATCTGTGTGCACAATGCACCCCACTGGTCAAGAACAATACCCCTCCCACCACTTCAGTCTGTTTTTATCTAAGTTATTTATTCATAGCAGTTATGTTTATTAGCTGAAAGTTAATTAGAAGCTCTCATAATAAAGAATAACTGTTATAAAATTTAGAAAGAAAAAACATGATAATGAGAATATTCCAAATATTTCAAGTTCATCATTCCAAGAATTATTTGAACTATTAATGTTTTTTTGTTGTTTTTTTTACTCTGAAAAATGTTAAGAATTTGTTTTTGAAAAGGCAACAAGTCATTTTTATTATAGCTATATATATATATATATATATATATATATATATATATATATACATACAAACACACACTAAGTTTTACTATAGAAATGCATTGCCAATCAGTTCTGATATAGCAACGCATTACTAATTATTTTACTACAGAAATCCATTGTACGATTTTTACCATAGAAAATAAATTGCATAATCCGTTTCTTCCTCATGATTCTTTCTTCTTGCAAATAAATTTTTAAAAAGTAAAAAAAGAAGATTCATAAACACTAGTTGAAAAATATTTCTCTTCCTTCTAAACAGATTGTACAACTGAGAAAGGCTGAAGACTATATGATTTCACTTTCAAAATGGCATAGTGCCAATCAAAATGAAATAAAAACAATATGTTTAAAAATTGGACATGATTAACAATAGCTTTTCATGCAAAGTGAGTAAATGAGATGAGTTTGGTTTGTGTGATAAAAGTCAGACTTGAGTGCAGCATTTTCTGAGGTTTGAAGTCTCAGAGAAGGGGCATAATGCATTTCAGTACCTACCCCAGATTAATCTTATTACTCTTAGCTAGGTAAGTGGTAAGTTCCAACCCCAGGTTTTATTTTTGATCCTTTATGTGATTTACATTTTTATCCATTTTTTATGCTGTAGAAATTTTTTATTTCACTTACCTCCCAATTATTTTTTCTTTTATATTCCTCTCATAGCTAGTCAGTTTTTCACTTTTGTGAGAGTGAAAAAATTTACTCTCTAGAAAATAATGGCAACTCTTTTTTCTTATGTATGTTTAAAGTGGGGGTCATATACTACACTTCTCCCCGGTTTGTTTATTTTATTCAAAATGAGTATTTTTGACCCCTTCCCAATAATGATTTTTGATTACTTGTAGGCCCATTGAGTAAGTGTAATATTTTGGTTAATGATGATGATGGGTATGAATGTATATACATTCTACAATCATTGCCCCAGCTAAGAGTAAGAAATTTAATTTGGGGTGGATGTCAAAGTAAAATTTGCCCCTTTATTGAGACTTCAAGACTCAGAAAATTCACTCAAGTTCCTTTTACACAAATCAAACTTGTCCCATTTACTCACTTGGCATAAAAATCTATTGTCAATCAAGTTCAGTTTTTGAAAATTATGTTTTTACTTCATTTCAATTGGTAATATTCTCATATTGAGAGTGAAATGGTAATAGATCAGCCAAAATGTTATGATTAACAACAAATAGAATGACATCAATTGTCTAAATACTTCTTGGAAAATGAGAATATTAGTCTACAATGAACGAGAGAAACAGGTTACTTACCATTTTCATTTGGAGTGGAAGTTGGGGTTATAACTGTGGTTGTTGGTACAGTTGTGCCTGCTTCTTTGAAACATCTAATGGCAACATCTTCCTCATGGGTACAGTCATGCTCTCCCCAAGCAAGGTTGGGACACATTTTAAGTTCATCTTCTGATCCAGTACAACTGAGGCCATCAAGCCAGATGGCACCTTCTCCTTCTCCAAATGTATTCACAATTACTTTTCCAGAACTGAAATGAAAATGTTTTTAAAAAAAGTAAAATTACATTAATGCTGAAATGTTCATAGCTTGACTCACTTTCCAAAATCTGATCAAATGACTAAAATTTTACTTTTTAATCTATTCTTGGTTTCACCGAGAACTTTCATTACTTTTTTATACAAACATTTAGATATAATTTTAAAATAATTTAATTAAGCCTCTTTGGTAATTTTTTTTACACTTTTAAGTATAAAAAAAAAAATTAACCCAAATGCTTTTGCTAACAAAGTTAATCAGAATTACATAACAATGACTGTTGCAATGGTGGCGGAAGGTAGAATTAACAAATGGGAATAGAATCCCCAGTAGGACCATTTGTGTATTATAAACATTACTTATACTTATATAAGAAAAACAATGGAACAGATGCCAAAGATTTGTCAATATTACAATATCAATGTGGTTCTTAATAGGTAGATTACCATTTTTACGAGAGTTGATTCTTTATGATAGAAAAGTCTGAACGAAAAAAGTCTTTATAAGAAACTATACATATTAGAATGAAACCAGCGATTCTCTATAAAATTAGTTTCATGAAACATACAAAAGAATATAACTAATGGTGAGGTGGAAAAATCTGGTATGGTGGATCATATGCAAAGGGAGAATGTGGGATGAAGTCCAGGTAACTTACAAAGAGCATCGTTTGGAAATAAGGAAGCTGAAGGAAGTGGCATCTATCAGTATTAAAGGAGTGTTTTATATATATATATATATATATATATATATATATATATATAATTATTTATTTAAAAATTATAGCATAAATATGTTATAAAATTACTACAAAAATAGCCATTTTGTTTCAACACCTCTCATGTCTTATCAAGTGATGATGTTGAATGTAGATTGTAGAATCTACATTCAACATCATCACTTGATAAGACACCAGAGGTGTTGAAACAAAATGGCTATTTTTGTAGTAATTTTATAACATATTTATGTTATAATTATAAGTTTTAAATAAATAATTATATTCGTTCTACACTGTATTGAGCATTCTTTTAAGAATAGTAATTGTTTGTTGGTTATTGGAATTTATTCCGTATACACTAATCCTATACTTTGAGATATATATATATTTATATATATATATATATATATGAAGAAATACACACTTAAGGTGTACTATATTTATGGGATAAAGTGTTCAATATCAGAGATAGAGCATGTGTAAATGTAAAAGTGAACATTAAGTCAACACTTACAGGCAACAGTCTGTTTCATGCTAGACACAATCATCAGGCCTGACGATTGCATGTAGCATGAAACAGACTGTTGCCTCTAAGTGTTGACTTCAATGTTCACTTATAATTATATTTTGTAAACAAATGAGTACTTGGTGAACCTAATGTGGAAATACACCTGACCAGTAGGTATATTCATAAATAATCTTTTTTTCTAATTTGTTGTTTTCTTGAGGAAGAAGTTTCCTTTGTTCTTATGAAATACATATGATGACAGCTGGAAAATGGCTCAGCCAAAATGTCAACAACAGTAAATATACAAAAAAAAAAATTAAAACATGATAAAGGCTGGAAAATGGATCAATCAAAACATTGTTTTTACAATAGTAAACATTTAAAGTAATTCAAGTGAACAAATGAAGTTTTTACTATTTTCACTTTTTACATTGTTCAGCCTGTTGTTCTCATCTTTATTGTCATATTCACAATGTTTTAGCTGTTGTGCACTCCAGCCTTCTTTAGGTGATATTTATTGGAATTTCAAAGTTCGATTTGAAACTTTTATTTAGTCCATGGGGGATAGAGTGTTCTAATTCCACGTGCCATTCCTTTGAATGTCCCAGTTTTATTTAATTTGCCATGAAAAAGTAAAAGCAAAAAAACTCAAAATTACCTGTGTCCCATCATTCTACAAATAACTGTAGCATCATTGTCATCAAATTCGTCATCACAGACAGTTCCTGTCACTCCTCCACGAATGATTTCAACTCTTCCACTGAGTTCTGAGAGGCCACCAACAAGTTGTACTTTGATGTCTGCAGAGAAAACGACACAAAACAAAAGGACAGTGAGACCTGTTAAAATTGTGCATGCATTTAGACATAGGTACTGAAGATTTGCTTGTCAATACTGTATTGCTGATAACCTGCCTTTTCTCCTCAGTGCTAGTGTTGGAATATAAACATGTGCTAAGCTTTGGTTGTACATTTTCAATGAAGCTCAAACACACACTCACATACATACACATATATGCATACATACACTAGCTGAAGTACCAATTTATGCAAGCTTTTACAAATTTTTCTGGATTATGAAAGTCCTCCAGTCATGAACTTGAGACATGCATTGATGTCATTTGCATGTGTTACTTTGGGAATTAATAAAAATGTTTGATAAACCAGACAAAACCATTGTTACACCACCCATGAAAGCTGTACTGTTTCTAGGGGTTTTGTATTGTTCAGTCCAGTGCTTCTAAGGATCTTTTGTGGTTTATTGTGTCTGCATCCCATATGATTAGTTAGCACCACTGCAAAATCTGTGCATGTGCTGACTGTTTGCAGATAGGATTTTGATTCAGATTGAATTCTACAGAGACAAAGACTGAGCTGGCCTCCCTCCTTGCAATAGTGTGGCTGACATTTCATTTGAAGCTATTTGAATAAGCTTCTTGCATAATCTCATCTTTGACAACAAGAGTTAAAAGTAAAAAGGTTTTGCTTGTACTTCCAGAAGCATTCAAGAAGATCCTACCTTGCTTGTTCTAGATGTTGGCCATGATTATGAAGAAGGTGCTTTGTTAGACGTTCAAAAGAGCTTTGATGTAGATGCTATTGTTTAATAGATTTCAGCTGCTGGGTTTCATCTTTTCTGAGGTGAAGAAAGTATTCACATTCAGTTCCATTGATGATGTTTAAATCTTCAAATGATGTTGTTCCTTCACTTCATGAAGGATTATGTGAAAGAAGAAGCATTCTCACTTAATTGGTGTATCTGACTTGATATACTCTTATCATTCCACAGATTTTCCTCAACTGTGTCTCTTTCATATTTTTGTTTTTTTCAAATGTGTAGCATGATGGAACCTCACTGTATAACAAGAGTGCAGGCAAAGAAATCATCTCTACACAACTTGAAGAAGGATATCTGTGTTGTGTCAGGAGCTTGGGAAACTCACTGAAGAATAATTTCCTTAATTAAATAAAAATAAGCTCTCTGGCTGTCCTCCAAATGAACAATGAGGCTGACAACTGATAGAATATGTTTGCCATGTTTTCTCCTTTGGTTACATATTCACATACTATGCTCTTGAAACAGTGATACAGAAATGAACTCAACATTCACGTGTGACACTACCTACTGATTGTCCATATTAATTTTGTTATAAAATAAAATAAGACATATCTCAGCTGATTTTCAGGCAAATAAACTAACATACTTAAGAGCGAGAGCCGGATGTGAACGGGACAAGGCCCCGTCACAAAATGACCATTATCATCGTTTACGCATATTTCTGATGCACAAGTTCCGGTCATATTTTAAAGTGTTTCTATTTTTCGACCAATAAAAATGCTTCCCTCTTAATTATACTTGCATCGTTTTTTGAGCCTGTTAAGCCATAAAAAACACCATAAAAGGGGCCATACGGTGAAGTACAAGGGTAGTCAACAGGAGGTCAGGGAAGAGACCTGTCATGGTCAGCCAGTAGCAGTCAGCAGGAGGAGCGCTACGCCAACCAGCGAGAACTACTATGAGAGATCAACCCAGGTCGACAGCCGGCTTATGAACTATATCACAAGGTAGCTGTCCTGAAACCACACATTCATATTGAAATAAATCACATAAATCTATTTCTGCTGTTGTCGTATTTCTTTCTTGCAACCATACGCTTGTCTATAACAATTTCTACACCACAAACCTTAAGCATGATATGGAATCATCCATAATCTGGCTTTCTCTTACAATATGTGAGGTATGCCTTGTCACCAGTCCGTGTTGCTTGTACAAAGTCTCATTTTGTACATTTTCCCTCCATCATGCAAGTGTTGATGTGACCACAAGGGCCAAAGATCTGTTGAATTTTGACCACTTCAGTGTTCAGGATCATCTTCTGACTCAGGAAGTTCAACGAATATAACTTTGTTGATTTCATACAAATTAATTTTTCTTCTTGCACTAAATGAGGTTGTTGAGAATCTGTTAAAAGCTGTCGTAACCTTTTCTTTGAGGATTATGTCCTATTTTCCAAACTCTCCATTGACTATAATTGCTACTTCTTCAGCCACATGGGCATTGTGCCACTTTTCATGCTGTTCCCAAGTCACTTATCTGCATGTATTATAACTTTGTTTTTGCTCATTAAACTGATTATCTACATAAGAACATTTTCACAGATTCTTTCACCCTCTTACTATTACAACTAATGGCTGTAGAATGGCAGTCTCAGTAATTGCAATGAAAAACAATAGAAAAATGATAAGCAAAATAAAAGTGAAAAACTGATAGTGGTTCATAATGATTCATTTAATAAAAATTCAAGATAACCTTATTAAAAAAAAATTAATTCACAGTGAGCAAGGTGATAATGCCACTAAGAGGCACGTGGATATGGGGAGTGAAAAAGAATGAGAACATTTTAGAAGGAACCAGAAACCCAATCATGAACAGGAAAGAAGGGATCCACCTCTACTCCTTTTCAAAAGATTGTGGAGGAGTGCAAACTAGATGATAGGTGAACATATCTACTCCTATTGATAAAAAATATAAATTAAATAATAAATAAGATTTCAGAGTTTAGGTAGAGACATGAGAAGTATAGAGATGAAGTAGACTTTAGAAGAAACTGGAAACCCAATCTTAAACATGAATCAAGGAATAAACTTCTACTCCTGTTCAAAAGACTGGGGAGGAGTGTTAACTGATTGATAGGCAAACCTATCAACTTTAAAAAAAAAAAAATAAATAAATAGTAAATAACATTTCAGAGTTTAGGCAGAGGTGTTAGAAGTATAGAGTTGAAGTAGACTTTAGAAGAAAACAGAAACCCAATCCTAAAAAGGAAACAAAGGATAAACCTCTACTCCTGTTCAAAACGCTAGGAGGCAGTGTGAACTAGATGATAGGTGAATCTAAAATATCCTATTGAGGAAAAAAAAAATTAAATAAAATTATTAATACTACCAATATGAATAAAGCAATTGAAATTAAGATGAAATAAATATTTCAGAAAAATTAATAAATGACAAAACTTCATCTAATAAAAATTCCAGATAATATTACTGCTACTAATACTACCAACATGACTAAAGCAATTGAAATTAAAAGGAAAGAAATACTAACCAAAAATGAATAATGGTTATCTCAAATATAAAAAAAATTCAAGATACTATAAATTACTAATGTAAATAACATAACATTTAAAATGAAAGAAATATTAAGACAAAAGTTAATAACAGTTGACAATGCTTCATTTAATAATGCTAAAGTTTGTAAAAAAAAGGATTTATTTCCCATCTTAAAAAACAAAAACAAAAAAAAAACTGGTGATATTTATAAAATTGATGAATTTTACTGCCCATGAAAGAAAACTCAATTTATTTTATTAGTTTATAGTGTTTTCTCAGACTTGACAAATTTTATTTGATATACTTACTGCAGTTTTTCTCATCACTGTAATCTTCACAGTCACTTTCACCATCACAAACATAATTGAAGGGAATGCAATGCTTATTTGAGGCACAAGTGAATTGGTCAACTGGACAAACTAAAATAACAATTAAATAAAATTATTTACACTAGAATTTTATGTTGTTTTATTTTAGTGATCAATATTCCAAATTTAATGACATTTGATAGATTTTAAACTGAAATTACATATTAAAAATATAGTGGTGAAGATGGCTAAATGGTTAAAATCATAGAAAATATATTTGGCAAGGTGAGTTCAAATTTCAACAGAGATAATTTGTGTTCACTTGTATCATGTGGGAAATCAGAAATACATTTCTTTGCCACCTTCCAGCAGTAAGTAAAATAGTAAGGTAGACTATTCTTTAGCATTTGTTGGCAATGTAAAGAATAATTCTGAATTCAAAAACCTGGAGTGAAATCTGTTTCTCTCTTCTAGCTGTTGGTAAAAATATCAAAAAGTTGAGGATAAGGCTTGTAATCTCATCCCATAAAATTCAATTTGAGCAAGTATGTGAGACATGATGAACTTTTGTATAAATTAAAACAAAAAGATTCCAAATAAATAAACAAAGACAAGATTTTGATCTAAATGATACTAAAGAAGAATTTCAATTTACGACAACAATTTACAAAAACAACACAAGAATGTTCTACTTACTAGTGCCAGTGTCAGTTTTTTTTAATTGCAGCTTTAAATGTCTGTTACTTAAAGCTGACATTTAAAGAGAAAAAAAGGATGTCAACTTCTTTACTTTTATCAGCAGAACTTTTTCTCTTAAGGTTTTTCCAGTGCAAAAGCCTTTGTTGCACTTCGATCAAAGAGAACATTTGACTTACATTGTCCTTTTTCCTTGCCCAAGGCATTCAACTACTTATTTCAGTAGTCCTCTTCACAATCAGGAACCTGCACTCTCAAACATATTCCCAGCAGGAATGAAATTTAGAATATCTTCTTACTCCTTCATCTCTCTAGAATGTCTGCCTATTATGATTTAATGTACTCTAATTTCAACTTCTGACTGTGTCTCCCTAACCATGTAAGACAATTCTACTTCCAATCATGCACCTTTCTTTTCCTGCTGACCGATACAGATTTTTGTCAAGTGTCACTTCAGGCCCTCTTTACTTTTGACAACTTATTGTATTTGTTCTCCTAGCTGATGTCTCCTTAATCAAATATTAATTATGTGCGTGAATTTTTTAAAGACTTTATTTCAGTTCATTAGAGATTAAAGAATATATAGAATATATTACAGCAAAAATTATTTAAGTTTATATCAGACAGTAATAAAAAAAAATTCATTCCAACTTTATATCCACACATATTCTCTCATGTGTTAAAATATTAATTACTGATCTGAAAGGTTTTCAGAAGTCATTTCATTCTTTGAATTCTAGAATATAGAGAACCTATTATAGCCAAGAAATTGCAAATGAGGTAACAACTTGATTACATTATAAAATTATCTCCCACTTGATATCTACATCATACTCTGTTCAAATACGTCTTTTAGTGGGTTCTTGTTTGACCCTACATATTTTTCATGGTTAATTTCACCTTCCTTTGATTTTAAGAATATATAAAATCTACTATAACAAAAAATGGCAGATTAGACAAGAACTTGTTTACAATATCACAAACACCCATTTTAAATCCAAATGATACTCATTTGCTTGATACATTCCTTTTTGCAAATGAATTTCATCCCCCTTGGATTTCACGAATGGTTAGCATCTACTGTTATTTTTAAAAAAAAAAAAAAAAGAAGAAGAAAAGAAATAGATTATATACAAAATACGCTCTTGCTTTACTTCTGATGAATATGCAATGACCAAGAAATTGGATGTCAGTTCATAATGGAATTGTAATACAAAACAGATCCCTCTTTATGGTTGATTACTAAAATATTTTTGGCAATTTTTTTTTCTTTTTTGGCAATTTATCTTTTATTGATGCATATAATAAATATTTTTTTTAAAATACTGACCTTTTTTCACCTGGCAAACAATTCCAACAACTTCATGTGCCTTACACTGGTGATTTCCCCATGGGTCTCTTTTGCATTCCAATAAGCTGGTCTCATTACCATGACATGCAACATGGGAGAGAAAGAAATTGCGGTTTCCATCAGAAATTGTAAATGGCAAAGAGTGAGATTCAGAAGCACTATAAAAAGAAAAAAAAAGTTTGTTTTATAACAATTTATAAGTCATCAAAAGAGAAACAATATATACACACACAAGTACTGAAATGATTTGGGCCAGGTCATCTTACCCAATTATGATCAAATGATGTCAGTTTTTTTAATCCCTTCTTGATTGGCCCCAAATCTCTTTCTCTCTCTCTCTATACACACACACACACACACACATATATATATATATATATATATATATATATATATATATATATATATTCAAACATATATTGTTCAATATAACAGACAACAAATGTCTATTATGTTTGATCATGAGCCATTCTAAGCTTCATATAGTTTCTTTAATTTCAGGAGTAAATAAAGACAAAAACTATTCAATATTTGTATATTTTTTTTTATTATGCTCTTCCTCAATCTAAGTTTTTGGCTCACATGAGCCATCATCAGAGTGGTTATATGGATATTTCAACAAAGATATTCACCATCAAAGATGATATCCTGTTATATCTACATAGAAATTTGCTATATGATGATAATGGCTGCAAAATTAAAGCAACTATAAGAAGCTTATATATGAGAGAATATGATGATATACAAATTTTATATATTAGACTGCTAATGGGTAATTGTAACTAAATAACAACATGGTAAACATCAAGTAAACACTGAAGATACATGGATAATAAAAAATTAATTTCTGGCATCTGATGTATCCAGAGGGATAAGCTTGCCAAACTTATTCAAATTCCTACCACTTTGTTTTTATTGCTATCATTTTCAAGTATTTAACATTGTAATAGCAGTATATATTTTTTTAAATAAATAATTATATATATATATATATATATATATATATATATATATATATATATATAAAAGATAGGATAAAGAACAAGTAGGAAACAGATCTTAATCTAACATGCTTCATTTTATTAAAACTTTGTCAGAGATCAAGATAGAACTTTCTATCTTGATCTCTGACAAAGCTTTAATAAAGTGAAACGTCAAATTGAGATCTGTTTCCTTCTTTTTTTATCGTATCATTTTGTCAGATTCCTAGCCATACTCAAACTATATACATACATATATATATATATCATATATGTGTGTGTGTGTGTGTGTGTATGTGTCTGCAAGTGTGCATGTGTGATGTTCAAAAATAGAAAGAACTTGAAAAGTGGCAGTCAACCAAATGTATTACATAGTTATGCTACTACACAGTGAGTAGAAATTCTTGTGAGCCAAGAAAAATATTCTGAAGGCAACAAAAAATAGTGTAAGAGTAAATGATTTCGGCCACTAATAAATAATTATCACCCTTCGTTATGAACTTACTCGTATCCAAGCATCCGGCATACAACATTGGCATCATCAACATCCCAGCCATCATCACAGATAATTCCCCATTCATTGAGATATTTGATCTCAACACGGCCAGAGTGTTCATCAGGACCATCTACTAGTCGCACTTCAATGCTTTCCTCTGTATCTATGGAGAAACAAATAAAAAAAGCACATAAACACTTTAATTGTGTACATAAGTTAATTTCATTATCCTTTATATATTTGGATAGTTCTCTTTATTTTTGCTATTTTTAACCAACATTTTGGTTGATACTTTTTACAGTCTTCTTCAGACATATGTTGCATTTCCTGGTTTTTAGAAATCATTTAGTACTTTTTTTCTTTTCTTTTTCAACTAAAATACTAAAGTTCAACTAAATAAATGGTGTGTATTAAGTTCTTGAGCTTGTCCTGTTAGCATAAGAACAAATGAAAAAATAAAAGATCTATTGTAAGAATAACTTCAAGATTTAGCAGAGGTCAGTTTAAAATATCAAACAAAACATGTTATAAGCAATAAAAATGAAAATAGTCTGACAAAATAATGGATAGCATAATTATTTCATCAATAATACAATATGTTTTTTGGTGCAGTTTGATTTTTCATGTTGTCTAGTTGATTCCAGAAAACGTAAATCAGAATAATGTCATATAACAACGCTGGTTATGGATGTCAGGATTAAAGGAAATCTCTCCTATTAAATCATGAAATATTTTAATGACAACATTACACATTACTAAACATATGACCAACCAAGTATATATCCTGGATCATGTGACCAACTCAGCAGATGTCATACTTTGATCAAAGAATACTGATAAAATGTGCAGTAAACAATCACACTTAAAATAGATGTGAAATTCATGCTCACAGAAAATTCTCAGAGTGTTCATTTATTCCTGACTTTTTGGGTGTATAGGACATTGTAGGGACATTATTATTATTATTATCATTATTATTATAAATAAATAAAAGTAAAATATAAAATAATAATAATAATGAAAATTATAAATAAAATAAAACAAAACAATATTTAAACCTTGTTTAAAATAAAAAATAAAAAAATTATTCCCAGCATTGAACAAAAACTGTTCCTGTCAGAAATATGGAGATCCTGCCAAAAGATTTTATATTCAATCTCTTCACCAAACCCTCAAGCAGACAACATGTGTCTGACTTTTCTTTGTGATATGATTTGTAATACTACAGAATAAATTTCTCCCTTTTATCACATGTATCATAACACAATTGTAACATAAAAAATACACACACCAATACACACAAAAACATACAATTTACTATACTTTTCGTGTTATTGTGTATATTTATTTTCCTGTTTTTATCTTCATGAACACAAGCCTAATTTCTACAACTATGATATGAGTGAATACCCCACAGCTTCAGATATGTTGGTGGAGACACTACTATCAACACTATTTTAAAGGGTCAGATGATTTTAAATAAATATATTTTGTTTCTTATTCACCTCGGACAATATAAAATAAAATATTCTTCCCTGTTTGACCTTGCTTTCATTGTCAATAATTGTTAATATTTGGCTAATATTTCATCTTAAATTTCAGTTGCTTTTCATTACTACTCATACCATCAGTCTACAGCCATTAGTAATATTATCTTTAATTCTATTATTAATTAGATAAAGCATTAACAGCCATTAATATATCCAACTTATTTCTTGTATCTTACTTTCAGTGGATTTTCATTGCAACTTGTCATTCTATATATGTTCACTGGAATAATGTCTTGAATTTTATTAGATGAAGTGTTGTCAGTTATTAATTAATAATTATTAATTTTACACTAATGTTTCTTTCATTTACTACTTTGTAAATTAGACATTGGAAGATGTTATAAATTATTTATATAAGAAGAAATGAAATTAAAAAAATGAAGAATATTGTGGATTAGAAATATAATATTTTAAATATTTTAGTTTCCTATCTATCAATTTCTAGATTAGACAGAAGATACAGTGAAAGTATAAAGAGTCTTTCTCTCTTTCACTCTGTGCCATGACCCTTCAGCACATGGTTCTCTAGTTTCCTGTCTTTTGTTGCTCACAACTATAGCTGCACATCCAATAATATCAAGTCTTAAATGAAAGTGTTGGCTATATGATTTCTTCACTGAATTTACATCATTTATACTTATGTAGAAACGTTAAAGAACTGTTGATGTCAGGATACACAATATGCTAGCAAACTTTGAATTATATCCACTTAGTACTAATAACCTAGAACTTTGTCCTGTCACCAGATACTATGACAGGAAAAGGTCTTGTCACTAGTGTGCCACAACTGATGAAGATAAGAGTAAGCAAAGCAATCTCCCATAACTGCCTTACATACCAAGCAATTGTCAATCATGTCTGTGGCTAGTAAGAGAGCAAGGAATATTTGTATGAATTTTCATAATCTAATCTCTTCATGATGGCAAAAATTATGCATTTCCAAGAAGCTGGATAGTTGGAACACTAAAACTATCATTTAAACATGAACATTTAATGGAGAGGTCCTCCAAGAGGATTGAATTCTAACTCTGAAGGAAATTTTAAGATTTTAATGGGGGAAATGGAAGCATAGATTGATAGATTACTACTAAACTACAACTGTTTTTTATCTTTCTTTTGTAATGAATACAGTTCAAATTCTTCCACACTTACCACACTCAGCTTCATCAGAGAAATCGGCACAATCATTGTATTGATCACAGACTCTGTCGCTGGACACACACTTCCCATTTTTACAATGAAAATCATTTTCTTCACAAGTTTCTGAAAAGGAAAGCAAAATATATATATATATATATATATATATATATATATATACACACACATACATACATACATTGTGGAAAAAATGTATGGCAAAAAGGGGAAAAAAGCTTTTGTGTAATGCATTTTGTCCTTTAGAACTACATTAGTCTAAATTTATTTACAACTACACATGTGCACGAACAAGGGATGCCATTAATTTTTAATTTTAATTTTTTTGGTTTGTTTTAATATAATCAATCTGATTTCATTAGGTTTTTTTTTTCTTTTTGTTTCCATCACTTTTGTTATTAGATATCCCACACTGTGATAATAGATCTGCTGGAAATGGTGAAATGTTGTAAGAGTCAGGGCACAAATTTACTGTGGATGACTTTGTAATCTAGGCATTCTCTAAACATTTTCACCATAGTGAATTGTTTTCTCCTTTGATCAGAGTAGCATTTTTTTAATGTCAAAAATGTAATCAGTCTTTTTACAGAGAGCAACTAAAACATTTGATGTATTGTTTTGTAAATGCCCTTTTGAGTAAATATAATCTTTTATTTAAGATTCTTTGAGGTTTCTCCTATGTAATTTCTTATGTCAATTATTACAAGCAATCAAGTAAATTCATAAGCTTATTGCTTTGCTTAGTATTGACTCTGTGTTGTATTGTTTTAGATGTAGTAGTAACAAATTTATGTTAAGTTCAGATAACTTTTTCAAATATTTTCCCCCCAATATTGTTCTTGATATATAAAATTCATATATTGTTATCTTTCACACACACACACACACTTTTTGATAATTTTGAAAAATGTTAGCAATGTAATAATATACTTCATTCTTTGGAACCAGTGATTTTCATGGTAAGATTTTCAAAATACAGTTTGGACATTCTTAGCTTTGTTTAGGGATTTTTTGCTTCATTTAAAATGTTTCTTTAAAATGTAGAGGCTAAATAAAAGATGAGTTTTCTTCTGTAGTAAAAGAAGGAGCTCATTTCATAAAGAACCATTTTCATAAGGAAATGTAGAAATATCTATTCTCTCTTATTGTGTGACAAGGTGAAACCCTTGTCTATACTGTGCATGTTAATAATTGTCTATTATAATATGGCTCTTGTATTAATCGATGAAGAAGGGTTAAAAATAAAATAAGGACTTACTAAAGATTTACTTGAAATGATCGAAATAATAAATTGAATAAGTAAAATAAAATGGAATAAAGTGCTTCTAAGACACTTGGGTGTCTACACCTGCAGAAAGAAAAAGGTTTTAAGAAAACAGAGATAAAGGTTGAGAAGAAATATCAAATGACTAAATGGGAAAAGTTAATGTTCACTAAAACACTTGAAGTGTCTTATGTAAGGGCTGTTCAAAGAACAAAATGAGGGCCAAAATGAAAATACTAATTTATGAAACCAGAGAAAATAGAACTGGTGTTTTGAAGGCACTTAGGATAACTAAGAAAAGAGTTGATTTGAAAGTCAGATATGACTAAGGAAAATAAGAAGCACTTAAATGTGAACTGATAACCAATTTGAAGTCAAAAAATACTGTTAGAAATGTGATTGTTCTTTGTTCAGACTTGAGAAATTCTCCATATAAAAGCGAGGAAAATGGGAGTCAAGTCAGTCTTGCAGAGTATCACCTAGTTGCAGTTTTGCTAAATTTGCAACAGAAGATACTGCCATCCAGCTAGCTAGCCACACTATCAACCCATTGTTCACTCAAGACTAGATCTTGACCAAGCCTGAAAGTTTGACTGTCTAGTTGTTTGTCCATACCTGTTAGCCTGTTCAAATTGGACTTCCCCTATTCATACGAACCAACCACTGAGCTTGGAGTGAATCAAGACATCAATAAACCTAATTGTTGAATTGTTAACCAGAGTTCTTCATTCTTTTTTGAAGAAGTCACGTTTTCCCTTACAGCTTCAGGCACACCCCAAAACAATACAATGGTCCATACAATCGACAGAGATTTGATTTTTGGTTCGATTTCAATCAGCGAGTACATAACACCAGATGATTCAGGAAGCAGATTGAAAGTGGAGACTTCATCTGATCTGCAAATTATAACCCAAGCATCCTGGACAGAAGAAACAGCAGCAGCTAAAGAGGTTATCTGGAATCTCCAGTCAACAGTTAGCTGCATGTTTGGTACAGATATACAGGACTGACCAAAGTGATGTTAGCTTTGTGAAAAGTCAGAGGTCACATAGAGTGAAATCAGGGTCTGTTGTTGATGGGCTGACAGATTAGGGTGGTACTATTTTTGTTGAATATCCCTGCACAAGAATTAAATGAGCATACACTACACAAGTTGACTTAATGACATCTCATTCCTGAGGGAGTAAACTCCATATGAGAGTGTTTATGTATACATAGTAAGATGCACACTGATTGGTACCTAAATCCTATCAACACCATAAAACTGACTACTGAGATATTACAATGGATATATACTTTCCAAACAGATCTCAGATAGGGTGGGTCTCTCAGCATTAAATGTATTCTTATAAGTTATATTACTATGCAAGGATTCATTAATATTCCTGTTAAGTAAACAAAAAAAAAATTCTTACCTTTGAGTTCATAAAAAGTTCCAAATTGTGGAAAGAATGATGTTATACCTTTGTTAGTGTCATAAAGGTTGCAATGATTTTGAGTTGTTTCATACTTGAATGATTTGCAAGCAAATTTCCGGTGGTTTATGCAAATTCTAGCACACTAAGAAAAAAAAAAAAGAAGAAACCATATAAAAAAAGTTTGCATATCTAAGTTAGAACTGAAGAATAAATAAAGAAAAACAGTAATCTCTTGCTTACTGCCCCTGGATCTCTTAATCATAGCTGAATTAAGCTTCTTTTTTTAATTATTTTCTTCCTTACTAACTGAAGAGAATGCTTCCCTGATCACTAGTCTTAACCTATTCAAGTATAGAAGTAACTGTTATCTTCCCTACATATCCATATAAACTGTATCTTTTACTATGTAACCTTCTACCTCAAGTGGCCATCAGACCTTAGAGAGAGCATCATTGTTAAAAAAAAAGCCCTTTGCAATCTTAACATTGAAACCCACCAAAATTTTCTTGCATCATGTTCAAGTGAACATTATCAAAAGTGATTTTATGTTGATATCTAACTTAGTCAGACACAAGACTGTAATTCTGAAGCAACTCAGAGTGTAACTCAATGCATTAGTAATGGTCTATTTGAGATTTTACTAATTACTACTGAAGCAGTCAATAGGCATTTACCAGAACTTTCCTAGTCTGATACAAGGCCACAGAATTTAGTAGTTTTATACAATAAAATTTTCAGTATGACAATGGTAAATATTGCTGCTTGTCACAAAAAAAAACCTAGATTGGATTCCAACTTAGGGAGGCACAGTTTTAGAGCTGCATTTTTTATATATATAATTAAAAATGTCTAGAAAAGTCTGCCTTGCTTTTAGGATAGATGGGTATTTTCCACTTGTGCCAGAGATTAACGTATACAATCAAGTAGATACCAAGATGTTCCATAATAATTAAAACAAAAACATTACTAATCATTAACAATGCCTTTACATGAAACATAGAATAATAGCCCTATTATGTTAGTAACTCTGGCCTTTATTAATGACAAATGATAATCCCTTTCTTCCTGATTTTCAGTACATTCTCTCAAGTTAAACTATTAACAGTGCATTTACATTATGTACAAAGAGGTACTGAAGAGTTTTTGGCCTGAACAAAAATGAATTAAAAAAAAATCTGATGCTTAGTAATTTAATTAGATTTTAGCAAGTGTGCTGGGCTGATAAAATTTTGACAAACACCTTGTATATAACAGCCCTATTCTGTCAGTAACACTTCTTACAATTCCTGACCATAGACAATCTCTTTCTTCTTGATTTTAATTGTTTAATATACAGATTGTGGAATAACTTGATAAAACATTTTAGGTCAAAATTTCCAAATTTCTTTGCTTATTAATTTTCTTTCTAGATCATCCAAAATATTTTGTGCAGAAAATGATTAAAAACTAAGGGGACAGCAGAATTATGCTAAAATGGTAAATAAGAAAAATTAAAAACTCTCTCAATGTATAACAAGTACAAATACAACTGCTGATAAAATGCAACAATTCCAATGCATAGAAAGGACTGAATTTGAAAATAGAAAAATACCGTTTCCAAAGGTATTGATATGTAAACTTCCACAGGATCTTTTTTGATTGCAAATCTTCTATTTTTTTTCTCAAAGAGACCCAGTTTGTAATCTGCAAGAAAATATAAAAAAGAAAATAAGGACGTTTTTGTCTTTGAATCAACTTGTCTGTACTTACCTATTACGATGTCATCAGTCTTTTTATACGCCTAGAAAATATTCTTCCTTTACTAACAAAATTTACTTTAGCACTAATGGATCAGTTATTAAGTGCTACCAGTGTACCTGGATTGTGTGTAACACTTTCAGTATCCTGGCACTCCCAGAGACTCAAAATATAGTAACTGATAAAAAGCAACATTAAGATGGAAAAACTCATAAATTAAAGTCATAAATATAGATTACATTATATATAAATATTATACATTAATATACATACATATATTAGCTTAAAAACCACCCTATCAGGTAGTATTTAAGCTAGCTCCTGCGGAGGACTCTTGATTGGCCCTTCATCAAAATAGGGTGGGAGGATTAGATGTGATAGGCAACAATAAACTACAGAAGAACTCAAAACTGATTGCTGCATTTAAGTATTACATTAATATTTAAGCTAACTTTTTAAAAGTTCAATGATAATTTTTCTGCTACCACTTAATTTAAAGACAATTTGATGTATGTAGGTCCTCACTTTCTGTACAATTATTTTTATTTCAAGGGTGACTTTCACTGAATTTCGCAATTAATTTTGATTATTTCCAAATTTGTTGTCAAGTTATAAAAATTGTTATCAAAAAAAAAAAAAGAAAAAAGAAAGGAAGAACTGCCAAAAAAAATCACAGTAATGAAAACTTGGGAATCCAAAATTTCAGGATTGGAGGCCCAAATCCAGTCTGAAATGTTTTTAATTTGCTCACAGTGTCGACCTGATTCAAAAATGGCATAATATGTTGGGCTACAGCCTCTAGGAGTAAAGTTCAAAAAGTGTGACATAGTGACACACTGACATTCACATTTTTTATATAGGTAAAATGATTGACACTCCTTGATGATGATAATAGTAAAAACAAAAATTAGATGAAGAACAAAATCCTCATAAAATAGAAGCAATGATGAAGAGTGCAGAGACTCAAAATACAGTGAAAGCAACAATAATAAGATGGAATAAAACTAGTAATAAAATAATAGTAATAATGAAGAGTGTATAGAGCCAGAGTGTTGGGATAAAAAGCAACAATAATAAGATGGAAGAAAACTAGTAATAAAATAATAGTAAGATAGAATAAAACTAGTAATTAAATAATAGTAATAATGAAGAATGTATTGAATCAGATTGTTAGGATAAAAAGCAACAATAAGGTGAAATCAAACTAGAAATAGAATCATTATTAAACTGAAAGGAAAGCCTTTCAACATATCCATCATAGTTGTTTATGCACTGACAGCACAAAGTACAGAGGAAGAACTTGAAGAGTTTTACTCTATGCTAGACAACACCAAGTCTCAATGCAAATCACAAAAGATTATAATTGTCATTGGGAAAGCTGAATGGCAAGGGAGGCAACAAGAGGAAATAGTTGGCAAATTTGGACTAGGAACTCATAATGAACACAAAGAAAAATGGGTCTAATTATGTATGGCAAATGACCAGGTAGTAGTCAATACTTGGTTTCAAGAACAACCAAGACATATATGAACATGGAGAACACCAAGGAGAGAAACGAAAAACCAAATTGACTATATCATTTACATTATTTGCACTATTGTCCTCATCTTTGTCGACATATTTATTACAATGTTTTGGCCGTTGTAGGCTCCGGCCTTCTTTAGGTGGTTAGAATGTCAAACTGAACCCTTTATTTCACTCACTGGGGTAGACTGTTCTAGTTCCACATGCCATGTTTAATTGATGTCAGCTATCAGTTATCTCCTGTTAATTTCCCTCTGAAAGTTCTTCACTGCCTTAACCAGGTATTGAACTCACACTCTTTGGGTCACAGGATCTAACTAACGCACATGGCACAGTAGATAAAGGTGTTAGCTAGATCCAAGGCAACACTCAACTTGCAATACAACATACTCTTGAACGACCTGAATTTGAAGAAGAAATAAATGAACAGTGTGAAAAGCAGATACGAAGAACAAAATAGAAATGGAAACTGAAAGTGGAACATATTAAGAGAAGCTCTAGTAACATCAGCAATCAAGACCATCCCAAAGAAAAACAAAAAAAAAAGAATGGATGACATGAAATTCTCAACATGATGAAAAAGAGACCAAAAAAAAAACAACAAAAAAAAAAACAATGCCAAGGTATGGCAAAGAACAAATGCAGACAGGCTAAAGAGGAACAGTTCAATGAAAAATGTAGAGAAATAAAAAGAATACATATCAAAGATAAAGCAGATATGCATAAAAATTATGAGAATGAACAGGACACTCATCAACAGGATGCATAAAATCCAAGAATGGAATGTTGATATTAGAGAAAGAAAAATACTTTAGAGATGGAACAAATATCTTGGAGAACTCTTCCACGACAAAAGAAAACAACAGGCAATATAGAGAAATATTGAAGAACTGGAAATATTAAAATCTGAAGTGGACTCAGCACTGACTAAATTGAACAGTAACACTATCAGATGGAATTGTAATAGAGATGCTGGCAACCTTAAGATGATTTCGGCAGAGACAAGATGACAGACATAATAAATTAAATCTACAACAGTGATGATATACTGGAAAACCTAAGTAGATCTATTTTCATAGCACTGCCTAAGAAGCCAGGTGCGAACAGGTTCATTAAAGACACCAGAAAAAGAAACATATTTATTTCTCAGAATATCAGAACGAGCAATATGAATGCAGAAATGTGTGCAGCTGTGTTTTATAGATTATGCAAAAGCATTTGATAAAGTATGTCACAAAGAACTGCTTGATAACCTTGACATATTTGGATATCAAAATAAACCAAAACCAGTATATGGCAGCAAACCACTTGCATAGAGATAGGAAATGAATTCAATAAATGTACAAAAATAGAAAGGTGAGTAAGACAAGAATGTATCTTCTCATTGGACTTATTCAACCTATATTGTGAAGACATTTGTGAGCTTTTCAGTGTTATTTCCAGGAGCTGTTCACCAGTGAACGCAACACCTATTTAGCCGACTTTGCTTGTCTCGAGAAGGCTGAAGCAGCTTGATGCGAAGGGGCCATCACTGAGGATGAAATCAGGGAAGTACTGAAGCAGATCTACTGAGTCAAGACTCTGGTGATAGTCTTCCCTATGATGTGTACTTGAGGCCATCACCTGTGTTTGCTAGCACTAATGTTCAACAACTCAGCCAGATATTCTACCTATGCTGATGATGTATCTGTTTGTATAGAACAATGCTAAAATAGATGAAATTAGCAAAGAAATCTGCAGGTATAAGATGGTGGTGGGGGGCATAATTATTCACAATAAGTCTGTTGGCTTGTGAGTAGGAGAGAGTTTCTCTTCTCAGGCCTATCAGTTGGAAGGATGGGCTGGTCAAGGTATCTGGTTCAGACTTAGCCTGCTGCTGGTGAGGAACTGGTCAGAGTTTTGAAAGAAGGTTTAAGGAAGCAGTGTGTCTGTAAATCTGAAGAAATTTTTCATTGAAGAGGAGGGTTGAAGTATGTGTTTTGCACATCTACCCGAGTCTTCTGCACCAGCTCTTTGTTATTCGACGTCCATCGGTTAAACAAAAGGATTTAGTTGGATTCTATTTTGATTTCTTCTGCAGAGACAACTTCTCGTTGGTACATCCTGAGGTCTGCTGCCTCCATCCTGTTGAATGTGGTCTGGGAATGCCAAATATTGTGATTTGTCAACATAAACTCTACTTGAAGTTCCTAGAAAGAAGGTGCACACAAGAGGACAGTAATGGCAAATTCTGGAAAGAAGACACTCACAAATCTTTTTCATCCATGGAAAGTGTATATGCAGACAAGGTAGTGGCCCATAGATTGCCCTGAGATGAATACTCCTTTTATCGAGTGTCAAAACACACTGCGTTTTGCCTTGGAAGCTTAGGTTGAAATGATTTTAAAAAAAGACAACGCATCACTTACTTGGATGGTGTTACAAGGGAACCTCTGTGTCAGCAAGGATGGCAATTTTACTAAAATGCATGTGCTGCAACAAGTTGGAGGAGTCTATTGGACAGGCCTTCTTTGAATACTGTGTCTAGCACCCATTGTGCACAATGATTGATAGCTACATGGTTTTTGTCCTAAAAGCCTGTTCTGTCTATGCCAATGTGGTACTATTACTGAAAAGGGATCAGCATTACGTCCTCTTGTGCTAGCAGACATTAAGTGAATTGTGATGTGGATGACAAGACAGAAGGATTTTCATGGAGGTGAGGAATTCTCTCATTCTCAACTGGTCTCTTTCTTTAAGCATCAGCTTAAAGTTAAGATCAGAGCAGAAAGGATGCAACACTCTTAATCGAAATTTGGCAAAAGGTGGGTGAGAGTTTCATGCTTGGTGTGAGTGAGATATACTGACCTGGAGTGGTTGCTGGATGCAACTTGGGAAAGAGGATTTTGATCCTCAAACCAAATCATCAGTCATACCAGCCTGTGTTTAAGGTAATTTAGGACATTTTGATTTTTAGTTTGGCCTATTTGGGGCATTTTTCCATTTTAACTTTTTTGGGGTATGCAAGTAAATAGGGCATCCCACATTTTTTGTCCTTCATTTTTATTTTTATTTTTCCCATCACTTCCCCTATTAAGTGCCAGATCTCTTGGTTCTCCAGTGGGATAAGACATTTTTTGAGTCTTATTTGTTGCCTAGTTAGCCAAGATCTTCTGCCACATGTAGCATTCTTTGTGGTGGAAGGACCTAATCCTAATACTGTTTTTGTTCAGTTTCTTGTTCATATATTTTTTTCATTGTATAAATTCATTGGGTTCTGATTTTTGCCCCTCCCCTAAAAATTGTACAAATAAAAATTTCATGTTAGGACTCATTGAGTAAATTAGATATTTTGGTGACTGCAATGTGAGTGCTACGAGTAAAAATGCTATGGTGAAAAGAAAATTATATGTATATATGAGTCAACGAGTGAGATTATGTTAAGACTAGAGAAGACCAGTATTTCCCATCCCTCCATTTTAGCCCTGGTACCACATTTTGTACCTTTTATGTAAATAAATATTAAGATCAAAGTGTAGTATCTGTTCTTATCAGCTTAATCAGATTGTGCCTCTCTCTCTCCATTTCTATCTTCCCTTCTTTCTTTCATTTTCTCCCTGAAGGGAGTAACAAGTAACATAATTATAATATGGTAAAATATTTGCAGAAATTTGCATGAAGGGAAGTAACTAAATTCAAATTAAAAGTAAGATGAAAATAAGAAACACAGCACACAGTGGAAATAACCTGAATTTATACAAGATGCAAATTGCTAAGCATGGCTAAAGTTTAAAAAGTTAGCATTTGAAAATGATGCTGAAAAATGTAAATATGATGTAAGAATTTATGAAAAACTCACCGCAGTTAATTTCATCTTCTCCTCCAGGGCAGTCCTTTTCATTGTCACATTTCCATGAAAGTGAAATACACCTTTAAAAAGAAGTAATTTTTTTACATGTTACTACTCAAGTGTTTATAGCTCAAATTCTTTCTGACATTCACTTTCTTTCAGTGTATATAATATATATATATATATATATATATATATATATATATATATATTCTAAAGGAAAAACCATATCAGCAAACAAATAAGATAACAAACTGTAATGATTATTGAACAAACTTTGCTTTTATAATTCCAGACTCTAGGAATACTTATTTGGTATAACAGGACAGTGGCATACTGAAGGTCTGGCAGGGATAATACATGCCTCTGGGTTACAATGGTTTTCATTAAAATCAGACAAACCTTGTTCAGAGAGAAAGAGGGCGGGGAAAAAGAATCTACTTTTGATTATCATGGATGATAAGCATTAGAATGGCCAAATTATTAAGCCTTTATAGAAATTATTAGTTAAAAAGCCCAAAGATTTATGTTACCACATAACTCACTGCCAACAAAGAGTAATTCATCTCTTGCATAAACTAGCAAGGCAGTCTAAAACATGGTGCAAAACCTATGAAATTTTCTCTCCAAGATGGATAATACCATGCCTGCTATGTGAACAAGAATACAATTTCAATGGTTGTCATAAGCAGCATTCTCCATAGAAACCTATCTACGAGAGGGCTATAAACTGAATTGCTATACAACTACATTCATCAGAATCAAAATATAAACACTAAAAATATCTTCTTTAAATGATTTATTTGGTATTTTTTTAAATATTCTCAGATATTCTAAGTACTCATTATACCACAAATGGCTCTGACTAATATACTTATCCTTGATTTTACTTTGTGCATTCTCTTTGTGTTTCTCATCATCTGGAATTCTGATAATAAATCTAACAATATTCTAAATTTTCAATTTCTGACACAGTGTATTCATTATAATCAATGTAAACAAACAATATAGCATGAATCAAATATCATCTGAGTGCTGCAATTAAAAAAAAGAAAGTAAAAAAATGTCAGGTAAAAAGAAAAATAAAGAATGAAAAATTATTAAGAATAGATGTTGAAAAGTTCTTGGCCTGACCAAGATGCTTTTAAGAAAAAATTCTGTTTAGTCATTTGGTCAGATGCTACTTAAAACCACTTATTTTGTACTCTATGACCAATGTAAAGCAATCAATGTGACATAAAATCAACTTCCCAATCAGAATAAAGCATATGAGAAAAATGACTCAACTTACTTGGCTGAAGAGACACAGTACATTTCATCTTTCGGACAATTTAAGGATTCTTCTGTAGAAGCTGAAAAGGGAATTATCAAACATAACAATAATCTTTAATACATTAATCATAGATATTTGAACCTTTAAATAATGCCACTTATATTTTTTTTAGAAATTTAAGACTACTTCTGCTTTGTTTGATAAATAAAATTAAATTCATTAACAAGTTCACTGCTCCCTTAGATATTTTAACCCTGACATAAGACCACCTACGTTTTTGCTATTTAATATATTATATTCCATGCTAATAGGAATATATACTTGAAAAACAAGGTGGATAAAATAAGTAAAGGTTTATTGTAACAAACCAGTACAATAAGAATAAAGGTAACAGTTATGCACAAAGTCATCGCAAGTCAATCCGGTAGTGAGTGCTACTATTGGAAAGTCAGATGTGAGAACTACTGAATTTTATTTCTTCAAATAATAAAAACTTCAGTGAGATTTTTTGTACTCAACAGATCTCAGCTAGACTCTGTAGTCCGTTGACTTACTGATACTTATAGGTAGTTACTACCTAGTCACTTATGAGGGTGACTAGGTAGTTACTATCTAGTCACTTATGAGGGTGACAGGTTATTCCATTACATCAATATTATAAATTAAATATATGAAACCACTAAGGCTTTATTTTTATAAAATAAAATTTATTAAATTATAAAGAATTAAGCTCATTTGCATCCTGAGCACAGGCTTTCTTCACAGTGACAGCATCAGCATATCATCATTGTTTCTGCCCCAACACTCACCCACCAAATAACACTACTCGCAAATCAAAACAAAAAAATCTCACTGAAGTTTTTATTATTTGAAGAAATAAAATTCAACAAACACACATGTACATCAAAGACAATGACATAAGGTTCATATATGCATCATGAAGAGGTAAATGTGTTAATTTTACCATGTTGTAGGTGTGTGTAAGGAAATCAATATTTAATTAAAGGTTATAGAAATTACTATTTTTTCATTTTTACAAAATTTCTCTTGATTTTAAAAAGAATAAATATACAGTTGTTCCTCATCATACAATGCAACCAAGTTTCATAGTAATCATCAAGCACAAATTAAAAACACACTGTTGTAATATGTCAATATTTATAGCCTACTGATAAGATAATGGAGCAGTTGATTTATATATAGGAAGAATAAATAAACTGATAGAAAAATGAATTGAGTAAAGATTATATATGTGTGTGTGTATAAATAAAAATAATAATACTAATAAAAAAAAAAATAATATTAAAAAAATATGTAAATATACAGTGCATACATGAGGGGTTGGAGACAATTACCCAAGTCAATCTAGTATAGCATTTTTCAATAGCTATTTATTTTTATGTCTACATGTGACCATTAATTCACTTCTTTTAGTCACTACATCTGGGCTGTCTATATTTTGTAGTATGCTAAGTGTTATGTTGTCTTCTAGTCTGTGATGTAGAGGTTCACCCTCCATACTGAGTGACGACTGACTTATTAATAGTCACTTGACTCTATGCTAAATAAGGCAAGTGTGGCACCATTTAACGAGGCAGAAAAGGGAAAAGAAAGAAAAGAAGAAAAAGAGAGGCTAAGAATCGAATCGTGAGTGATAAGCAAGAACACACACACAGCTAAGAGACAATGGATAAAAGGATATTTTGATAAGTAACAATGACAGGGAAATTCTGAGTAAAAAGAAAGGGAAAGAAGGAAAGAATCAGATATGTTTTGGCATCGGCCGTGTTATCTAAGGATATGAAAACAAACTATTGGTACGGGAAGACATCTTATTATCAACTACAGGCCGGCTGGCCAGAGAAAGAGAAAAATTCAAATGAAAATGTTATTTCGTTAAGTGACGAAAAACAGACAACTAAAACAGGACTTGGACAGATATGAAAAATTAAAAAAACCACCCACGAGCATCCTTGGCCTGCGATAATAAAATTTTGTTATCAGGAATTTGTACCGAAGGAAATGAATGTGTTTTCTTTCTTTCTTCGAGGCGACAGACGGACTGGAACTTTGGAGATGTTCCTTTTTGAGACCGTGTCGAGAAGACCACACATTCTGATAATTAGCGATAAAATACCTGACGTAAACCATGTGTAGAACAAGAGTTATGACCGCCATTGTCATATTGTCCCGTTTGCGGCTGGAGAAATGATAAACCATTAAGGGGAAGAAAAGGGAAGAGATAATTTTTTTTTTTTAAGCAAGATATTTTTTCTCTTCCTGAAACAAAGCCGCAGATTCGTCCACGCCCGACTAAGACATCATTGGTCGAGTGGTAAACACGTGATGCACGAGGGAGGCTGTTGCCACCCATCTGGAGGATGAGTAAGAGAGGTTGCCATGAAGATGTGGGGAGGGCAGTTCACGCCCCTCTGAAGTATGATGAGAAAGTGGGAGTGAGGAAAGGTTCCCAAAAATGGAAAAAGGTGGAAATTCCTAACCAGAGAGGTGGATATGTATTTAGAATTATCGAGGAACCCCCCCCGGCGCTGACAAACTCACCCCGGTTTTGGTCGGCACCCATATAAACGAAGCCACAACGAGCAGAAATGAGTCAAGACCCAGAGTCAGTCTCCGGTTGAGGCAAGCCTCGCAGATAGCTGACCAGGATTCACGCACACTTTCCGGACCCACATCTTCAAACCAAGAACAATTATTTTGAAGAGCGACTTAGATCCAGATCACCGAAATAAGTTTTTCTTTTGACCGCTGTTGCTGAGAAATTTCGAATAGGACTCAAAACGACCCGGGACCAAGAACAGAATCGTCTGTAAGGTAGGACACTTTGCTTGATTTCCCAACCTCTATTGTTGCTGCGTAGATTGTCTTTCTCTTTAAATATGTCGGACTATGATTCAGATAGAGCAGTGGGGGATGAAGAGGGGGTTAGACAAGGGTTGTCAGCTGACCTGAGAAAGTTGTTGGGTAGACCGAGGGTCCCAGCATTTGACGGCAGTGGGAAAGATTTCAAAAACTGGCTGGCAATCCTGGAGAAGAGCCGAATTATATATGAACTCACAGATCAGGAGACCCTGTATCTGGCATATGATGCCACAAAGGGGAAAGCCTCTGAGTTTATGAAGGAGCTCTTGGAGAGTCAACCCCACTTGTCTTGGGAAAGATTAAAGGGACTATTGACCAAAGAATTTACCGACAAGGGCACGGCTATAGAGGCCATGAGGGCCCTCTTAAAGCTGACACAGCTGCGGGACGAAACCCCTGGAGAATTGGGGGCCCAAGCGGGGAAGCTGTCATCATTGGCCTTCCCAGAAGTGGTTAGAGGCAATGCGGTCATGCAGGCCCAGTTAGCAGACCTGTATGTGGAGGCCCTAAGTGACGAGCATGTTCGTCACGACGTGCTGAAAGAGGGGCCGGTGAGACTATCGGCGGCAATAGAGCTGGCCAAGGAGAGCCAGGGCGTATGGAAAAGGGTAAAAAGGTGTGGAAGGAACCAGATACTAAGTCAAGAGGTCGGAAAAAGGGGAAAAGGCGGAAGACCCCCCGCATGGAATCGGAGGGTCAAGCTAGAAGTAGATCAGCCTGAGGTGTGGGAAGAAGACCCCAATAGAAAGGCATGGTCAACCAGGCATGGATTTTATAAGCCCACGCCGGGTAGATACAGGCTGGTCTGCTGGACCTGTGGCCATGAGGACCACAGAGCAGCGGAATGTCCGACGAAGTGGGGTTTGCCCACAGACTTCGAACAGGACAGGTGCACCAGGTGTGGAAAGAAAGGACACCTGGCCAAGTGGTGCGGGCTGAGAAAAGGCGCCCCACCGATATTAACAAAGAAGGCCGAGCCCAAGAGACAAGACCAGGGAAAAGCCAGCGGGCCACCCCGGAATTAAGAGGGAGGGTGGCCCAGTTAAAAAGAAGGATAAAAAGAAAAAAAAGAATAAAAGCTTGGACCAGTGGTCGGGCGAGCCGCTTGGGTAGAGGACAGGTCCCCCCGGGAGTAAATGAGAGGTTAGGCCAGTTGAAGAGAAAAAGAGCAAAATGTTGGACATGTGGTCAGGTGGGCCACTTTGCGGCGAACTGTCCGGCAAGAAGGTGCTGGTTTTGTAGGAGACCAGGGCACTTGAAGAGAAGCTGTATCCTTAGGAACAGCCGCGGAAGACTGGGAGAGGTCCAGCCGGGCCCGCCCAGGTGCGAAAAGCGCAGAACTTCCCCCCGTAAGAATAATGAAGGTGATTTATTGCTGCCGGCGCCTATGGCTGGGATGACCCAAGGGTGGGGGCCCAGGAAGAGGAAAGCCCAAGTGTTCTCTTCGCTGACGCAAGAGAAGGAGCTATCCTGTAGAGCAGAGATAGGGGGTAAGGCGATGAAAGCTCTGGTAGACACAGGAGCATCTGTGTCATTGCTGAGAGAGGAAGCATACAGGCGAGTGAAACAGAAGAGTAGGTTACGGGAAGCGGACATAGAGGTCACGCAAGCAGATGGAGCCCCCCTGAAGATAAAAGGGATGGTGAGGCTCCCTGTGAGGATTGGGAAATTAAGAAGCACCCAAAATTTTTACGTAACCCCCGACCTGTGTACGGAGGCAATCTTGGGAGAGGATTGGCTCCGGAGCCAGAGGGCCCAGATAGAGTTCAATCCCACTGTGCTGATAGTGAATGGCGAGAGAACGCCATTGGGATGCCCACCAGAAGAAGATATAATAATAGTGGTGGAGGAAGATGTAAAGCTACCCCCTAGAACGGCGGTGTCGGGAAAGGGTAGGTTAATGTCAGGGAAGAAAATAGGAAAAGGACCCCTGCAGTTGGTCCCTGTGGAGGAGAAGGGCCTAGAAGAGAATGAGGTAACTCTGTGTGAGACGGTGGTGGAGGCAGCTGAATTAGTGCTCATTATGATGGTGAACCAGGCCCAAAAGACTATAAAGAGAGGGGAAGAGATAGGGAAAGCGCTAACCCTACGGACTCTGAATCGGGTGAGATTCGAAGAGGAATGAAGAAAACTTGTAGAGCAAACAGAAGGAATAGTGGACGAAGATATATTAGCACCGGATCAATTTAGAACCAGGGTGGGAGGTCTGCTGAGGGATAATCGAGATGTGATAGCCCAGTCAGACAAGGAATTGGGCCAGACCCACACAGTCAAAATGAAAATCGACACCAGAGATCACACCACTGTGAAATTAAAACCCTACCGGACACCTATTCATAAAAGACCCCTTGTAGAAGAGGCAGTAGAAGAGATGTTGGAAGCTGGGATGATCGAAAGATCGATCTCCCCTTGGAGCTTCCCAATCGTAATAGTAGGTAAGAAAGATGGCGGGCACCGTTTTTGTGTAGATTTTAGGAAACTGAATTCTATATCGAAGCCGTTGGCGGTGCCATTGCCACTAATAGATGACATATTGGCATTATTAGGGAAGGCAAAGTACTTCTCTACGTTGGACTTGAGGTCCGGGTACTGGCAGGTAGCCCTTGATGAGGCTGACAAGAAGGCCACATTTGCGTGTCACCTAGGACTGTTCCAGTTCAGGGTGATGCCATTCGGTTTAGCTAATGCCCCAGGAATCTTCCAACAGCTGATGTCAATAGTGTTAGGAGGATACAAGAGCTTTGCCATGGCATATTTGGACGATATCTTAATATTTTCGGAGACAGTAGAACAACACTTTTTCCATCTAAAACAAGTGTTGGGAAGGTTAAGAAAACACGGCTTATAATTGAAATTGTCGAAGTGTCAGTTTCTGAAGGAGGAGACTAGATATTTGGGCTTTGTTATAAACGGAGACGGTATTAAACCCGACATGGATAAGGTGAAAGTCATAAGGGAAATGCCAGAACCTAAGACAGTGAGACAGGTAAGAGGTTTTATAGGAGCTATAGGTTACTATCGATGCTTCGTCCCGGCATTTTCGAGAATTGCCATACCACTAGTAGCCCTGACGAAGAAATACGCTAGGTTCAAGTGGACAGAGGATTGTCAACAGGCATTTGATACGTTAAAAGAACAGTTGACAGCCGTCCCACTGCTGACATACCCAGACCTCAGCAAGCCCATGGTACTATACACTGATGCCAGTGAGCAGTGTGTAGGAGCAGTTCTTACCCAGCCGTGTCCCGATAAAGAAGGACCAGTGCAAGGCATACCAGAGGAAATACCGATATACTTTCTCTCTCATAAGCTCTCAGAGACACAACAGAGATGGCCAGTAATAGAAAGAGATCATATGCTATCATGTATGCTCTCCAAAAACTGGACTACTACTTGAATGGTGCGGTCTTTACTATAAAAACAGACCACAAAACACAAGTAGAGGTATTAGCAAACATGGCATTACCACAAGCTATCAGTGTTTCAGACGGGGTGTGGGCAGTAGCCACACAGAAACCTATCAGCTTGTCTAAGGTATATGGAGGAGAGTCCACAAGGACATTAAGAGTAAGGCCACCATTATCCCTGTTAAAGTTACCCATGGGATGTTCGGCATTTGGGATATCTATGTCCTTACCCCTCTATTACCAGGAAGAAGAAAGATATGAAGAGAAAGATTCAATCATAGAAATGATTGGCAGAGGCTTAGTCAATTGTACAGAATTATGGGAGCCAATAGTGAAGGGACTCTCCAATGTTACCTTGAATAAAATGCCAGAACTAATGAAGCCGATAGAAAAGATCGATATGGATCAATTGAGGGACAAGTTAAGTGCGTTGGGAAATGAAGGTATGGCTTGGGAAGGCGATGAGCAGATTGCGATAAGTTGGTCAATAGTGATGGGTACATTCATAGTTATAGCCATCGGGGGTATAGTAGTATGGAAGATTAAGAGTAAGAGGAGATTAACGAACGACAATCCAATGCGCATGCAGCAACTCGAGAGGGAGATGCCAAGCAGTGTTCCTTACTCATACAGAATCAGCGAAGAAATTGCAGGAAGACCAGCGGAGGAGTCTGGCATGAGACCGCCACGTGCAGCGGAAAAACCTCCCACAGCGGAGGGGAAAACATTGACCAAGAAGAACAAGCCATAGTAACCACATCTGCACCCACAGGCACACGCACACATGACATTACATATAGAACAGAAGAACTTGAAAAAGAACATTACACTTGCATGTAAAACAGAAGAAGAAAAAGAACATTACATTGCATGTAGAACAGAAGAAGATGAAAAAGAACATTACATTGCATGTAGAACAGAAGAACTTGAAAGAGAACATTACGTTGCATGTAGGAAAGTAGTATAGAATTGCATGGGACAAATGCATGATGCATGTTAAATGGTGTATTTGGGTTTAGGTGTCATTTACGGGTAAATGACAAATCGGTTAGGGGAGGATTGTGGCACCATTTAACGAGGCAGAAAAGGGAAAAGAAAGAAAAGAAGAAAAAGAGAGGCTAAGAACCGAATCGTGAGTGATAAGCAAGAACACACACACAGCTAAGAGACAATGGATAAAAGGATATTTTGATAAGTAACAAATGGCGAAAGAGTGTCATTACAATGACAGGGAAATTCTGAGTAAAAAGAAAGGGAAAGAAGGAAAGAATCAGATATGTTTTGGCATCGGCCGTGTTATCTAAGGATATGAAAACAAACTATTGGTACGGGAAGACATCTTATTATCAACTACAGGCCGGCTGGCCAGAGAAAGAGAGAAAAATTCAAATGAAAATGTTATTTCGTTAAGTGACGAAAAACAGACAACTAAAAAAGGACTTGGACAGATATGAAAAATTAAAAAAACCACCCACGAGCATCCTTGGCCTGCGATAATAAAATTTTGTTATCAGGAATTTGTACCGAAGGAAATGAATGTGTTTTCTTTCTTTCTTCGAGGCGACAGACGGACTGGAACTTTGGAGATGTTTCTTTTTTGAGACCGTGTCGAGAAGACCACACATTCTGATAATTAGCGATAAAATACCTGACGTAAACCACGTGTAGAACAAGAGTTATGACCGCCATTGTCATATTGTCCCGTTCGCGGCTGGAGAAATGATAAACCATTAAGGGGAAGAAAAGGGAAGAGATAATTTTTTTTTTTTAAGCAAGATATTTTTTCTCTTCCTGAAACAAAGCCGCAGATTCGTCCACGCCCATCTAAAACATCATTGGTCGAGTGGTAAACACGTGATGCACGAGGGAGGCTGTTGCCGCCCATCTGGAGGATGAGTAAGAGAGGTTGCCACGAAGATGTGGGGAGGGCAGTTCACGCCCCTCTGAAGTATGATGAGAAGGTGGGAGTGAGGAAAGGTTCCCAAAAATGGAAAATGGTGGAAATTCCTAACCAGAGAGGTGGATATGTATTTAGAATTATCGAGGAACCCCCCCCGGCGCTGACAAACTCACCCTGGTTTTGGTCGGCACTCATATAAACGAAGCCACAACGAGCAGAAATGAGTCAAGACCCAGAGTCAGTCTCCGGTTGAGGCAAGCCTCGCAGATAGCTGACCAGGATTCACGCACACTTTCCGGACCCACATCTTCAAACCAAGAACAATTATTTTGAAGAGCGACTTAGATCCAGATCACCGAAATAAGTTTTTCTTTTGACTTTTGTCCAAAGACCCACCGAAACACCAATTTCTTAAAGAGCAGACGACTTGAAGTGTTAAAACTTGCCTAGCGGAAAACGACGTGTCACAATCCATAGAACGGGTCGGGAGATAGATGCAGTCCTATGTAATGAACAACTAGACATAAAGTTTGTTACCTTTTTCTTTGATACTTTGAACTTTCGAGTTTTCATTTTATTGCCTTTTATGCGTATTTTTGTGGTATCACCCCCGTTGGACTCGGTTTGCAGTACGGCCCCGATGACTGATTGATTTCCTCTGCCTAGATCAAATCACAACGTGGGCAGGCAGACTGGGAATCAAAGTAGGACGTCACAGTTGGTGCCGTGGTAGACTGGGATACAACGACACGGTTGGCGCTGCGACCAGGGGACGACGTCACACAAGTCCATTTTGCCTATGTCATTACACCACTAAGAAACAAAGAGATTTTATGCCCTTTGCTGATCTGTAACTTCTCTGAATAAGATCTTCTCTCTCTCTTTCTTGAGGAGTGTACCTGTTTATTTTATTGGGGATCTAAGTCTGGACTCATTTCCATTCTGATCTTTCAAGTCCATATCTTGTGCAAACTATTCTCCATAGTTTCTTTACTACTATGTTCACTTTCTCTGTCAGAAGCATTCATGTTTTCCTCCTCTTTCAACTTCTTCAGCATCAATTCTAAGTTTTATTTGACCAGAATGAGCCAATAAATTCTGTCCACTTGTTGCTATTATAGTCATATTATTTCCCTTTTGTTCAATAAAGTTATCTTTTTCAAGGCTTCATTCTCTGTCTTTTTTGTACCACATTTTTTTTCATTTCTTGAATAGGACATTATTATAGGAAAAATTTAAATTGTCTTCCCATTAATGCAGAGGGACTCTGCATTCTACTAGCATGTGGAATAACTCTATAACTGAGTAATAGAATTATTCCACATGCTTGGTACATGCCTTGGTAGGTAACCATCCATGGTGTTTCTGGATGGGAAAAATTCCTTCAATCCCATTTTCTGCACCATTCTTTCTCTAATTCCATTAAATTGCAGTTGGTATGGAGTGTTTTATAAGGGAGGCATCCAAATTTGTTTTAACCACGAACACAAAATTTAATTACAAAATTCTGGTGCATTGTCAGAGGCCACATTTCTGAAAAACAGCATTCATAATATTTGCTTTACTATGGCAGCCTTGCTATTATTTCCTTCCACTAACCACGTAAGGGCATCCAGAGAATGAGTCAAAAATTAAAAATAGTTGTTATCTTGTGCACAATCCATATGAACATGGGCCCATGGCTCTTTTTCTTTCGGCCATGAATGTATCTTGGTTTCGCAAGGATTTTTTTTTCTGTACATTTTGGGCATCTTTGTATGTATTTTTCTACATTACGTGAATACCCAAGCCGCCATGCTTCCAATTTTAATTGTATTTGTGTTGCTGTTATTCCAGAATGAGTATCATCACATACACTTTTTATTACATCTTTTCTTAATATCTCTGGTGGTATTAAAACATTTCCATAGCATATAAGACCCTTCTCTATAGTTAACCTGTGCCTTATCTCTTTATAGAGTCTCTCTCCCTAGAACAATCACCTCATTTATTTCTTTTTATTTTACATGCAATCTTGCTTCATACTGGATCCTGTAAGGTTTCAAATGCGAGACGATATAAGGGTAATACATTGTAATCAGTTTCTTCTGGCTTGTAATAAAGTTCCCTAATATGTTTCCTTTATCCAACAGTATAGTCAAACAATCTAACAATACGTGTCTCCTTTTCCAGCAATCACACTTTTCTCTGTCACCTCTCTAAGAATCTTTCATAGATTGAGTGACAGTTAAAATTTGTGTTAAGTGATTCTTACAAAAATCTATCTGACTCTGAGATCTGTTTCAAATATATGACTCATTTTCTTTTGGGGAATATTTTACGTTTTTCTTGGCCTGTTCATGCTTTTATCACAGTATTTGCATTGCTCTAGGTAATCTGATATGCTGTACGTTTCAGCATTACTCTTGGATGCATTGAATTTTTCAATTAACTTTAAGTTGTTATACCAGAACATACCTATTCTATTGTAAATACACTCTCCCACATATAATAAGTAGTAGTAGTAGCAGTCGCCAGTGAGTTGGTGAGTCAGTCGATGTCGGACATTAAAGTATCAACCACCACAACTAGATTGCTGCGTCATTAACTATTATATTAAGTTCCTAACGTTTTGTACGTCGAACCTTTTTAGGACCGACTTAGTGAAATACAAGCCTCCACTGTGAAAACTACTCTACAATAACTTGGCAACAAAGGATTATCATATGGAGGAAGAAAAACTTTTCGTACTCTATAACAACTTGCCGACCGAGGATTCGAACTCATACAGAGGAAGAAAAACCTTTTCGTACTCTATAACAACTTGGCGACGAGGGATTCGTTCTCATACAGAGGAAGAAAAATTTTTCATACTCTATAACAACTTTGGCAACCAGGATTGAAACTCTTATGGAGAAAACAAAAAGAAAAAAAAAAATTTTTCGTTCACTCTACAACACTTGACGACTAGGATTCAAAACTCGTACTCAAGAAAAAATTAAAACAAAAAAAATATTTGTTCGCTATAAACAACTTTGGTGACGAAGGATTAGTTTCTCATACGGCTACGATTCAAAACTCATATGGTGAAAGAAAAAAAAATTCGCCCATGATAACGAGGAATTCGGATTCATACAGTGAAAGAAAAAAAAAAATTCACTCACATTATTTGGTGACAAAATTTGTACTCATACGGAGGAAAAAGGAAAAAAAAAACTTGCTCGGATTCACATTTAAAAAAAAAAAATCTGACAAAGTTTTTCGAAAGACAAGAAAAAATAAAAAAAAAAGTTGCCAAAAAGAAAAAAGAAAAAAAAAGTTGGCAAAGTTTTTCAAAGGACAAGACGTCAACTTAGTGACGAAAAAAAAAACAATCATATTCTCAACTGAGAAAAGAATTTTTTTTTTCTCTCGATAAGACAGTTTGCCCAAATAGGTCACTAATTGCAAATTCGTTTTGGCCCCCCCTCTACAATATTTAAGCATTGTGTAAACTTTTTGCGAAGATAGAGGAATGCATAAATATATTCCAGGAATTTTTTAAATTCCAGACAGAACAACAGATGACAATATTAGAGGAACAGAAAACATTCCAGATGCAACTACAGGTGGAAACTTTTAATAGACAGATACAGTTTCAACGAGAAATGGAACAAATGCATAAGGAGTTTCAAAACAAAATTCTGGAAATAACTGAGAAGAGGAAAGAGAAAAATCTACAAAACGATTCTTTCCCAGAGAATACAAAATGGAATTCAATTGAAATATTCACGTACAAGAGTATTATAAAAAATATACTGACGTGTATAACGAGGACTTCCACACGTGGTCTGAAGGAAAGAAGGTTAGACTTCTTTTAAGCAAGTTAGGAACTGCTGAGCATGAAAAATTGGTAAACTACATTTTACCACAAAAAAACTAGCGAGTTGACTTTTACTGAGGCAGTAAATATATTAAGTGAATTATTTAGTAAAAAGACATCTCTGTTTGACAAGAGGTAGAAATGTTTGAATCTGATGAAAGATGAAGAACAAGACTATATAACGTATGCAGCCAATGTGAATAAGCATTGTGAAGAATTCAAGCTAGCAGAGTTAAGTGCTGACAACTTTAAGTGCTTAGTATTTATTCAAGGACTAGTATCAGAAGGAGACACAGAATTGAAGAAATTGGTACTTTCAAATTTGGAAAACCAACAAAGTCTTACGATACAGAAGTTGTCAGAAGACTGCATAAGATATGTTAGCGTAAAGAAAGATTCAAAAAAGATAGAACAGTCTGGTGTTTCGCATGTAAGGAAAATACACCACAAAAAAAAAGTCATTCTACCAAAAAGAATTCTAAAATTGTGGATTATCAAACAAAAAGTGAAATACCAGAAAGAAATAAACAAAAACTCCCAAAGCCATTGCGGTTAGTTTCACTGGTACAGATATTGCAATATTAGGAAAAAAAAAATGTTTCAATTGTAAAAGAGTTGGTCATAAAAGCTCGCACTGCAGGTCAAAAAATAAAGACAATAAAATAAGAAAATTAAAGTCCGACGAGGTGAATGATGGAATAACCAGAAAATTTGTTACCGTCGAAATAAGTAATAAAAAAATAAAAATGCAACTCGACACTGGTTCTGACCTATCTATCATAAATTTGCAGATGCGGAAGAAGTTGGGGAAACCAACTTTAATGAAGACAAAGAAAATCGCGAAGTCAGTGACGGGAGAAAAAATAAAATTTATTGGAGAATTTGTTACAAACGACACGTTAAATAAAAAAACACGAAAAGCTAAACTATTTGTCATAGAAAATACCACGAACTTACTTAGTACAGATTGGATAACAGAATTCCTATTATGGGATCTACCGATAAATTCTTTCTGTTACAAGGTAGATTTTTTAAACTTAGAAGCCCCAAAATTAGTAAAGAAACTTAAGGGAACATTTCCTACTGATTTTTCTCCAGGTTTGTGAACGTGTACCAAGATAGAGGCAAAATTCCAGATAAAAGAAAACCCTCAGGCAGTATTCAAAAAGAAAAGGAATGTGCTGTTTGCCTCAATTGAACAGATAGATAAAGAATTAGACAGATTAGAGAAAACCGGTGTATTTAAAAAAGTTGAGTACAGTGAAGGGGTAACACTGATGATATACATGAAAAAAAAAGCTCCAAAAAGTAAAGATGAAATCGACACCAAGAAAAACTGGGGAGCGAGTTACTCGCAACCAAGGACATGCAGTATTATTAAATGATTTAAGTCAACTGAAGTCACCACAGAAAACGTTAAGAACACAAGATCAACAAAAGGGAAGCTAGAGTCTGAACAAATAGAACCACAAGAAGAACATACAGAAGCTGTGACTCCATCCTTAAGAAGCTCAAAGCAGAAGGTTGTTTCTGGTAACACTATGGAGGTAACAAAAATAGAAAAGCGGATTGGCAATATGATGTACTTGGTGAAAGGCGAAAAATTCACGTGCAGTAACCAGATCAGACAACGTTTTTCAGACGTGGTTGACAGTGGTCCCGTGGAAGAAACGCTGATGTAGGTGATTTGTGATACATTGATCTAACAACGCCTGCAACAATTTTACCTGAGGTATGCCAAACCAGGAGAAAAAGAAAGGCAACTGATCATTTAAAAGGGGATCAAAAACATAGGAGATACGCTACAATGTTGCTAAAAAAATGTTTCTTCTTCATATTTCCTGTAAAAAATAAAAAATAAAGAAGACTGTTTTACTCCTATGGAGTAAAGTTTTAGGAAGGTGGTGTTATAGAGAAAACCGGTGTATTTAAAGAAGTTGAATGGGTAACACTGACAATCCAGAAAGTAAAGATGAAATTAACACTGAGAAAAACTAGGGATCGAGTTACCCACAGCCAAGGACATGCAGTATTATTAAATGATTTAAGTCAACAAGAAGAACCTACACAAACTGTGAAGGTTGTTTCTGGTAACGCTATGGAGATATAAAAAAAAAAAATATAGAAAAGTGGATTGGCTATATAATGTCCTTGGTGAAAGGGGAAAAACTCATGTGCAGATCAGACGTTTTTCAGACTTGATTGACAGCGGTCCCGGGAAAAAAAAAAACTCCAATGGAGGTGATTTTCAATACATTTGATCTAACAACGCCTGCAATAATTTTACCTGAGGTATGCCAATCCAGAAGAAAAAATAAAGGCAACTGATCATTTAAAAAAGTGGATAAAAAAAAAAAAATGTAGGAAATACACTACGATGTTGCTAAAAAAAAAAAAAAAAAAAATTTTTGTTGTTTTTTCTTCATATTTTCTGTAGAAAATGAAAAATAAATAAAGAAAACTTTTTACTCCTACGGAGTAAAGTTTTAGGGGGGATGTTATACCAGAACATACCTATTCTATTGTTAATAGACTCTCCCACATATAATAAGTAGTAGTAGTAGCAGTCGCTATTGTTTCTATGAAGCATCACACATACCTTCAATTATAATCAACTCTATCAACTCATCTTTGAAGGTCATTTCTCCAGTGCCAAGTTTTTCAAACTCGCAGAATCTTGAAGCCTCTTGTAGCTTGTGAACTGTTATATTCCAAGCTAATAAGAATATATACTTGAAAAAAAGGTGGATAAAAGAAGTAGAGGTTTATTGTACAAAACCAGTACAATAAGATGAAAGGTAACAGTTATGCACAAGGTCGTTCCAAATCAATTCAGTAGTGAGTGCTACTATTGGAAGGTCAGTAGTTCTCGTGTAAATCTGAGTATTACTCAACAGATTCCAGCTAGACTCTGTAGTCCGTTGATTTACAGATATTTATAGGTAGTTACTACCTATTGTGTAGTCACTCGTGGGGGTGACAGGTTATTCCATTACATCATGTACATACAGTATTATTGTTTCATTTGGCCCTTGTCCTCTCAGCAATAACCAACTACTTTTTGGGCTGCAAATTTCTCTTATTGTCCAAAATTTGTGAAAAGGTACAAATCCTCCAATTCTCTAGGATACACCATGACAGATCTTTCTGATGGCCTCACATCCTGCTGAAGCCAAAAAGATTGCTAATCTTGTTCTCTCCTCTTGCAACTTTGTGATCTTTTAGTCTTTTGGTCCATGCCTGGGCAAGAAAATAACAAATCCATGGTTCCACAAAGTCCAACTCATCCAATGATGTTAGAAATTTTATCAGTGATGCCATATTGTTGTGATGTCCTCTCGTCTGTGATGTAGAAGTTCTCCCTCTGTACTGAGTGACTTAGTAGTTGCTCAACTATGTAAAATAGGACAAGTCCATTTTTCCCATGTCACTACAGTAAGTTTCTTACAAGAGGCAAATATTACATCTTTCTCCCTTACTTACCACTGTATATGTAGCAATTTTCCAAGTGTAGCTTAGATGTGGCACAAGGCCGAAAGTACGGGGCACCCAATGAGGATCGAACTCACTATTCATTCATAATTGTGCTAGCGAGACAAGCTTGCTAACCATTACACCGCCTCGGGGTACCCATACCACTGTATATGTTGTGGAGTAAATAGTAGACTGTTGGTGATTATATGAACTAGTCCATAACTATAAAAGCTCCAGGTCAGTGGTAAGAGAAGAAACCATTTGGGGTCAGTCTTCAGACTTATTTAATACAGGTGTCACAGCAAGTAGCCAAAGCATTACTTATAACCGCTACGAAGCACGTTATGTTTTAGATCTTGTGACAATATTTGTGGCTGAACTCCTTTACTTTCTTTTATTGGACAGTAATATTTTGAAAAAACCGTATTGTTACTGTATTTTTTATTATTCAAGCTCAGTTTATGGTTGCAGAATCTTTCCATTTTGTTTCTGAAAATATTTTGGCTCAACAGAAATATTCTACAAAGATTTTTGAGCCTTTGCAGGATCACCAGCCAAGGACAAAATGGTGATGAAAAAACTAGTTGGCTGTACACATGCTGTGAACTTTGGGGGAGAGCATTCTTTGCATCAATTTTTGGTTTGGGCATTCACTGCAATTGATATTCCACCAATTACCCTGGGCCCCCAACCCAACCTTGGCACTGGATCATGTAGAGAACATTAATAGGGTGAGCTTGAACTTCTGATAAAAACTTCACTCATGCTCACTGTTTCTTGAAAGGAATCATCTTCATCCTTTAGGATGGAGAGCAAAGGCTGCTTCTTTCCCACCGCCACATCGAGATTCAACTTACAGTAGTCTAGTTATAAAGAATGAAATAAATTTCAATTACCAATAAAATTTCCTTAATTAATTTCATAATGGAAGGAAATATTCCTGTTGGTAGTTTTGATAAAAAGTACAAGTCATAGTTGTTGAATGGCTATAAAGTTTGGAGATTTGCAGTTGATTTAGAATGTGGCTGCATTTTTTCAGCTGGGATCACACTGAATATTCACAGACTTGATATTTTCACCTGGTATATGAATTCAAACAAGATTCATATCATTGAATTAATGGTTACTTTTGAAAAAGATCTTCAGCAGCTTTAGGAACTTAAAACAGAAAAATATGAAGATGTGCCCAAAAAGACATTGTTGGAAATTGAATATGTTCTTATTGATATCAAATGTCAAGGCTTTATTGCCATTTCAGCCTACTGCAAAGTTCAACTGTGCTTAGTAAATAATATTTTGAAACTTCATTGTAAAGAAACTAGTCATAAAGATCATTACTGCAAGTAAATTTTATTAAGTGCTCTGTACCTGTGGCCTAGTGCCATACTAGGCCAAGCTTTGTAACTACTAATAACACTGAACTTTTGGTGTACTAAGAAAAGAGAACAAGTTGTGTGTCAGTCACTTTTGAGACCAGTTCATTTATTTGTGTCTTGTATCCAAATTTTTATTCGTGTGCTTCAGTAAAGCTAGAAAGAGAGATAAACTGATAAACATTTACATACTTGTTGCATGAGTTGTTGTGGTTATTGCCTTGGTGGCAGACTCAGTTGTTGTTGTGACAGTAGAACATTTTGGGATATCACAGTAACCAAAAAGGTTTTTGTGTCGGTTCACCCAGCACCATGGCCTTGAGTCTCCATCTGGATTTCGGCAGTAGTTATGATCTCCCAGACCCTGTAAGTATTAAAAATTAATTCAGCCAAATGGTTAATTCCTCATTTTGAAAAATGAAGTCATTTTTAAAAATAAAAGTCAAAGAAAAAAAAAAGAAATGGTAATAAAAAGGAAATATAACACTAAGGCATACAAACACACATGCTAGGGTCCCAGATTTTCCGTTTCAAATTTTCCTTGATTCTGTTTCCACTTTTGGTAAATTCCATTTTTACTTTTGGGAAATTTCATTTTTTCCATTTTTATAGTATTTTATGAGAAAATTGCAATACAATATGCTATAATTATTATTAAAACTGAAAACAAAAATATAATTCAAAGTTTGATTGCATATAAAGAAATAACAAATATCTACAAATCTTTTTTTAAATGTTAAAATCCAAGTCCAAAAATCAATTATATGTAAAAAATAAAAAAAAAGTAACATGATTAGACAATAAAACAATGGAATGTTACAATGCATAATTATTTTTGAGGTAGAACTTTTAATCAGAGGTTACTTCTTTAACACATTCAAATTGTTTTTGTTTTTTTAAGTAAAAGGATTTAGATTGATTTATAATTATTGATTCATAATACAAAAATCATATTTAAAGTATCAACAGCAAATAACCTGAATCTCAATAATAAATATCTGAATAAAATCAAACATTTTGACTAAAATTTTACAAAACAAAACAAACTAAAGCATAATAGCTGAATCTTTGTAACAAAATATCTAAAAACAAATTAAACATATTAATTCAAAATTTAAATAAAACAATTTATCCCAAGTTGAAATACTGTGCAAATTTAAAATTGCTAATTTCTTAATTTGGGAAATATCTAATCTTCAAATCTCTTCTCTAAATCTCCATTGTAATACAACATTGTGAGTTGCTTGGTGTTCACAAGAGTAAGACCTTCACATGGTTTATTGAATAAATGTTTATACCGAAAAAAAATGAACGTTCAGCATCTATGCTGACAACAGGCATCCATATGACCTTACTGGCAATCTGTTACAGAAGAGAAAATCTGCTCTTATTTGCATTCCAAAATGAAGGGACATTAAAAGGATTTGGTAAATCATCTTGGTAATACACATACATTTGGAATTCTTCAAGATCAGTAGAAGGACATGCAAGTCCTTGGTGGCTGCAAAATTGTCTAAATCATGGCATATACAGGGTAGCTATCTAGGATCAAATGAGTGGGTATCCAGGTATTTATTCAGTGCTGAAAAATCTTGGAAATTTGAGATAACTCTCTCTCTTTCTCTGTTTCCTAGTTCAGACAAGATGATCACTTTCTAGACCAAATGTTGATTTTGATGTACCAGTATGCAAATAATGTTTTACATCCTATATCATATTATATACAACACATGCAAGTGATGACTTAGTTTCTTCTAAGTTTGTCAAAGCTGTTAATAAAAAAAGTTCAGTTCTCATTTATAAAATGCAGATTTAGGTGCAAATTATGAAGCATGATATAGTTGACCATCATCTACTAATTCTAGTATCCTGTCTACTGCAACGCCACAGCTCTTTTGAAGCTCAACAAATTTGCTACTGAAGCCCTTGAAATACATTCTCAGGCTTTGAGTGACCATTCTCTGGGTCAAACACAAGTTTTGTGTGGCACATACACACACACACATTGAAAAGCTGATCAAGTGTCAGTTCAAGATGTTAAGAATTCAGAGTAATTGATCACCAGCCAAAAGCCAAGAACTGTGGGAAAAAATTGTGATGTCATTTCTGAGGATCATTGTCATACATTCTTATCAGCTCTTTCACATCAGTGAAATCAGAAGATTCTAGTCTTAAACTTTTAGATACTATCTCGTACATAACATAGTTGAATATGCTAATATGAACAAAGGGAGATAACTTACTACATTTGGGTGAGTTGAAGGATTTATCTTTCTTGATTTTGTCCACATGATACAGGGAGTACCCTTTGTAGTTACAGACTTACTACCTCTGTAATCAGTACCAGTTCCAGTGTAGCACTCTGAAAATAGACATAAGAAAAGTAATAGAACAATTCTAAGTAAGCATGTCTCTGAGGTAATGTTAAGATGGTTCCATAAGTCAAATACAAGGAAGAGTTCATAAAAGGTCTTGGCGTGACCACAAAAAAAATAAATAAATAAATATAAAATTTCCGAGATTTGATAATTTGTCAGATTTGCCACTCCTATTGGAAGCAAATATCAGTTTTAGAAAAATATCACTCACTTGGGAATGGGATGTTTTTTACATTACACATTTTGTTCTTAGGCATGATATTTTTTAGGTGGATGTAGGAGAATTTACAGGAAAATGTAAATATTCCCCCCACCACCACAAAGTATGGGTCCTTAATACTATTAATATTAATGTGCCACAGTTTCTGGCATTAATCTTTTCAGCTGCTCTTGGAAAAATCATTGCTTTCATCACCATCTACAAATTGTCTTCAATTGCAGAGTAAAAAAAAACTGAGAAGTTGGAAAAATATAAAAAAAAAAATCCTTATTTTTTCATAGGTGCTGGTATTTAAATGCCAAGATGTTGTTTTTAGGTGTTGTTTTAATCATACAAGATCAGTTTTGAATATCTCAAGAGTCTTGACATAACATGGCAACTAATCAGAGGGGACCTTACTATGCATGCATGAATAGATTTCCAGAGGCTTACTCAGTCGGCAGTGAGATTCTACCAATTGAGTATGTACACTATGCTACTGCCACATTCACAATGACTGAGCAATTAGATGAACAAAGCCATTTGCATGGTATTTTGGTAAAGCATTGTACCTTTCAGGTCTGTTAACTTCCGTTTTTTCCCAAAGTTAAAACCACCACTGAAAAGGCAATGAAATTAAGAAATATGCAATAGGGCAGCTGAAAGCCACACCCCAAAAAAGGAATTTGCAGACTGATTTATGGACTCTAGGATGAGTGCGTGAGAATCCAAGACAATTATTTTCAAAAGTATTATTGCTATATAGAAGTTATTTTTTGTTAATATTAGATGGTTGAATATTCTCCAGACAGACTTACTACATGAATAGGTTTAGATATATAGTTGTGTCTTCTTTCACTTACCAGCAGCAGAAGGTATTTTTATCTTTTCAGTTTCACAAATAAAATTACCAACATTGTTGCAATTGATATCATCCCAGTAGAAATATTCTGACAAGTATTTGGAGTCCTCGTATTTAAAAGCATTGGCTAGTGCTAAGCATCTCTTAAGGGTATTATTGCTGGGCTTTGGAAACTGTGACTGGGGTTCCCATCCTAAAAGAAAAAAGAATACAAACAGACATTTGTGTAGATTAATATACATCATTGAGAAGATTTCTTACTGCTTCAACATGCTTCAATATCAAACAGAAGTTGTGATAACAAGCCTTAGCTACAATATAAAATCATTATAAAGCTGAAACATACTAAAAAAACCAGCCTCTTTTCTGTACACAAACAACAACAGTGCTGGGGTTGATAAAGTCCTGAAGAAGTTACTGGTGGTTTAAAGAGACTTGCTACTACATGATCCCCAGTCACCTAGTGAGGATGCTGCATATAAAAGCTTCAAAACATGACTTAACTATTACAAGTTAGTAAAGTTATTTACCTATTACTAGTTAAATAATTTAACTCTCGCTAAAATGTAAAATGATATAGCTACAACTAGTTAATGAAATTTAAATATATGAAGAGTGGAAACTAATATCTTCACTGAGATAAGAACAGATATGTCACCTACATTCATTTTGTGCAACTACTTAAGTGTTGACTACTATAAAAGATGACTTTACAACAATGGTGTTACCAATGGGAATCCAGTTAATGCTGATTTTTGTTGAAATCCTTACCTCTACTGCCTGAATTAAGAAGTTACAAGACAGCACGGCAATTGGTGATTACAATGAAATCATTGATTTATACAAAGCTGTAGCTGAGTATGAACTGGTAATGAATGTCTTACTGATGACCTACCCAAGAAAGTTAGAGGACTTGCCTTTTGAAGAAATACAAGAAATCATAAAAAACAACAGGAAATTGGTTACTGCTGAGAGAACTAAATTCATGACTATGCAACAATTGTTTTCTGGACCAATCATAAAATTCCTCTATTAACTGCAACATGGTATTCAATATTATGATTTCAAGAAACACAAACAAGTTCATCTATTGAAGAGAAGTTGATACATTTAAGATTATTTGAGAGAATGTATAAATGTATTTCACCAATGTAAAATACTCAAACAACTACAATTGGTGAATACATCTCTCAATACTTGTGCTGAATTTATATATCAACAGTAACTCACATTTTAATAATCCTAGTATCAGATAAGAATGAGAGGTTACTGATACCATGTGAACAAAACAAACTAGGTCTCTAAATACAGCTTTTGTAGTTACAAGCATGAATTGAATAAAGAAAAATGTCCAGTATTTAGAAAATTATGCAATAACTGCAAGAAAAAGAATGATTTCCAGTTGGTGTGTAAATTTAAGAAAAAGAATATTAAATATGTTGAATGGATTCAACAAAACTCAAAAGCCAACATGGATTTATGTTATTTTTTATGGAAACAATATAAAAATATCATCATAAAAATTAAATTAAACATTGCTGATCCAGACATGCAGATGGATGCCAGTATTGAAGTTATATTAATTCCATGAAACTGTTGAAAACATTGATGAACTGAAATTATCTAACAGACATTTGCAGTTGTGTTAGTACATCAGTTATGGAAAAAACTCAGATTATTTTTAAGGTGCATTAGAAATGGAGACTCAATATTAGGTTGTAACCCATTCTAGTTTCCAGTTATAAAAAAGACCATAGTTTCTTTGGAAATGCAAATTCTGAAAAATTAATTAATGCTGTAAATTCAGATAAATAAACAAGAATGTTGAAAGAAAAGCCAGGAAAATGTTAACCCCACATATGAGTCAACAAAAAATTACCAATTCCCATTTTGCTACTGATTGCTGTAAAAATATGAAAAGCCATAGAACAAGGTCTTTTAGAACATGTTTGTTATAGTGGAACACACCTATTCTATAGTTAATAGACTCTCCCACCTATAATAAGTAGGAGTAGTAAGAGTAACGAGGGAGTCAGTCAGGGAGCCAGTCAGTCAGTCGATGGCGGACAACAGTTAGTTGAATACTAAAGTATCAGCGACCACAACTAGATTACTCTGCATTATACCTATTATATCAAGTTCCTAACGTTTTGTACATCGAACCTATTTTAGGACCGACTGAGTACAAATACAAGCCTCCACTGTGATCACTCCACAATATTTGGCGACAAGGGATTAGGATTCATCCAGAGGAAGAAAAAATTTGTTTGCCACAGTATTATCTGGTGACGAAGATTCGAATTCATATGGTGGAAGAAAAAAAAAGTTCGCTCGGCACAACATTATTTGGCCATGAGGATTCGAACTCATACGGAAGAAGAAAAAATTTGTTTGTCACAGTATTATTTGGTGACAAGGGATTCGGATTATTTTCGCTCGCCACAGTATTATTTGGCAATGAGAGATTCAAATTCATACAGCAGAAGAAGAAAAAATTCACTCACCATAACAATTATTTGGTGATGAAGATTCGAATTCATACAGTGGAAAAAAAAAAATTCGCTCGCCACAACATTATTTGGCCACAAGGATTCAAGCTCATACGGAGGAGGAAAAGATTCGCATGCCACAACATTATTTGGTGACGAAATTCATACTCATACGGAGGAAAAAGAAAAAATTTGCTTGTCACAATAATTTCGGCAACAAAATCTGATTCACACTTAAAAAAAAAAAAAAAAAAAAAACTTGGCAAAGTTTTTCAAAAGACAAAATGTCAACTTAGTGATGAAAAAATCTGTCGTATTCTCAACTGAGAAAAGAATTTTTTTTTTTTCTCGATAATACAGTTTGCGCAAATAGGTCACTAATTGCAAATTCGTGCCCTCCCCCCAATATTTAAGCATTGTGCAAACTTTTTGTGAAGATGGAGGAATGCATAAATATATTCCAGGAATTTTTTAAGTTCCAGACGGAACAACAGATGACAATATTGGAGGAACAGAAAACATTCCAGATGCAACTACAGGTGGAAACTTTTAATAGACAGATACAGTTTCAACGAGAAATGGAACAAATGCATAAGGAGTTTCAAAACAAAATTCTGGAAATAACTGAGAAGAGGAAAGAGAAAAATCTAAAAAACGATTCTTTCCCAGAGAATACAATATGGAATTCAATTGAAATATTCACGTACAAGAGATAACTTTTGAAGAGTATTATAAAAAATATACGGACGTGTATAACGAGGACTGCCACACGTGGTCTGAAGGAAAGAAGGTTAGGCTTCTTTTAAGCAAATTAGGAACTGCTGAGCATAAGTTAGTAAACTACATTTTACCAAAAAAACTAGCGAGTTGACTTTTACCAAGGTGGTAAATACATTAAGTGAATTATTTAGTAAAAAGACATCTCTATTTGACAAGAGGTGGAAATGTTTGAATCTGATGAAAGATGATGAACACGGCTATATAATGCACGCAGCCAATGTGAATAAGCATTGTGAAGAATTCAAGCTGGCAGAGTTAAGCGCAGACAATTTTAAGTGCTTGGTGTTTGTTCAAGGGCTGGTATCGGAAAGAGACGCAGAGTTGAGAAAATTAGTACTGTCAAAATTGGAAAGTGTGCCAAGTGTTACAGTTGGCAGAAGACTGCACAAAATAAGTTAGAGTGAAGAAAGATTCAAAAAAGATAGAACATTCTGGCATTTTGCATGTAAGGAAAATACACTACAAAAAAGAAAGTCAGTCTACCAAAAAGAATTCTAAAATTGTGGATTATCAAACAAAAAGTGAAATACCAGAAAAAAATAAACAAAAACTCCCGAAGCCATGTTTTGCTTGCAGTGAACTTCACTGGTACAGATATTGCAATTTTAGGAATAAAAAATGTTTCAACTGTAAAAGAGTGGGTCATAAAAGCTCGCACTGCAGGTCAAAAAATAAAGACAATAAAATAAGAAAATTAAAATCCGACGAGGTGAATGATGGAATAACCAGAAAATTAGTTACCGTCGAAATAAGTAATAAAAAAATAAAAATGCAACTGGACACTGGTTCTGACCTATCTATCATAAATTTGCATATGTGGAAGAAGTTGGGGAAACCAACTTTAATGAAGACAAAGAAAATCGCGAAGTCAGTGACGGGAGAAAAAATAAAATTTATTGGAGAATTTGTTACAAACGACACGTTAAATAAAAAAACACGAAAAGCTAAACTATTTGTCATAGAAAATACCACGAACTTACTTGGTACAGATTGGATAACAGAATTCCTATTATGGGATCTACCGATAAATTCTTTCTGTTACAAGGTAGATTTTTTAAACTAAGAAGCCCCAAAATTAGTAAAGAAACTTAAGGGAACATTTCCTACTGTTTTTTCTCCAGGTTTGTGAACGTGTACCAAGATGGAGGCAAAATTCCAGATAAAAGAAAACCCTCAGGCAGTATTCAAAAAGAAAAGGAATGTGCTGTTTGCCTCAATTGAACAGATAGATAAAGAATTGGACAGATTAGAGAAAACCGGTGTATTTAAAAAAGTTGAGTACAGTGAAGGGGTAACACTGATGATATACATGAAGAAAAAAAAAGCTCCAAAAAGTAAAGATGAAATCGACACCAAGAAAAACTGGGGAGCGAGTTACTCGCAACCAAGGACATGCAGTATTATTAAATGATTTAAGTCAACTGAAGTCACCACAGAAAACGTTAAGAACACAAGATCAACAAAAGGGAAGCTAGAGTTTGAACAAATAGAACCACAAGAAGAACCTGCAGAAACTGTGACTCCATCCTTAAGAAGCTCAAAGCAGAAGGTTGTTTCTGGTAACACTATGGAGATAACAAAAATAGAAAAGCGGATTGGCAATATGATGTACTTGGAGAAAGGCGAAAAATTCACGTGCAGTAACCAGATCAGACAACGTTTTTCAGACGTGGTTGACAGTGGTCCTGTGGAAGAAACGCTGATGTAGGTGATTTGTGATACATTGATCTAACAATGCCTGCAACAATTTTACCTGAGGTATGCCAAACCAGGAGAAAAAGAAAGGCAACTGATCATTTAAAAGGGAATCAAAAACAGGAGATGCGCTACGATGTTGCTAAAAAAATGTTTCTTCATCTTTCCTGTAAAAAATAAAGAAAACTGTTTTACTCCTATGGAGTAAAGTTTTAGGAAGGTGGTGTTATAGTGGCACACACCTCTTCTATAGTTAATAGACTCTCCCACCTATAATAAGTAGGAGTAGTAAGAGTAACGAGTGAGTCGGTCAGGGAGCCAGTCAGTCAGTCGATGTCAGACAACAGTTAGTTGAATACTAAAGTATCAGCGACCACAACTAGATTACTCTGCGTTATACTTATTATATCAAGTTCCTAACGTTTTGTACATCAAACCTATTTTAGGACCGACTGAGTACAAATACAAGCCTCCACTGTGAAATCACTCCACAACAATGTTTCATCTGGTGGTAGTAAATGGACATCAGTTTTTGTTTTAAAAAAGTCAGTGGAGACTGACATATGTGGTAATTACAAATTGAGAGTAGCTCAAAATTTGTTCATATGGTATTGAATTCATTAGCAGAAATGAACAAATTTGAAAAAATTTATCTAAACACCACTTATCAAATTCAAATAGATGACATTTCAAAGAAATAATGATAATCAAGACCCAACAGACAAACTAACATGGACTTGAATGCCATAAAAACATGTACTGTATTTCAAGAAGCAATAGAGAAAGCTTTGAGAGATGACATAAAATCATATAGTAGCTTGTCAAGAGTATATTACTTGGGTGCTGCTGCAGAAGAATTACATTCAAAAATAGTTGGCAAGAACAGGTATGACTATTAATGAAAAGAAATGATTACATTGGATATTCAATTCTAAAAGCAAGGCACTTTACCAGACCAAAGTTTAATACAGAGAATATTAAATGTATCAGTGACTACAAATAAAAAAAAGTAGAGACGAGCGGTTTAACTGAAAAAACAACTTTTTTGGTTTCATCTTCACATCATAAAACTGCATCAAAATTTTTTATGAAACCAAAATCATTCATTTTTTTAAGTGCTATCACTATTGAGTGACCATATCCAAAGAAACACTATTGAAAAAGACTTTCAGATGTTAATAAAATTAAATTTTATCAACATTTATACCATTGTAAGAGAAAAAGGTTGAACAAAAATATGTTAAAAACATTTATTAACTAACTAGTTTTAGGAAATAAATGTGAAATCTGTTTGTTTACAAAAGAAATGAAGAAGAAGAAAAAACAGAAAATATGACAGATCTGACACTTGGAAATCATAGAATGTTTTCAAACATAAAAAAAGGAAAATGAGCGGTTTCATTTTTTGTTTTTTTAAAAGCAACATCATAAACTAATTTCTGATGAGAGCTATACCATTTTCTCTCTCAAAAATGTGTTGTCCAAAGACACAAATATAGATATTTTATGCAATGATTTCTTTTGTATTTTACCATGTTAATAAATATGGTAGTTATTTATAGTTGACAATTTATTCAAAAGTTTAATAAATAAACTTGCAGAGTGAATTGCATCATGGTACTCTTTTTCTCACAGATGGTGCCCAATTGATCCTACTCCACTGTGCAATCAACAAAATCAAAACCAAATGTACATGCATGAAATCATAAATATGAAAAGGCAACAATTTACCCATCACACATTATATATAGATCAACTAGACCCAGAATGACTACATGATCCAGTATTGAGTTGAATAGTGCTAAGAATAAGAAGAAATGCACAGAATAATTGTTCCAAAGCAAAAAGACCATGATACCTGGAGTGGCAAGGTAGCTCTCGTGGGCTCAATGCCTTCATGGAATGAGATTTAGGCAGATAGACATGCCTACAGTATAGCACCTATAGTTACATAACACTTACAGTATATTAAATATTTTATGTAATTTAGAGATGATTGTAATTATACAAGAGATTGTGTGTAAGACATATGCAAAGCCTACATCATTTTATGTAAGGAACTTGAGCATCCATGGATATTGGTATCCATGAACTGAGTTGGTGGAAACCATTACTGCTTGGAAATGAAGGGATGCATGTGTGACACTATTTAATACTGGTTACTGGAAAAGAGGGGCTAATGGGTATATCAACAAATATACTGAGTCATGTAAAGATTTTATTTTTAAAGAAAGATTAAATTATCAAAGAATGAGAATTGCGGGAACAATAATTTTGCAGAAAAGCACAAAAGGTCATAAAAGTGCCAGTTGTGAAAACATCAAGATAAGCAAACTCAGCAAGGAAACGGCCTGAAGACACCAGAATGAGAACAAAAGATTCTCAAGTTTATGAAAACGCAAAAATGTCAATTTGGCATTGATTTATGAGGGGCATTGTTGGTTCAAAATATAGAATAGGCAAAATCATCAAAGATATGATCTACCATACCAAAAATGGAGAATAGAGAGTCTTTGTAAACGAAGTAATAAAGTTTGGAGAATGGCCAAACACAAAGGGTCATGTGTTAAATATCGGAATTTTGACAGGATGAGAAAAAGTTTGCATAGGCAAAATTCCAGATGACAATTTTATTTAGTTCATGACAGGGTAAAAAGCACTACATAAGCAAAATGCCAAAAGATAAAGTCTTCTAATTAATGAAGTAAGTTAGGCCACGCCAAAGCAATTGAGAAGCCATTGGCTGGGTAGTAGCTATAGCAGCAAGTGTAGGCAAGACATCAAGAAAGGTGGAGAATTACTAACATCCATCAATAAGTGTTAGTGTGAGATGACAATAGGTGAGAGGAGAAGTGTAGGCAGATTGATATCCTGCAGCCATTCCTTGCGGAAGAAGAGATATCACCAAAATTGTAAGTGTAATCAGTTTTTGAATAATGGATATTTGATTTGGGAGAATCACCAAGACCTCAGACTGCATCTTGCCCCATGCCAGTATTGGGTAGGAGTCCATATAAGCAAATGCTTCAGGTGAGGAAACGAGAAGAGTTCACGGAGGAGTTTGCAATGATTCATCAGTCAGCTCGCTGAGACTACCCATGTGATTCCTGCCAATTACAAGAACCTTCAACTTCAGCCTTGCACCAACGAAGCAGAACTAAGCTAAAACAGAAAAAGCTGAAAAAAGCTAACACAGAGCAGCAGAACTATGCTACAACAGAAAAGCAAAACAACGTTAAACCAGCAATAAGAGCTTGCCCAAAGCACAGTGTCACTCTTGGTAGCACAGTGTCACTCTTGGTTAGAAGCGGGTTGGGTAGAGAATTGCTCTGTAAAAAAAGAACTGATATAATTGGAATTTATTTTTTTAATCCATGCGTCATTTCTTTTTGGTCTTTTTATTGTTACATTATTATCTTGTTTGAAATAATCCAGTACCAGAAGCCTCCTGAGACAATTCTATCTTGACTTTCCTATGATCTAAAACTCAACGTGGGATAGGACAAGGCCGAGATTTAAGCGGTCACTTCAAAGACTAGTCGTGGGTGTTGCATGTCAGAGATGACTGGACTGGTGCAGAAGGTGTTACACATGTAATAAGCAGGATTCTCACGTTAATAATAGATACAAACAAAATAAACTGGTAATTTAAGATAATACCAAGGAAAATGCCATGCCTCTTCCTTTAACTCAACTCTTCAAGTTTGGTTCACCACTACTGTGGCCTGGTATCGAACTCACATCTTTTGATCTAGTCACTGGATCTAACCAACGTCTTGGAGTGTTGAGTTAAAGAGAAATAACCGAGACATCCGGAAGTGTCATGGCACATGGAACTAGAACAATCTACCCCAGTGTATGAAATAAAGGGTTTGGTTCAAAATTCCAATCACCTGAAGAAGGCTGGAGTGTACAATAGCCAAATCGTTGTGAATATGGCAATGAAGATGGGGATAACAGTCCGAATAATGCAAATAATGTAAGTAATCATAATACCTCATCTCAAAGCTATAGACAGATATTGAAAGACATTATTAAGAATGATGAATAGACTGAGACATACTGTAATAGAGAATGATCTCACAAAAGGGAAAGAGAAAGGAAACAAGGGAAAAGAAGAGAAAATGTGACAGAACAGACATACACCCTTGTGAAAATTAATTGAAATAACCTCTTTAGTTTCTTTTCCCCATACAGTCCATTTTAGATCGACTGGAGTGACAGGGTGTAATTGATTTTTATTTTTTCCTCAGATTAAGTCATTTGCAGTAATATGAATCTATTTCCGAGGGGGTATGATGAAATTTGTTTGGCCTTGAAAAATATTGCATCATCCGTGATTGCATCAGATTTTCATCATGCCCATACACTATTGTTTTGACTGTCGATTAGTTGTCCTATGGCCATTGTCTGTGATGGACATTACTCCAAGGAAGTGTATGAAAATTGTAATGCTGAACAAAAACACTGGTAAGCCTTACCAGTGAGCAAATCAAGACTGACTTAGAAACTCTCCTGATTTAAATCCAATTGAGAATCTGTGATCAATCTGCAAGGAATGACTTCATGGAATAGACATACGAAATACTAACATGTGAACTGGGTCATGTTTCCTTGGAAAATATAATAATACGTAAATAAAAACGGAATTATTCATTTTGTTTCAATTAATTTATTCAAGGGTGTAGACATGTCAAAAACATCAAGACACTGTGTTGTAGTCATATGAAGAAAGGAGGCCATAAATAACCTCTCCTAGACAACACAAAGGTTATCCATATTCAACTTGTGTGACTACTGACTTGAATATTGACTACAGCAATATAAATTATACAAGGATATCTTAATACTTACTAGTTAATTTATGAGCTGTATTATTTAAATTATTTGACTATCTTAATGCTTATTAGTTTGTGAAATGATTTAATGCTTATTAATTAGTCAAATGATGTAGCAATAACTAGTTAGTTAAAAGAACTGACTATTAATTGGCAAAATGTGGGTAATCAGAAAGAAATGGAGTAGCAAAATTTCTAGTTTTGTGCTCTACTTAAACCCAACCTGTAAAGACAGATATTCACACAATTAGCTTTTTGTAGTGGCAGATTTACAGACAAAAATTCAGTCAATTAAGAATTTTAAAATATTTAAAAAATACAATTTAAAAACAAAATTCAAAAATCTTTAATCCTGAATACTCTCCTAAAACCATGGCAAATGGCATGAATTGTGTCAGCATACTTTTCCATTGCCTCCTACTATTTCCAGATTTTTCTACTGCCTCCTACTAATTCCAGACTTTTCTACTGCCTCCTACCAATTCCAGACTTTTCTACTGCCTCCTACCATTTCCAGACTTTTCTACTGCCTCCTACCATTTCACTGATCCTCAGTATCACTTCAACACACTGTATATTTTTCATTTTGTCTCTTATTTCTTATCGACTTACATTGTTTGCATCTTTTAACTATTTTTCCTCTTAAATTTGGGTTAGAAATTTGGCAAAATTTTTTACTCAAATTCAATAATTCATTAATTTTATTATCTTTTTAAAGCAAGGATTTTGTGTCAGATTTTTCTCATGCAAATTTGTCTTTGCTTACAGATAAAAAAAACTTTTTACCCTACCACTTTTCATAAACATCTCTAGTTCTCAAGAGCGTGCACAAATGATTTATATATTAGAATTTTTTCCAATCCTTTGTCTTACTAATAGCACAAAGAGATGCATGCAATAAGAAGGATAACCTCTCTAAAGTTAATAATAGATACAAACAAAATAAACTGGTGGTTTGAGATAATACCAACGAAAATATATATAAACAAAACAATATATAAACAAACTGAGTTTGAATTCTCTCAGCAGATGTTTGTACACAATGATAAAATGATTTGAATATATTTCAATTTATCCTGTCCCATTGCTCCATATCATGACCAAAAATGTCATATCCCTGGTATATTTTGATTGATGATGAAAAAGACAGTAGGAGCACTTGGGTAAACCACTCTCCCATACATACTTTAGTAGATAAGGCAGCATCTAACAGAAGCTGTTATGCCAATATGAAATTCTGACAAGGATTCAATCAAGAAAGCTGGTGAAAGCAGTCATGTTCTTTTTCTTGAATATATGTGATTTGCCATGAGATTCTCAGGAAAATGACTGGAATGGTTTTCTGTCATCTTCTCCAGTTTTCAAGTGAGGGTTGTCTTTTACCCTAAGCCAGCTACCATCCAAGGCTCAAAAGCCCAGTCTATCCTGCTTTTTAATGCATAAATAGGACAGAAAAAAAAGAGATGGATTCATGCATTTCCCAAGAGTGTCAGCACAAAAGTGACCTCAACAAAGAAGATAGGGATTTGAACTTGGCTCCCCAATTCCACACGGATGATCATTAACCTACAATCCCCCACCTGTCAAAAGTAAACAAAAAACACCAAATACTAAAAAATAAATGTGTAAATAGATAGAATTTACCTGGAAACCAAAAGGAAGATGAAATTGGTTTTCCATCTGTTTTCCAAATCCAATTTTTTTCCTTTACTCCATCAGTCAGCCAGTAATGCTTTTCTACATTCACCAATAAGAAGGAAAATATACAATTACTGGGATCATCTTTTAATTAACAATAAATGGATGATAACAATAAGCAAAGGATATAAGTATTGACAGTCATTGCTTTACATTCATTCTTATATAAACATCAATTTGGCTAAATAAACATTTATTTTAATATTTCTTTCCTCCTTCAATGAATGAAGTCATTCTACGTCATTTTTGTAGTTTTTATATTGCAACTTGAAGATATCAAGGAATTTCATAGCACTTAACTAATTGGTACTTCAACTAGTTTTAAATGAAGGCTTAAAAATGATAGTACTTTATAAAAATTATAACATTTTCTAAATTATTTGAGATTACTGAGAACTTAAAAATCATATATAAAAGGTGCTCATGTTATATTCTTCATTTATTTTTACAGATCCCCCCTCCCATAGAACAACATTAGATAAATGTCCACCTGTCAACACATGTCAACAGCTACTGCCATGTTAAAATATGGAATTCTGCAATACTTTAAACTTATAGTAAATAATATTTGTTTCAAACCCCTGGGGCCTCATCCTTGGTCCTACTCTGTTTTGAATTTTTATTAATGAGCTTCCCGATGACATCAGCTCTCAACTTGGTATCTATGCTGATGACACAACCATTTACTCCTGCCTCAGTAGTTAGGCTGATCAGTCTGACATAATGGCAGCCAATGTCCAAAATAACCTTGAGTCTATTGTTAATTGGAGCAAAAGATGGCTTGTTAATTTTAACACTTCCAAAACTAAACTGCTCTCTATTAATCATCTGAGAGATCTCTCTCTGCCTTCCATCAGCATAGCTGATGCATATCTCCAGATTAGTGGCACACTCTTGCCTCCTTGAGCGAATGTTCTCAGCTGACACAAAGTGGAAAGACTATGTTGAATCCATTGCTAGGTCAGTTGCTAAGAAATTTTTCTGCTATTTACCTTGATAAAATCAAAACAATCAGCATTATTATTGGTCCTGATCTGGCAGCTTGGCTCAGTCACTTTCACACCACTGTAAAAAGCCTCTGTGCCTTTTCTATAAATATTTTCATGGTAATTGTTCAGACAAGCTCTTCGCTATGATACCTAAATTTTTTTTAATTTAAGCACAGTGCTAGACTGGTATCTAGATCTCAGCAATTTACAGTTAATCTGGCTAGTTATAACTGTAAATTCTATGTTAACAGTTTTTTGCTTGCACTTCTCATCTGTAGAGATCCTGGTTACATTGCAATGTCAATCACTATCTACTGTCCTCCCATGACTTTAAAAATCTTGTTTTTGTCCTATAGGAAAATCCAACAAGGAATGTAAACAAAATATTTGGCAAAAAATACCATTTGTCAGTAACATTTTAAGCACCTTATAGAATGTAAAGTTCTCAACACAAACCTGTGCCAAACTGTTTTCCTGAATCCTTGATGACTTGGCTGTCCGAAAATGACAACATCAAGATGAAATAATGGAAACTGACCATGGAAAATACAATTATGTGCAACAAGTTTTTGATTAATCAGTAAACTTCTGGATGTTTTCAGGCCATGTTATAGGATCCAGACAGCTACTGTTTGCAAATAGAATTATCCACTGGTAATTAATTTTCGATTTGGCTGTGAAAAATGTCACTTGGGGGTTAGCATAAAGAAATTATGACCAATTTTCTGAGAAAAATCACCTTTTTTTATGAAAAAATGTTTTTTTCACTTAAAAATAATATCATTCAAACTTCATCCCTTTCTCCTTAAGTTGGTGTGAATATCATTGAATAAAAGGAACGGCTAAATGGCCTGGCGATGGGAAATATGAAAGACATGCAGCAGAAAAAACAATGTCGTCTGCTAAGTGTTGTTGTCATCACCCTGGTACCAGGTTTTAAAAACAAAATAAAACACATCAAGCCATTGTTCAAACAGGTTTGAAAAAAAATAAACCTTATATCAAGCCCTGCCAATGTTGACTATTTTTTTCCCACTCTTTGCTCTTATCTGGGAGTGGTGGGTTTTATTACAAGCTGACAACAAGTTGTTCTAAATGTTTATTGCTGGCTGGCTGACATTTGACCCAGATATGTCAAAGTCAATTTGACTTAATTTTCCTTACTGTTGCTATTTTTTGAGGAAAAAACAAAACAAAACAAAACTCCTGGTTTCTGGTGGTCAGGAATTGCAGATAAATCTTTCGTCTTTTACTAAAGATTTCCATGGCTGGGTATCAATTTTTTTAACCCCTGGCAGTCATATAATTGAAAATTACCAATGGACTTTGTCACACTTTGACCCCCTAGTAATGTTGATTTTCTTCAAAACTCTCAATTTTATGTCTGAAATAATTTGATTATGATTTAGGCTTTCTGATTTTCAAAAAAAAAAAAAAAAAAAAAAAAGGCTAATTTCCCATTAATGGGGAAAATTTTTGTTTAGAACTAGAAAAAATGTAAAAATTTCACTATTTTTTCACACTTTACCCCTGGAAAAATTTTTTCAGTCATTTACACCAGCCAATTTTACTTTTAAATGAAAGAATATATTTTGCTTTCAGAAAATACCTAGTTTCATGGGGTTCAGATCAAAAGTTTCCTTGATATTTGTTCAGATGAAAACAAAACGATCATTTTTCAATATTTTACCCCTATAAAAGTATGAAAATCCATTTTTTGTGAGAAAATAAGCTGTGACAAAATGGCTTTTGCCATTTTTGTGATGATTTTTACTTGGGATAGAAAATTTTTACCATAGCAAACCTGAATTGACTTTATTTAAGTTTAGTGGGGCTATAGGAAACCTCAAACAGCTGTGATTTTACTCTTTTCTCTCCCCATTCATTAGTAATGTTTTTGTTCCTAATTCTTATACACCCATTAACCCCTTGTGTCTTAGTGGATTTTCTGCCTTGCATGAGATGAAACTGAAAAAAAATCAGATTAGTTATACTTTAAATGAGCCAAAATTTCTCAAATAAAGTTTCAGAAAAGTATATTTTATTTTTGGAAGATTTTTTAATAAAGAGAATGACATTCTGATTACAGATGGCTAAAAATGGTGATAAAATAAAAAAAGCTTCAAGAAAGATTTTTATTTTTCAAAATTCATTTTAAACCTTAGATATTGCAAATCTGTGGAGGTACCTATGTTAGATGCTTTAATATCTTCATTTAGCTGCCAACAAAATCATATTTAAAAGATCTGAGTTAAAATTCATTTTTAGAATAAAATTTCACATTCTAAGTTTAAAGAGAAATCTAAGCATACTTCCTCAAATTAGTTTAATGTTATACAATCTGTATCTTTAAATGTTGTAGATATTTATTTCTGTAAATGTACAGTAATTGTGACACAAGGCAAAATAAACATGGGTGTGAGTATAAAAAATTCTAATTGTAACAATTAACGTTTAACTAATCAAAAAGTGTGTGGAAGATTGATATGGTGCAGTCACTAGTAAGTCAGTTTCTCTCTGCTTAGTAATTACAATTTCATTTTCACCATACTTACTCATGGCTTGAGAGTCTAATACAGATATTACAGCATGAGAAAATATAATAGATTATATGTATAGCATTACCTTCCCTTATACGCAGGATAGAACTGAGAAAATTATTCTCTTCCTGAGTCTCAATTTTTACCAGATGTCCATTTACTGATTTGCACTTGTTTTCAGCATTTAAACGAGAAATACTTCCACTAAAAAGACGGTAGCAGCCAGTTGGCCCAGTAATCCATTTGTCTTCACAACCTGAAAATACATTGATAAGATTCATTTTTGTTTTTGTTCAGTTGGTATTTTCATATCAATGTCAAGCTTATCCTAGTTTGACTGAGACAGTCTCAGTTTCAGTGGATTGGTCCTGGTGATAAAAGCTATCTTTTGTTATGATTTGTTTCTTTGTGTCAGCCCTGAAGCTTAAGGAGTCTTGAGCTATGAAAACACTTTATTATACAAGAAAACTAAACCTATAATAAACATTGAAAAGCATCTCTGCCTGAAGCCTGGAAATTATGGTAAGCTTACTGTTAATTTCACTCATTATATTAACCTCTTCACCACAGGCATAAACCAGAGGTTCCCAAAATGTGATCAATGGGGTGCTACAGCTTGATCTCAGGGATGTTGCAAGATACTCAAAGATTTTAATATACTTGTATAACAATTTATTTTTGATAGAGGAAACCAATGAACTGACTTTAAAGTGGGTAATCAATTTACAATGTATGTATAATGAAAAACTGTACTCTTACTTTGTGCTCCACTTTACAACACCCCATGTTTAAATTATAATATAAATGTTTGGTTGGATGAAACATTTTTAAATAGGTGGTATTTGAATACATGATTTCATTTCACATGTGACTAAAATGTATAGCATATGTACTTATAGCAAAAGATGATATTTCAATGAATCTCTCTATAGAATTTGGGGTTGGCTTTTGGATTTTAAATGTTTTCATATTAAATATGAAAATGGAAGAAAATGAGATGCATTTTATTTTAAGAAAGAAAAAATACTGTACAAACAGCAAAAAAAGATGTGTGCCATTTATGAGTAAGAGAGAAATGTTAGTAAATAGTTCAGTAAGTTCAGAAGTGTAAATTTGGATCTAAAAGGCCGAGGATGTTCTGACAGGCTTGAAGTGATTCATAACCAAATTGAAATGCTGATTAAAATAATTCAGGTTTTATGACACAGGACATCACAGAGATACTCAACATATCTCATATAAGCATTGGAGGGTATTTGAAAACATTTGGATATAAGAATTGATATGATGCCTTGGTGTCTACAACTTTAGGGAAAAATGGACTGCATTTCCATCTGTAATTCTCTGCTCAAAAACAATAAAAAAAAAACAGTTTTGAAAAGAAAAATTATAGGTCATGCAAAATGGATTGTTTAAAACAATGGTGAGTGAAAAAGATCCTAGGGAAAATGAAACGAGCCACTGTTAACTAATCAAAAAATTGGTTTACCTTTGAAGAAGCTTATGCTATATATCTGATGAGATTGGAAGGTCAATGTATATTACAAGCTCCTTTCACAAAATCAAACATTGAATTCAGAGAAATACTGTTTCTCATGGAACAAAATGGCATATATGTAATTAAATAAATCTATTTACAAATATCTAAGCACTGTCTTTGAAATTTCCTTAAAAATGTCAAAAGACTTTAGCTCAGACCCAGTAAATCCGAAAGTAGAGTATTAGAATATTACACTATAAACTGAGCATTCTGTTCACTCATTGTGACTAGAAGTAACATTTCCTCAAAAATGAAACATTTCTGGAAGAAACAAAAGGTTAGATTCAGTCTAAGTCCAGAGGGAAAATATTTTTCATGATTTTTTATTTAAATTTGCTCAGTGACTTATTTTACTTTTAATTATTAACTTGACTACATGAATATAAATACTGTTGCTCAGTATTTTCTGATTTAGGTTACTATGAAAAAAATGCTTACCGAGTAAGGGTGTCGTGATTTGTCAAAATTTTGTGATCACTGGCATAAATTACAGTGTGCATTGAAGTGGTACATCTCTCTACTAAATGATGGAACCATCAGAGCCTCTTTTTTATTTACTATCATAACAAACCATTTATTGAAAACATTGCAAATTCTCATCTAAGCTCAAATTGATTCTTTGTATAAAATTAAAAGTTTCTTTTCCAGGTTCAACTTGATCTGCAGAGACACATTTTGAAGTTAAAAAACAAAAAACTTCTTGTTCTACTGACCTGTATTTAAGTTACAAATCACACCAGCTGCTTCGTTCTTGTCACAGTCATGATCAATATTATATGAACATTTCTGTAATCGCTTTTCATCTCCAGCACATTTGACATCATCCATCAAATATAAACCATCTTCAGCCTCTCCATACCAAGAAGCACTAACAAACTTTGCTGCTCCTCTGAAATATGAAAAGAAACCTAAGACAAAATATCTAAACATCGACATATTAAAATGGAATATGGCAAGCCAGCTGAAAATATTATCTTATTATTTCAATGCAATAAAATAAATAATATAGTTAACATTTATGAAATCAGTACATGCTGGAACAACTTTGTTGGAAAAGATTTAAAAACAGAATTAGTTCACATATTTTATTGGTTTTCTTCCACTATTTCTTTCTCAAGAACTCAATAGGTGCTGGAAACTAATCTGGGTCAGACAATGTCAGTTCAGACTGGTCACAACAGAAATTAAACAGCTGAAGAAACACCTGAGAGGTTAAAGGCAATACTCCACATGCCATATTAATCAGCTCTAACAAAAGCAAGCTAGGGCTTCACACTGTTCACATCAGTGACAGAGAAGAAGAAGAAGGATCCAGTTACTGAGAAAGTTAAGACCCAAACCATCAGGGTTACTAAATTCAGTAAAAATCAAAACATAAAATTCCTTTAAAAGTAAAAAAAAATCAGCTACTTAGAAAAGTAGTAAAAAAAATAAAAATGACAGGGCAGTTAAAACTGAAGGAATTCTGTAAGTTTACCAAATTACAACCTTAAAGTCAATGTTGTTAATATTTTAGAAGGCATTTAAAAATTAAGGCCCTGAAGAGACATCAAAGTTCTGTGAAAAGCTGTATTGGTCATTCCAGTCTAGGTTGGTAGAAAAAGGAAAATCTAGCAGGGGCAGCTGCCTCAGCCAATAGCCACCCCAGGGCCATTATCTCTACTATAAGTACCAAAGCCACTGTTACTACTACTACCGCTGATATTGATGCTGCTTCAGCTGCATCACTAGAAAAGGAAATTGAAAAAAATATCATAGACTGTGTATTTCCCAACCATCATGCATCATTTTTGCTCAGACACCTTCTCCCTCAAAATCTTTCCTTCCTTGCACAAAAACTCCTTTTTCACCCTCTCCTTCCCTTTTCACCACCTTTATTTCCAAGTATATCTTAAAAACAAACTAGCTCCTTCAAAAAACTTCAGGAGTTAACCCTACAGAAAAATTAACTTCAACAAAAAAAATATCACACAAAGGACAATAAAAAAATATTACAACCACAATATTAGAACAGTGCCAACCAAGATATACAAATGTAGAGGACCTTAAAAACTTTCTTCCAATATAAAGCTGTCAGAATTGGTCTGGACAAATGACAGATCCGGTCAATGTTGAAGGTGACAAACTAAGCCTTCAAGATGTTGAATCCATTGAAAGATTATAGCCATGAATAATTGAAGTAATTCAAACAATATTGTCTAGTATGGATACATCAGATTTATGCTCCCATTCCGTCTATAGGATTATTAATATAACATTTCCAAGAGACTTTGGAGGTTTTTTTCGAAGACAGTATGGTCAAGACTGAGAAGAGCCAAAGATCTATAGGATAGGCTGTCAGTATCCTAACTTCCAGTATGTTTTTCTCAGTAGACCAGCAGCAGTCAACAGATTATGGCACTTTGGTTAACTAGTTTAAATGGCTAAGACATGAAGATTGTGTCTAAAAGGGCTAGGCACATCTGATTCCTCTAGCATTATTGTGTGGATATATACTGTGTACAAGAGGCCCAACTTATTCCAAATAATTGTGGCAGCATGCTGTCAAGGAGATTTCACCTTTTCCCAGCATATTTTCATAACTATTCAAAACATGACTCTTGGCTGGTAAATGATGCAGACTGTACTTGCTGGATGTTACTATCCAGGAGAAAGCAACAGGGATTGGGATTCCTTGTTTGAGAAAATTGATAACTTTATGATATCAATGATACAGGCAGTTTTAGCAGATGGACTTTTATAGATAGTGACAACACTGATTCAACATTCCAGCTATATTGACCAACTGAGGGAATGATTGAGTGATTTGTTTTTATGGCTTATCAACTCTCTGTGGATTATTTAAAACTGAAACATGTTTTGGGGATTGTAAAAAAATAATTCTATTTTTTTTTGCAAATAAATATTGTATTAACAATATTTTTTAGAATAACAATGATTTTTCCAGACAAGTCCTATTATTTAATCCTTAGCTGGGGAGAAAACAGATTCCTTTCCCAAGATTATTTGCATGTAAGTGAATGTGCTATATTGACTGAATTTTATTTATGAGAGTTTAATGAGGGCTCTTATATTATCCAAATTTCCATAATATAGTTTATTTAGACTATATGCTAGTCTGGGTTTGAGTAAATTTAGATAAGCCTAAACCTAGATTGACTAGTTAGTGGAAATTTAACACACAATTATTGGCTGTGAGGAATTTCTGAGACCAACTAATACTAATCCTAAAGTGAGAGTTGACAGGGGCTTTGGTTGTTGGGAGTAAGTGGTTGGACCACTTTAAAAGTAACAGTAAATCTGCTGCTGACTATTTTCAATAACTTAACAGATAATTTTCTGGCACAAATCTAGAATAGACAGGGCTGTTAAATTGGAAGAAGTATGCAAAGCAAGAAGGATCAGACTCTAGTAGTTAGTGCCAGATACAAAGCACATCTATTGAAGAAATGAACATCATTTACAGATTTGCATGCAGAAGTAGTATGCAATATCACTGATCAACATATTGCCAGAAATTAAGTTATTATGTAAGGACAAACCGAGTGCTGTAAAATATGGCAAGGGTATGTATGTTGATATTGGGGTAGTACCTAACCAATTACTCTCCAAAAAACTACAGGGTAACAGGCAGAGAAGGGGAAGAGACAGGAGGAAACAGAATAACACTGCCTCAGAAACAACAGCACACTGGCCAGTACATAACTTGAGGAAGAAAATGTCCAAGGTAACAACTTCACAAGACACCAAATCTTGCCAACTGCCCACTGTGGTTTTTCTCGTCACTTTTATTGAAAGGAAACAGTAGACAGAAACCCTGATCTGGAAGAGTTGCAGAGATGTCTGTATCTGGATATACCAAGCAATTCTGCTGCTAACAGGGGGAGGGACCCCGGATGTAACTAGTTTTGATAGGCATATTCACATGCAATTCATGGCCTCTTTTGTGTCTGTACTGATGCGTATTTGCCATATCTGGTTGGAATTGGACCAGTAATTTTTGTTTTTTAGCTGCAGAGAATTTCACCAAGGTCTTTGCAAATCACTTACAGAGCCTGCTGGATTGTTTGATAGTCCTTAAATAGATTTTTGTTGTAAAAACTTGAATGATCCAAGATAACCTGAACTCAGTATACATCATCATAAAATTGATGCTGAAACCTCAACAAGTTATTTAAATCAGTCAAAGGTTTTTATAGAGCTAACTTCCTTTGAGGTTGCCTCATCAGTGGCTAGATTCAAGCCACACTTTTGCATTTGGATTTGCCTCTTGTACATGACCACAGAGTTATGGTAGAAGTGAACAGAATAAAATGAAAGCTTTTTATATCCAAATCTATTTGTCAAGGTTGTCCACAGTTGCCCATGCTATATGTCCTCATGCTGGAGTTTTTCCTATGCAGTGAAGCTAGTCTTATGCGGAATCACATTACCTGTTTCTACCACCTTAGCCAGGAATTTTGCCTATGCTGACAATGGTTGTAACTTAAAATATCCAGATTGATGAAGTAGGCAAGAATATCTGCTTGTAGGAGGTGGTAGCAAGGGTCAAAATTAACTGTAATAAATCTGCTGGTTTGCTGTTTGGGCTTGTGTAGAAATGAGTATTCATTCTATCATGTATGTTAACTTACTCTGAGTTTTCTTTCATGTACTGATGAGCTTCTGATATCTGGCTGTTATCAAAAAAGTATTATATCAAGTGTTAGTAAGGGATGATGTGTGAGATCATTTGATAAGGCAATCAATTTGATAGGAGTTTTACTCCATCCTTGGACACTCAGGATGAAATACCCCAATAATGAAGGGGCATCCCTAATCTGGTTGGTGATTTGAGGCAGGCTCTGGGTTATCAAAATGTTTTTCAGGGTGGAACTGGTTGTTTTGTCAGAATATGTCTGTTTCAATGATATGGAGAAGTCCATCAAACATGACTATTTTCACTATGTATTTGTACATCCAATATAAAGTTAGTTGAAGGCTACACATTTTGTATACTTTGTAGACAGTTTTTTTTTTTCTTGGAGGCTAGTTCTGTTTGTAACAATGTGGACTAATCACTTGACTGCATGTTTCTTAACCATGATGTAATGGTATTTGAATGATATGAATGAAGTCTAAAGATTTGTCTTTTTCTCCCTAACATCTGGTTGCCTACTTTCAGTACTAACTTAAAATTTAGTTCAGAAATGGAAAGAAAGAGTAATAACTCACCCCAAATAAGGTAATAAAACTAAGATATAAAGATTACAGAGTGTGAAAGAATATTAGGAAAAGAAAACATTAATGAGAGAATAAAAGAACAAGAATTAAGAAGAAAGATAATGATTGACACTGCATTTAACTTTTGGAAGATCAAAGTTGACTGGAAAGCAAGAGACTGGAAGAGAATTCCACAAGCAAGAAGTGTGAGAGAAGAAACTGTTAGCATAGAACTTAGTTACATTTATCCATTTCAGCTGTAAAATGAGGAGACCTAGTTGCCAATTTAGTACAATGCTTAAATTCGTAAAATTGAGGTACCAAAAAGGAAAGGTCTTCAGCACAATTAAAATGAAAATTTTTATAGATAAAGTATAGGTTAGCTACATTATGGTGGTGGGAAAGTGACTGAAGCTGAGATACCAGGTCAGGGCCAATAACATTGCAAATACTTTGGACTTTATGAAATATCTCTAAATACATAACAGAAGCTGCAGACCTGATGTAACAGCAATATTTAATGTATAGGCAAATGGTAAACTTATAAATGTATAAAATAGATTCTGGCAAGAAAAATTGTCTCACATAACATATTAAACCAACTTTCTAAGTAGCAGATCTGGCAAGTGGTTTAATATAATCTTTCGTCTTCATGTCAGCAGAAGACATTAACTCAAGAAGGCACAATCCTGGAGGTTAGCATCACTAGGACAGGAATAAATCATCAGCATAGATACTGAATTGAGAACTGATGACATCAGTAAGGTTGTTGATGAAAATTAGGAACAACACAGGTCCAAGGATAAAATACCCACATTAACACAAAAAGCTCTAAAAGAATGACTGGTCAAGACAACTTTCATTTCACAATTTGATAAGAAAAATTGAATCAGATCAAAAATACATCCAGAAATATCATAACCTTTCAACTCGTGAAGAAGATAAGTTTGTCAAACCCTGTCAAATACCTTTAAGATATCCAAAGTGCTAGTACAAGTTTCTCTATTCTTATTTAAAGTTTGACAGACTCTTTCAGTCAGCAATAACCATCAATACATCAACCCTGTTAGCTGAGTGCATAACCAATTCAGAGTTGATTAGAACATCTAGTATTTTGACAAAAACAGTTAGAAGGCTAACAGACTGATAGAAGGATCGGACAGTTCTTAAAAACCGGAACTACAGAAGAGAATTTCTAACAAGCATTAAATTAAGAAGCAGCAAGGCAGCAATTGTAGAATTTGGAGAGAGCAGGATCTAGTTCAGGAGCACAATTTCTTAAGAACTATTGAAGGGATACCATCAGATCCATATACTCTGTTGGAATCCATTTTAGAAATGATAGCAAAAAACCATAGATGGTGTTATATGTATATCACACATTAGAGCGTGAGTTCTAAGTGAAAAGCCAGGCAAAGACACTCTAGATGAATCAAGAGTAGAACCTGCTAAACAAAAAATGTGAAGAAAGAGATTGAGTACCACCAGCAAAGGAGATGTGCACAAAACAAATAAGACAACTAACAGGACAGAAAACATGCTTGTCAACAGGCTGTTTAAAATCAAAGGATGGAACACTCATTCTTCAATGTTGGAGTGAGTATATTGGAGAACTCTTCCATGACAAAAGAGAACAACAAGCAATACACAGAACTACTGACAGACCTGAAATTCTAAAAACCTAACAGAAACAAAGTGGCAGAGCCAGACGGAATTGTAATGAAAATGCTGACAGCCTTAGATGACTTTGGCATAGACAAATAAATGAAATCTACAATGGTAGGAATATACTGGAAGATCTCAGCAGATCTATCTTCATAGTAATGCCCCAAAAACCAGGCACAAATGAATGTGAATTCTACTGAACAATCAGCTTAATGAGCCATGTAACAAAACTCATCATCTGTATTCTGATGAATGGAGTGCACAACAGAATCAGGCCAGAGATAGGACAAGAACAATGTGGGTTCGTTAAAGACACTGGAACAAGGAATGCAATATTCATGCTCAGAATGTTATCAGAAAGAGCAGCACAAATGCAGAAGGACATGTACCTAGGTTTAATAGACTACACAAAGGCCTTTGACAAAATATGCCACAAGGATCTGTTGGAACTGTTCAGTAACCTTGATATATTTGGGAACAATATTAGAATAATCAAGAACCTATACTGGCAGCAAACAGCATGTATGCACATAGAGAACGAATTCAGCAAATATACAAAAATGGAAAGGGGCATAAGGCAAGGATTTATAAGGGCCAGTCACTATGTTGGAATCTCACCGCCAAAGTGATTTTGCCCTGCTACTTGGCCTCCCTCCCCTTACCTAACCAACCACAGCACAGCAGTCTTTGAAATGGAGACATATTCTGTTAAAGCCAGTCACAACATTTCACTAAATGACCAATGATTTGACTTTAGCAAGATTTAACACAAGGTTCCAAGTGTAAGTATTAAGAATCACTTTTCCATGATGCTATCCTGACATATTTTATTTTGTTTTATTTACTTATTCATATATTATTTTTTTAATTTTAATTTTCAAACCAGTAAGTTTAATTTGTAAATTATAAAAAAAAAATTGTCATATAAGTGTATATAGCATGTATAATGAAACTTACTTGAACTTTTTGACAACTAGTAAGACTTTTATTTGCTAAATAAAAGAGGGCAGGAAAATGAAAAAATATTTTTATTTATTCCTTTGCTTTGTTTTATGAAACGTTTTATGAAAGTCACCATTCTCAGTAGTTGGGGAAATGAAAAGGTTTACCACCATTGCCTAGATAAAGGGATTGACTTGAAATTCCATGAATTTTACTTATTATGACATGCACCTGATGAAGTTACAACCTTGTTGAAACAGATGGGTGATAATTAATATTATAGAAAATTTAAAAAAAATATTTACTTCAATAAATAAATTTACTTCAAGAAAATAACTTTTCTTAAGAGATTAAGATTTTAATGCTTTTCTACCTAATAGTGACACCTTACTTTTTCGGCCTGAGTTGGGATCATAGTGTAGTATCTGTTCCATTTTTTTTTTTTTTTTTTTTGCTGTGATTTCAGGCTAAGTTTTAAAATGCAGCATAATGTTCTTGCTTTTGGCCAGTTCGTGAAACTAGCGACAAGGGATTTTAGCTTTAAGATAGTACCTCCCCTAATGCACTATAGCAAGAGGGTTGAAATATTTTGATGCCTGAATAGCAATAGACAATTGCAATACAGATACATCATATAAAACTGACCATATATCATATCTGCCCATTATAGTGGTGTAGTATCAGTGTGTTCTTTCTAATCAAGAACCCTACATCATAATCTTAAGAAGGAAAGAATTGGGAAAAGCTAGGGAGAGGAAAACAGGTAAAAAAGGCCATGTGAAGTAGGGAATAACTGGGAAAGAAAAAAAAAGTAAATTCCTGTCTGAATTTCTGAGGACTTGTTATTTACATGCAGATTATGTTGCTATCACAATGTTTCAGCTATTGTGCCCACTGGCCTTCATAAGGTGATTGTCAATCTGAGAAACCTTCAATGAATTTCAAATTAAAACCATTATTTAATTTACGAAGGGAAATTCCATTGTCCATATACAGTGATATCTAATCTAAATTTTATTTAGTACTGCTCAGTTGTTAAGACTGTCTAGCCCAAGGATTGAACTTGCAATTATTATGTCACCAAATGCATGAACCAACACATTAATCCACTAGACTATTGTCCTGTGGGACAATTCTGTGTGGACAACTTGGGGCCTTAAATCTAACCTGCCTGGCTGATTAGGCTTAAAGTCTAGTAAATCAAAGCATTAGTTCATGAATTTGGTGACACAATAATTGCAAGTTTAATCACTAAGCCAGGCAATTTTTATTTAGACTCAGTGGAAAAAGAGTGACCAATAACTGAGCAGTACTACATAAGAACTAGAAGAGATATCCCTGGACATGGACAGCAGAATGAGAACAATCTACCCCACAGATTAAATAAAGGGTTCAGTTTAGAATTCACCAAAGATTACCTTGATTGACAATCACCTGATGAAGGCTAGAGAGCACATTGGACAAAATGTTGTGATAACAACAACAAACATGGGAACAATAGTCTCATATAAATAATGAAAATCAAATATATCTATACATAAAGAAATAGTGAAGAAATGAAAAAGACAAACAACTTGCATCGAGTCTTGCTGTCTAGATATCAAGAGAAAATGTAGAAAAGATTAAAACACAAATGGAGATAGAAAAGCATAAAAACTGTGACACATTAAAAATTCTTTATGGAGTAAGAGCAAAAGAAAGATAAAAGAGCAGATGCAGTAGAAAGTATTTGGACATTCCTTATCCCATTTTTGCATTTGAAACTAATGTGTTTATGTAAAATTTAAATAAAAACAAGGATGGACAAAAACAAGTTGAAAAGGTGACGTTGATAAGATATAGACAAAAGGTAAGCTTAGTTTTCAAAACCCAGGGAATTTCCACAAGTTCAACTAGCACTTATTATTGTTGTTTTTGTCCTATTAATTTTCTATACTAATGATACTATTCAAAACTTTTGTCTCAATCCAATAATTTACAAATGAAAAAAGTTGAAAACATTTATTTGAATTAGAAAGGAAAACCAAAATAAACTAGTCAATATAAAGTGTCACTTACCGATTAAATCCAAGCTGTCTGCAGGCTACATTTGCATCCTTGATATCCCAATCATCATCACAGACATAGCCCCAGGAATTATTTCGGAAGACTTTCACCAAACCACCATTGTAATAATCAGAATCACCTGCAAGTCTAGAGAAATTAAAAATGATTAAATAAAACTTTATAATGTCTAAGAATACAGGTGGGCAAACCCTGACCTTTGGATAAAATCCAACCATTATTCACATTTCATTTGATCTGCTGATTATAAGACAAATAAAAAGAGGGAAAGTTAATGAGTCTGTTTTAAAATCTTTTCATCAACAATCTCAGCATTTAGTGTAATATCTTGATGAAGAAATTTCCAAAGACGAAGCATGCTAAATCTACATATAAGTCAATCTTAACTGACCAAAATTTTGATTTTTCATCTTTTACATGAAAGGAATTACATTAGAGTTTATGCTTATACATAATGGAAGATATTTTATGTGGTTTTAAATTAATGTTTAAATATATAGTGTTATCTTATTTTAAGGTAGCTGATGGTAATCCTGAAAGAGAACTTTGCAGACTATTTTTAAAAGGTAGAAGGTATACTTAGATAAGTGTATGATGTCCCAATAAGAGGATCTTGAGGTGATATTAAGATATCATTGCCCTAGGTAGTCTATTGTTATACTAATATTGAATGGCTGGATACTTGTTGTACAAAACTTACAAGGGCACAACAATTATGGTTGGGTGCTAAAAATAAGAAGATTGTTCTTTCCTATTTCATTGTGAATGCTTTACTTGACTAACAGGCTAATCATCATTCCATGGCAGGAATCCAAATATTTACTAAGCTTGGAATGGAGAAACTAGTGTGGATCAATATCATGAATTAGAGAAATAGTTTCTAGAATTATCTTGGTAATTACTGCTCAATGAGAGCTGCACAAAAGTTAAATTAGGTAAAAAATAGAGTACTGATGTCATATCTGGGCTAAAGCTACTCAATCCTCATTTTCCAGTTTTGATAGATGTTCAAAATTGTTTATGTGGTCTTGTGATGGGGTGACTTAATTTTTGTTTTATAGCCTCTTTCCCACAGATGCAGCATTGCAAGTCTATCGTTTATTGCTATTTCTATAGCAAATGTTCAGATAAAGTCGATTCTTTAGTTTCACTAATTAAGACCTTTACAGTTAGGGCTTGTCATGTTATATCCACAATCAAATCTGCCTCATTTCCTCCATATTCTAATCATAAGGAGGATTTCTACTCAAATAACTTTTTTCCCTAAGAACTACTACTTTGTAAAACAAACTCCTGTGTGGATGCATCCTTGAATACTACAATCTTAATCTATTCAAATCAACGGTCAACCATTATATATCCTTCCTCCTTTTACACACACTTCATTGAGTAACCCACTACCATGAGTGGTTCTTGAGATTTGTACAGTATGAATTATAGTAAGCAAAGAGCAGACAATAATATTCATATTAAAAACAAGATGTGTAATAATGGCAATACATTTCTGTCTTGCTTGTTATATTATTACTACAATATTGCTTTTTATGCAACAGAGTTTTAATGTTTTGATGTGATGGATTTGGCAACTAGCCTAGAAGGAGAATTCTGTTGAGAAGGAAACTACTATCCTTCCCACATCATGAAACTTCATAGATATTAAAGAAGTTGTACAGAACCATCGTCACCTACATTCTGAAGGGATATGGCATTTTTTTTTAAAAATGGTTAGGAAACCTAAAAACAATGACATGTTTTGGACATTACAAAGCAACAGAGACACACACACTATATATATTTTTTAAACAATTCAACCCAAACAAGGCAGGAATGCAACTAGCATGCAAGGGGTTACAGAGGATTGAGAATAAGAGTAAAGAGGTGTGTTTGAGGAAAGAATGGGAAACAGGATCAAAGTATCAGAAGGTGTCAATTGACATTACACATGAATATATGAACGTTATAAGTATCAAGGAAGCAAGCAAGACGAAGAGAGTTCCACAGACGGGAAGTGCAAGAGAAGAAGCTGTTTGAATAGAAGAGATGGTTACATTTAACCGTTTGGACAGTGAAAGGGTGGGGCGAGATGCCAGCCTAGTAGCTTGCTTGAATTTATGCAGTCTGGGAACCTGCGAAAGTAACTCATCTGAACAGTTGCTGTGAAAATACGTGTAGAAGAGACAGAGACAGCATGTCTGTGAGAAAGCAACTGTAGACGAGATGCCAGATCAGGACCTATCACACTGCATATTCGTCTCTGGATTTTGTCAAGGACCTTGAGATGTACAGCGTGATCACCAGACCATATATGACAGCAATATTCTATGCAAGGACAGATGGTCGACTTATAGATTTGAAGGATGGACTCAAATGAGAAAAACTTTCTGGCACGACACAAAGAACCAACTTTCCTTGTGGTAGATGAAGCTATTGATTCAATGTATTTGTTCCACCTCATGTCAGTGGACAGCATGTGACCAAGCTGGTGTAATGAGGAGCTCTCAGGGAAATGGGCATTCTGATGGGAGGCAGGGAGGGTTCTCTGTGGTGGGTAAAAGAGAGCAGTTTTGTTTTGGAAGCATTAAAGTTTATATGCCATTTCCTGCTCCAATAAACCACAGATTGGAGGTCCTTTTCAGGATCAGCGGCCAAGTTAGTTTTGTCAACAATACCAGATTTACTATTGAGGCAGGAGTAAATAGTAGTGTTGTCCATGTAGATGCCTACTTGGGAACTGACATCAGGAAGGCCATTAATGAAGATCAGGAACAGTGTAGGGCCCAAGATAGGGTCCTGAGGAACACCAGCCTTCATGATAAAGGAGCTGGAGTAGAACCCACTTAGGATGACGTTTATTTCACGGTTTGACTGATTGTATTAAGTCAAATAATCATCCTGTAATACCTTATCCCTGAAACTTATGAAGAAGGCCTGCATGCCAAACCCTATCAAACGCTTTAGCTATCTAGTGCCACAGCTCAAGATTCTCCGTTATCATGAGGTGCTTGGTATACAAATTCAGTTATGGTCATGAGCATGTCAGTGGTAGATCGGGCAAAATGGAAACTATATTGTTTGTTGGAGAGCAGATTATGTGAAGTAAGGTGCTTAACCACTTTGGCATTGATTAAAGCCTCAAAGACTCTACCAAAGAGTGGTAGGAGACTGATATATTTTATATATATCTTATATGTGCACTACTTAGTGGAAAGTACTCAATATCAGTGGAGCACACCTATTCTATAGTTAATAGAATCTCCCACCTATAATAAGTAGGAGTAGTAAGAGTAACAAGTGAGTTGCTCAGGGAGTTGGTCAGTCAGTCAATGTTGGATGACCATTAGTTGGATATTAAAGTATCAGCCACCCCAACTAGATTACTGCATCATTGCCTATTATATCAAGTTCCTAACATTTTTGTACGTCAAACCTATTTTAGGACTGACTTGGGTGATCATGGTTCTCCACAGCTTCCTATATTTTATCGATTTCAGCAGTATTTTCTTCTTCATGACCCCTCTTTGTGTTATTTTCCTCTATCCATTTGCTCAGATTTGTCAAGTACATTACTTGCTGCTTCTCTTGCTTTTGATGCATTGTGTGAGTTAAATTCGCCAGACCTTCTTTCTTCATCATAAATGTCCACACAATTTCAACTACTACTTTCTGGTTGGTGTCAACAGTTTCATCGTAATTTCTATCCACCTTTAAACTTCTTCATTTGTTACATGCTATAGAATTGTCAACATTCATTGGTAGAACTACATCTCCATCATTTCAAGTCCTTTCTTCCATCACAATGAAACTGTCCAGTATTCAGTGTCACATAGAAAGGTAGACATTATATAACAATCTACTGAATACTATTTCTGGTACACTTACCTGATACGATCATTGCCAAGTGGTTCATAGATAATGGCTTCCTTGAATCCGGCAGAGTTAGCATCAGGCAAATCTTTTACATCTTCATCCTGAAATAAAAGATTTAAATTATTTTAGTTCAAAGACAAAATATTTTTTATTATTAATTTTTTACTAGTTTTACATTAATTTTATTGTTGCTTTCAATCAAAATATTTGATAAATAAAGTCATGGAAAACAAATGACCATTTAGAATATATACTGCATGACCTAAATTTAACTTGGAACCTATCAGTAGTTTTACTCTGCATACCTCCTTAACTCTAGTTTTTGAAAAGTCTTTTGTTATTATTGCAACATTTGATCATAACATTCAAGGTCAAATACTCTGCCTGTTAAAATAAATAACATGACATGACCCCTTATTATGCTTGTTTATATTAATGCAGGAAACTGTGAGAGATCATTTAGTGAACTTGTTATTGTGTGACCATTGCATTTTCAATGACCAATTCTGTTCATTTTTAAGTATTATGTGTAAAATTCTTTTGTAAAACATTGTATCATGCAAAGCTTTCAGTATTCTCCCACTAGTCCAGATTTGACATTCTGTGATTTATTGCTTTTCCCAAAGCTCGAGATCTAGATTTTTATGTCGTAAAATAATAAAGTTAAACAAAATAATGAGACTTGGAACTCAGAGTTCATGTTGATGCAATAAGAGAGAAGACTGGAAAATATATATATATATATATATATATATATATATATATATATATATATAGTGTATTTAGATAGCAATGCCTCTTTTATACATGTTTCATTAAAAATGACAGACAAGGTACTGCAATTAAGCTTTCATTTAATTTTTCTTGTGTTTGAACAAGTGTTTTCTTTTCTGGACAGAGTTATCAGGATGTTTCATTTTCTGAATGCAATACATTGTGGCCATATTCGTAGTTAATATTATTGACTGTCGGCTTTTTCTTTTTTATTAATTGCAGTACCTTATCTGTTGTCTTTTATGATATATTGATGTGAATTTGTGACCCAGAGTTTCACGCTATTTGCGATCGTTTGTCTAATGTGAAACCCAGGGTCACAAACTCACATCAATCCAACTAAATATGTTAGCTCTATCACTGATATTGAGTGCTTCCCAATAAGTACCATGCATATATAATATATATAAAAAAATTGCATATATGTGACACTATTTAGCGTTTGGCTAATTAATTAAGCGAAGAAAAGTATTTTTTTCGCAGAAGATAGGAAATTCATAAGATCTCAGATCTGTCAGAATTAATTTATGCCATGACGCGGCGAATAAAAGATAGCAATCTGTCCATGGCAATAATGAAAATTTCAAATTGGTCAAGTGGCTTACAAAGCGGAATGCTGGAAGATAGTCAGAATTGGGTCGAGCATGCAACCGAAAAAAAGGATCAGCTGAGACCACCACAAAGAAAAAGGAAGGAAGAAGAAAAAAAAGGAAAAGAATAAACCATTAACTATCTTTCGGAGACATCATTTGGTTTTGGAAGAGAACCACCTGTTTTATGCCCAAACCTTGCCATGATAAAAGTTTGTTACCTGGACAAACTGTTAGTGACAGAAGTATGAAGACGTTGAGGATACAAAGAGATTCACTTGACCACCCAGATAATCACTTGGCAAAAATCTCATTGATGAATTCCAGATGACATTCAGTTAAGATAGAGATTTAAGGACCACACTACAAGTAATGGGGGTTCTAGTCAGGGAAAAGAAAGAAAAGAAAAAGGAAGATAATTTCTTTTTCTTTGAGCGATAATTGTAAACTGAGGCCAGTCTAGCCACAACCACACTGCTGAGTGTTCATTGGCTGAATGGTGGCGTGAGCGATGGGCGAAGGTAAACATATGAGAAAGAAGGGAAACCTGTTGATGCCTCTGAGGGGATTGGTGTGAGATACCAATATGAGAAAAAAAGAATTTGGGAGGACGATTCCCTTAAGAACCCCTCTAAAGCAGAAAGTAATTGACTTCCAAAAATGGATAGTGATAAATTTTCTTGTCCGAAAAAAAGAAAATCCTTATTGCGGATTTGGAATTATCGAGGAACCCAAACCACGACAGGCCCCCACCCAGTTTTGGTCGGCGTCCATATAAACGAACATCCCCAGAGCAGTAGGGCAGACGGTAGCAGTTGGGCAGATGCAGACAGAGTTACAGAGCAGACAGAGTTGAGCTGCGAGCTCAGAGAGCAGCCTCGCAGTTGACTGAAAGATTCCATGCATTCCGACTTAGACTTTGTTGTAGAGTAGTTTTCACAGTGGAGGCTTGTATTTTAATAAGTCATCCTAAATTAGGTTTGACGTACAAAACATTAGGAACTTGGAAATAAGAGTTAATGACACAGCAAATCTAGTTGTGATGGTTGGTACTTCAATGTCCGATATCATCTGACTAGCTCAACACCCCTGAGCCGAACTTGCCACTGCTACTTATTATCTGTGGGAGAGTCCATTACAATAGAATAGGTACCATAACAGACTTCTAACCAAAAACAAATTTTTTTTGAAGAACGACTTAGACTCACACCACCAAAAACAAGTTTTACGAATATCGCCTGAAGACACCAAAAACCAGTTTATTGAAAAACAACTTAAGATATTAAGGATCACCTAACAAACACAAAGTGTCACGTATCCATAGAAGCGGTTTGGGAGAAATACGCAGTCCTGTATTCAGCAACCAGATATAAAAATACTTGTTATTTTTTTTTTTTAACACATTTGACTCTTTCAAGTTGTTACTTTATTTTCTTTCACATATACTTGTGCAGTGTCACCTTTGCTCGAATTCAGCTTGCACTACGGCCCGATGACTGATTGATTTCGTCTACCTAAGATCAAATCACAACGTGGGTAGGTTAGACTAGAAATCATAGCAGTTACTTCGGTAACCAGACATTGGAGGCGAGCTGGGAACGACAAAACTGATGCCAAAAATAACCAGATTTCCATCTGAATCAGCCAAGGGTTAGAACGTCACATTTGGTGCCGCGACCAGTACCACATCACATTTGGCGCCACAGCCAGGGTGACATCACATTTAGATCGTCACAGGATAGCACGGGGGCAGAGGCCCAGGGTGACATCATATATATATATATATATATATATGTATTTATATACATACACATTTCACAGATATATATATATATATATATATATATATATTCGTATCAAGAAACTATTTTATTTTCTGATGGTAAGGGAGCCATCAATAAATTTGTGGTGACAGAATGAAAATTTTGTTTTCAATAAAAAAAAAAAATTCTTCTTTCCATGATTTTCAGTACCAATTCATCATGGTAGAATTCTTTAACACTTTCTGTGAGTCATTGGCAATTCATTTCTGTAATAAAATTGGATTATGGATGTATTTTACAAAAGGTTCTTACAATACATTAATAATGTTATTAAAAAAAATATAAATGAAAATAACTTACTACATGTGTACGATGTTCTTGTTTACACTGAAAAATAAAATGAATGATGATAGGAAATTGTTGGATGCACACTAAGTTTATTGTGGTAGCACAATTTATATAAGATTAGCAACTTCTACAATAAATATCAGTTACATTATTTAAGCTTTTCATTGATTGATTTAATGAAACTTCATTTTATTAAACTTATATTGAGAACTGAATTTTTAAAACTATATATACATATATTAGATGTGTGCACTAATTTTGAAAACTGAAAACTGAATACTTAGCAGAAAGCTTATCTTTTTAATAAGGCTGAAAAACTTTGTGCATACATACACATGTCAGAAATAGATAATAAAAAATTACATTTATGTAGATATATAGGATGCAATGAATAAATTGTCGTCTAAATTATGCAAAAATGAAAATAACACTGACATCTCATTTTAACAGATATATTTACCAAAATTACACAAAAACATCTTGAAATACTAAAGAGTAAATTTACTCAATAAAAAATGTCATTGGCTTCAACCATGGCCTGCAGACGATTTTGGAATCTCCTGAAACTCTTCTGGACAGTCACCTTGTTTTTGGTGAATGCTGCCATAATCCTTGCTTTCAGTTCATATTTGGTTACAAGGAGTTTTATTGGTCTCTCACTGAACTGCACCCCACACATAATAATCAAAGGGGTTGCAGTCCAGGGAGTTAGGTGGCCACATGAAAGGAGTGATGACTAGGTTCTCCTGTTTGTGTGGCATGCTGCAGAGTTTTGATACCAGGCACAGAGTCTTCCAGCAGCCACCCTCTTGACTCAGGGCAGAACTACCTCCTCAAGGCACTTGATGTAGACCTCCATGTTGAGTCTGAGGCTCTGTAGGAAGATGAATGGAGATATAATGTTGCCATTGCTAGTAATCAATGCAAACACCTTCGTAATCATTCTTAGACTCATCCAACTCTTTCCTAATCCTCTGCACTGTCCTCTGATTGACACACAAACACTCTGAAATGTTCATATTAGAGCTTCTGGCATAAACGCCAAGCATTACAGCATGCCATTTCCAAATTCCTGACAGAGTGATTTCTGTCATAGTGCTCTTTTTTTCACGGATGGTGCCCAATTGACCCGACTATACTGTGAAGTTGACAAAATCAAAAACAAAATATAACATGAATGCCCCAGCTGATCCTAAGTTGAACCTGGTCAACAGTGACCAGATAGTATGACCTTTGCCACATGCAATGGTCATATTGGTCCTCAGGGTCATCGGATGAAGAATTGACTTCAGGGCCAATCCCACTTTCGTCAATACTTTTGCTGATCAACAGGTTATTGGTTGCTGTCTGCCCCAGTCCATACTTTGCTCCATCCACTTTGTGTTTCTTGATCACAGGGCAGTGAAGACTGAGTATCATTAGTAATTGTAGAGCTGGTTTGAACCATGGCAAAGCTGTGTTATGAAGGGAAAAAAAGAAATGTTCTTGCAGGTAAAATAAAAATGAAAGATTCTTCAGGTTAATTTTTGATTTGGTTTATGTTGTATAACAAAATTAACCCTCCCCACTAAAATATCAATTGTGACACTTTGCCTATTGGTGTTAATTATTGGAAAAGGGATTCTCTTGGCAGCAAGTCATGTGGATTTCAGTAACGCTTTTGTCTGCTCTTTGCTGCTTGTCTCTCATCTCTCCCTGGGTCACCTAAGTACTCTACTTATATAAACTTTGACCCAAGACTGGAGTAGGGTTGACAGTATTTGGGGATCTGGTGATTCCCACGTTTCTGTATCGATTTGAACAAGAATTCTTTGTTGTCTGGTTTGCAATATTATCTTTCTAAATTTGGGAGAACCATTTACCCTACTGGTGGTGGTTGCAGTTATCTCCTCATCTTTATAACTCATTCTTTCTCTTATTTATGCCTCACACCATTAATGGGCAGAGGTAATTTCTCCTCCTTCCTCCTCTCTTAGTATTTCATCTCAACCTGACTGTCTCTTTGAAAAATTTGACTTTTAAACCAAGCAGGTTAATTGTAATTATCTTAATTTTCAACAATGAATTTTCTCAGTAACCTGGATTTGTTTATTTAAGTAGACATTTACCAGCTGTTATGCTGACCCACTATTAGCAAAACTTGTCTTGATACCTTTTCACTTAATTGTATTCATGAACCTTATAAGGCCATTTCTTATTTCAATTTTGAGCAAAGGATAAAATCCTATTTCTCGAATTGTTTACATTTCCCAAATCAGTGAAGCCATTTCTGCTCTTTGACAGGCAGGAATTAACCAGTTTCTTGATTCTGCCTTCATTTTCAAAATCACCAAATATTATAACTCAATTGACCCCTTCTTCTATCTGGTGATCATGAGATGTTTTCATAACCTACACTTTAATTAAGCAGACATAAATCAATTTTTCAATTTCTGCTTTTGTTTCCAAAATTCTCAATTAACCATGAATGTACTCTCACTATTTCTTCTCGGACCTCGTGGGCTGAAGCCTTCTACATGGCCACTGATAATATCTTTCCCAATACCAATAAAATCATTCTTTTCAGGTCTGTCTCTTTTTCAAGCTAGATTTTTGACAAGAAACCATTTTGCACCATCTTTCAATTTATATGTTATTCTGTACATTTAACCCTCTCTGTCTGTTCCAGTTCATATTTTATATTAAACCTTTTCCTTTACCAGTGTCACATGGTGTCAGAAAACAACATGCATGCACAAAATTAAAAATATAAAATGGCAACAATTTATCCATTGCACCCTGTACAAAGAAATCTAAGTCTTTATAAAATAAAATCTACAAACCTTCCTTTTCTTTGGTCCTCGTAAGTTTGCACACTGCAAAACAAGGAATAAAAACATTAATCACAACAAAAACAGAACAAGGAGAAATTTTATTTTTTAAGCAGTCAAATCCTTTCAGTAAACGATCATAGCTCTCCACAGCATCCTTCTTTAATATGTATAAACTATAAATTACCATAATTATTGTTGGGAAAGTTAGTTGCCTTCTACACAGATTTTGATTTCAGAGGTTTTCTTTCTAATAAACCGGTTTCCAACCAATGCTAGTGTGTCCTGTCTGCTGTTATTTTATCCATAGCCAGAGCAAGAAGACACAGATTCATGCCTTTTCTAAGAATATTACTACAAAATTAACACAAATTTTTTCAGCTGGAAATTGAAGTCTCTGGTTCTATTTTCTGTATTAACACTTAATGCATTGTAGATGGCTATATTTAAAGAAATACCACCATTAAAATAATCTCTACAGTGTGTATCATATAATCATGGGGCAATGGTTTGCATTAAAACTTTGAAACAATCACATCAAAATATTTCTAATATACCTTAATTTTTATGCAAGAGCTAATCTGGTTTGTCAAGAATTTTTGAAGGAGGCATATGAAGGTATATAATCTTACTTGGTATAATTTTAAAATAGATCAACAAATGATAGACACTAAAAAATTAGTGACTGTTATCAGTCTACAAAATCTGGAAGTCAGATAAGAAAAGTAGTTTTTTGCATATACATTGGATTCAAACAGCAAAGTGTTAATCAAAACTGAAAGTAAAACAAAATATTTCCCATTTGGCTGAAAACCATTTTAGGAAAGCCTTTCTCAAATCTGAGTCCTTAAATTCAGTGATCTCAGCTAGAGTCATCAGTACTCAGACTATCATTAGTGAGAATTGTATTTGAGATGAAGTGATTTCTTATGGCCATGTACACTTTCCTGACCTTTAGCTCAGGTAAATAGTACTCAGACTACCAGTAGTGACATTGGCTCCTATGAATCAAGTACATTTCTGTGACTATATATTCTCTCCTTACTCTCATCTAAGGATAACCAATTTTTATGACTATATTCATAAGAATGTGCTGATAGTGTGATTCTTGATAATGACTGAGATGGTCAAAAGCACTTGATTAAAAACAAATGAACAAACATGGACTTCAAACAGTTAATCCATAATTTTGATCCTAAGCCTTATACATAAATTATAAAATACAATTATAAAATGAACAGACAGACAGACCTTGTCAGTTTAATTTAATAAAGCTTGTTTGTTTGCATTCTTGCTGCTTAAATATATTTTTAATATATATACAGGGTGGCAATAAAGCCACTATACAGTTACTTGGTTTTTAATTGTAGCTTATTGAAAGTTAATCTGACCAATGAGAGAAGTTTACGTAATCTATTATCTAACTTAATGAGTTATACCTGTCAGCTTGTTCTTGTGTGTCCTTTTTAATCATTTTAATAATAAATTTATGCATTATTAATTAACTAAATTATCTTAATTGTTATTGTAAGTAACTGTATAGCAACTTTATTGCCATCCTCTGTGTGCATATATATATATATATATATATATATATATATATATATATATTAGTTATTTAAAACATGAATTCACTGGTGAAGTCATTCTTATTACTAGTTCTCCACAGTTTTATTCATTTTTCTGAATCTTATCTTATTTATATTTTAGATTCAGTTATGAAATTTAATAATTTCTAAAGATTTGAAACAGAATGAAAATATTTCAATAAATAACAAAATGTTACATACAGGGTCACCCCCATGATGTCCATCACGATTTTTATTTTTTTCACACTGAAAAAAAAAAAAAATTAATAAGTAAAAAGTTTAATGAGAATAGTATTGAAAAGTCTTTCCAAAATTTTTGCAATGAGTATTTTATGTCATCTGAAATATGATCATATATTGCAAAATCATATTTTTTTTTTGTCAAAAGCAGACATTATGTGTGTGTGTGTGTAGTGCTAAATCAGTAAAAACCTTAAAAGTCTATATTGGTTATAACTTATTTCATGAATATTGTTATATCCATCTCTTCAGACCAAAAGGATTGATTCCATTACTTAAAAACTTTTAGTCTGAAGAGATGAATATAATAATATGTATGAAATAAATTATAACCAATATGGATTTTTAAGGTTTTTCTTGATTTATCATTATATTGCTCTGTAACTTACATTGAGCTCTCTTTGGATTAATGCCCTTCTTGGAACTATCCCTACCAATTACAAACTGGTATTTATATATTCCCAGGGGGGGGTATTTTTTTCAACTACAATATATATATATATATATATATATATATATATTATAGTTGAAGAAAAGAGAGAAAGAAAAAAAAAAAGAGGGAATCTTTTTTTACTTATCCAAAGAAAAGAATAGAAAAGTATTAACTGAACAATGTCAGATTAAATACCTGCTACTGAAAGAAAGCGGTATTACAAATTGTGGATAAGGAGACAGTGTAAAAAGCCAGAAGCAGAGAGAGAGGTACCATTTCTTATGTTCTGCTATTGCATTGGGACAACTATTTTGGTGGACTGCTCATGAAACTGACCAGAGGCATATTGTATTTGATATATGGAGTAACCCCTTGAAAAGTGAACATGTTACCACAAAACTATATATATATATATATATATATATATTTGCATTATATATATATATATATATATATATATATATATATTATATACATATTATATATATGTAAGCAACATCGCCCACGTGACGACGACATGATCATATTTAAATGGAACGCTGATCTTATAAAAGATTTCAGTTATCTGTTTGATTGGTCTTGCTCTTATGTCTATTGTCTTTTTCATGTTGAATTGAATATGGTCTAATGTTAATTAGGCTTTATGAATATGTCCTGAAGATGGTCTATTAGACCGAAACGTCCGACATTTACATTATATTAACATTAAAACAGCATAATTGCATATTAGGATTTTTGTTTGTTTTTTCCGTATATTTTTCTTCATATTATATATATATATATATATATATATATATATATATATAAAGTGCGCAAGTATACAGAAAATAGAAAAGAACACGTTGGGAGTTCCTTCATATTTTTGTTTTTATTTTTAAGAAGACAGTGCTCCATACAGAAGTAGAGCTTAATTATAATATTTTTTTGTTTAAAAATATGATTCCTTCATTACATAAGAGTTCTCTTGTTTCAAAAACGAGAGCCGAAACCATCCAAATAATTATTAAAATTAAGTTGAATTTAGGTGTTTAGTCCTGTTTCATCTTCAAGCGAAATTTTAGTAATAAGCTATCTCTTGGTTTACGTGTGTTTTTAGGCATGGTCCATTGTAACATTCGTTGTTGTGGGAGTGTCTAGGCTTGTTTTCTTCATTAAGTGGTCAGAGAATTAATTCTTATCTATAGATTCATCATCTTCTGAGAGGTTTTGCTAAGGTTGGGTAGGGTGTCTATTTCATGGCTAATGTTGGAAAAACATGCATGCCAAAACAGTAATAAAACTCATAAACTAAAATTAGATAAAAACAAAAAATTATGTGATTGTAGAAACCCTAAAGACTACCCGTTGGAAAATAAATGCCTCACAAAATCCGTGGTATACCAATGCACTATCTCATCCATTGAGAGTCCTAACACTGATAGGATATACATAGTCTCAACGAAGAATAATTTTAAAATTAGATGGAGGCAACACAAGAGCTCCTTCAACAATATTCAAAATAGAAATCGGACATCTCTATCCCAATATTTCTGGCATCTAAAAGAAACAAATAAAACACCAAAAGTAAAATGGTAAATAGTAAATAAAACAAGAACTTGTAAAACATGGGATGACCCATGCCCTTTATGCCTACACGAAAAAGTACACATTATTAAGTTTATAAATAATGAAAAATTATTAAATCCTAGGCAGGAGTTAACGGTTTTTTGCAGACATCAACAAATTTTCACATTAAATAATTGGCATAAAAAAAAAAAAATACCATAGTTTAATAAAAGTCTTAAAAGCTTAGCCAAATCATTAAATAGGAAAAACCCTTTCTGTAGTCGTCAAAAAACAAATTGAAACTTAATGCAATACGGCTTGTATATAAAACACCCACTTGAATAAACAAATAAATAAATAGATAATCAGATAGACAATAATAAAAGACAATCCTCCCGACACATAACGACTTGTAGGCGCACCATAAAAATACCCCCCCACTGGGAACTAACTAGAGAATGACTGGCAACATTAGCCATGAAATAGACACCCTACCCAACCTTAGCAAAACCTCTCAGAAGATGATGAATCTATAGATAAGAATTAATTCTCTGACCACTTAATGAAGAAAACAAGCCTAGACACTCCCACAACAACGAATGTTACAATGGACCATGCCTAAAAACACACGTAAACCAAGAGATAGCTTATTCCTAAAATTTCGCTTGAAGATGAAAGGGGACTAAACACCTAAATTCGACTTAATTTTAATAATTATTTGAATGATTTCGGCTCTCGTTTTTGAAACATGAGAACTCTTATGTAGCGAAGGAATCATATTTTTAAACAAAAAAATCTTATATATATATATATATATATATAAATATGTAATGAATAACAAACCAATATGTAATGAATAACAAACCACTTTAAGGTACCATTACGATAATTTATTTCACCTAAATCCTTTTTTAAGGATTCAGGATCATCAGGTAAAAATTCCAACAACAAATTGAGAGGAAAAATGGGATTAGAAATTGGTGGGTAGTGTAATTTTTGTAATTTAATAGAGGGGGTTGAGAGTGGTAGTTAAACTGACAATATAAAGTATAGTGAGGGGTTAATTTTATATCTCTCTTAAGTATGTTTTATATTGGGATTTACCAATTCGATTTACCAAGTTCCTTGTAACTTAAATATAAATATATATATATATATATATATATATATATATATACATACACACAAGAATTACTTAACTGTAATTTTCCCCCGACTTTGTGGTAACATTTTCACTTTTCAAGGGGTTACTCCATATATTAAATATTTCCAATTGTAATGAATATCTGTTTTTTTCTTCCAAATTTTTATATTTGTCTTTATATATAGATCTATATATATATATATGTAAAGCATAAATATGTTTTTAATATATAATGTTAATGTTTTTCTTCATTTTATTCTACGTAGAGTGAATAGGTCACATTTTACATTATATGACCAATTTTCTTGCTAAAATGATATTAGAAACCTAGATGCTAGATTGGAATAACTTTGCCTATAAAGAGAGAGAAAAGATTAGATTTTCTCACATTAAAAATATATTGTTTTCATCTGACTTACCTTTCTTCTCCACCTTCCAGTCAATCCTTCACACTGCAATACAAAAGAATAATAGTATATAAATAGCTAGATGAATATTTATTACTTAGATTAGAGAAAAGAAAAGTATTAGAAATCGGAGGCGAGAGAGCCCATCAGCTAAAAACAAGTGATCAAAAAAACACAGATGGGGATACTACTCTGAATCAGTAATTCAATATTTGATCCATGTGCTGATAAATGAGAAAAAGGAACATCCCATTTTTTCATTAAGATGATTCTAAGAACACTTTCCAACAAATATGAATAAGTGGGAATTCAGAAGTAAAAAAATCAAAATATCTATCAATACTTTTTAAAAAAATACATAGAGTATTTTCAGTAATACTATTGGGTTTGGAAGGAAAACTTGTAGCATTTTTC
>OZ010612.1:11172127-11417127 GCA_963932145.1 Acanthosepion lycidas | reverse complement strand
TTCTGATTTACAAGTTCTCCTTTAAAGTTTAATTCTTGTCTAAAACCACTATTTTTGAGGGCTTGATTGTATATAAATTTATTATCATTAAAGATTTTTTGGCTAGAAGATAGCCTATTTATTCTCATATTCACAGTTTTGGGGATGTGATCTATCATATGTTTAGGGAGGTTAAAGTGGATGTTGATGTATAGGGGTGTTTGATCAACTTTATGGAAGGGTTTAAAGGTATCATTCGATAGATTGAGTGTAATATCCAAAAAGTTGACTATTTTCAGGTTGGAAGATATTTCAATTTTAAGGCCTAGGTATATGAATAACAAAACATTACATACCGGATTGTCTCCAGGAGAATCACCTCCAGGAGAATCATCTCCATGAGGGTGACGTCTGTCATCTCTACCTCTATTATGACGTCTTTCACACTGAAAAGAAAAAAATAGACTTTAATGATATGTATAGGTAAGGATGAGAATAGGATTTAAAGTTTTTTTTCAGAATTTTTCCTAACAGCATTTTATGTTCTCACATGAAATAGGAGTTCATACTTAGCAAAAACCTAGTTTTCTATGTAAAAAGTTTAGAAATTAATGTCAGATAATTGCCATAAACAAATTATTTTAAAATTGTCTTTTTTTCAGGGTTCCCACAGATCTGTGTAAAAAAATTCCAGGACTATGTTAAGAAGTTTCAATGGCTGAAACAAACAAACAAACAAACAAACAAACACACACACACACACAGTGAATAGTCATCAATTTCAAAAAACACAAACTTTAGGATTTATCTTTTAATAGTTTAACAGATGTTCAAAGAAAAGCTACAGTTGGTTCCAATAATTCATGTCACATGGATCAGTTGAAAGCAGTGAAGAAATCCAAGTGTTGAAGGTTAAAACACAACTGAATGCAGAGCTTGGTTATGTTACACATTTTGTGTAGCAGTCTACAGTTTGGAGTTCTACTACACTTGACAATTCTGAATTGCACACTTTAATTCTTAATGCAACACAATTCAACTATCTCAACTACTCACAGTTTGTGAATGTTACAAAAATTCTTGACTGCTGCACATTTCCTGTCAAGTTAAGTATAATGGTTTTAATGAACATTACTACAAATAGAAATTTTCACAAAAAGACTACACATTTTACCTCATAGCTTTCATTGCACATGGCACAAAGCACAATGATGTTAACATTTTTTCAGTTCATCTGGTGGTTTAGCATTCAGCTCCTCTGCCAATTTTGATATCTCTATTGATTTGTCCTCTACAGGTCTTCACATGGCATTGCACTTTGCGATGTGAAGTTCTGAGTCTGCTCAGTTTTTTTTCGCATAGCTGTCGGCTGACTTGAGCAAATCTTGCGTGCAACTTTCAAGTTTGTGTTTTTTGGTTTTCAGTTCTTCAATTTCCATAAGCATGGATTTCTGTTTTTGTTCAGCTGCTTCTTCCTGACATTTTTTTTTTAACTCGGAGCCTTAAGGTATTGGCTGTATGCTGTTCTGGCATTGAAAGCACTGCAGAGAAGAGCCTTAGTCATGGGAACATTCCCAGCACCTCTAACTGTGGCCAAACAGTCTGTAAATATGCACTGTGCGACCAGGGTTTGTTGCTTCATATTGTCAGTGGAAATTTCCTTATTGACTGTGAAACCTCTTTCCACTGAGGCCTGTTGTGTACCAGCAATCTGAACAGCTTTCTAGTTTTTGATATTCTTTGTTGCTAGACAAAGAAGAGTAGAATAAAATGTCCAGAGTCTTCATACTTGATGAAATTCTTGAAAGCAATATTTCCAGCACCCTCCTCCTCAAACTCTTTGTACTGACTGATGCTGTCATCACAATCAAACTTGTTTTTTGTCCACTATGTGAGAAAGACATCTCTTTAGTCTGTCTTCTTTGGCAATTTTTTTTTGCAAATGGATCCAGGGTTCAGCCATGCAAGTGACCTTACAAGAGGACATCTAAGGTGAGACTTTGCCAAAAGTTTCTTAATGATGGTGATGAACATTGTCTTTGTTGCAATTCTGCATGTAAACAGATCTTTTGTTAACACATTTCCTTTTTTGGATAAATTTTGCATAGCCCTATCTACCAGAAATCTACACTCAATATTTTCAGCATCCTTGTACATGTTTGGGTTTGACAAAACGCTTAGGAATTCATTCATTTTGGAAAATGTAATTATCTTTTGCTCTTCTTTTGCAAATCTTAACAGTTTCATGATCATGCTAAAAATATCATCCGCAAGGAAAGGAAGCAATAGTTTATCAATATAAACTGATATTTTATCAGAAATGGATCAGTGTCTTTCGAAACATACACAAAAATCTGCAGTTTCATTAGAAATAAAACATCGTTCACATTTGACAGAGGACTTGGTCTGAGGACATTTTTCTGTTTTTTTAATTAAATTCACAAATTTGATGACACCTAGCCAAATGTCTAGGAGTTGTTCACATGTTTGTACATTTTCCAGCTATCTATGGCAGACATACAAAAGTAAAAAAAAGGATAGAGTTGCCAGATTGAACTTTTAATATAAAGCCAAGCAATAAAATAGGAATCTCCACAAATTTGCAATACCTAAGATTTAAAATAATTTTTTATAAATGAAAAGATTTCTTGAAGCTTTCATTGAAAGCTAAAGCATTAAATTTACTATTTACTGTAAGCAAAATACTATGGTTTATTTCAAACAGAAATTATATTGATTGGAATCAATTTTTTGTTTTTTCTAAAATAGCTGATTAGCACCCTTTTTAGTAGTCTTTCATCGCAATGTAATTCTCTGGATTAAAACTCTTCTAAAATAAAATATACTTTTCTGAAACTTTATTTGAGGAATATTAGCTGAATTAAAGTATAATTAATCTAATTTGAAAAAAATATTATTTAATATAACTTTAAAATAACACCAAAATGCCTTTTTAAAAGAAGCAGCAGTCATGTTTTTAATTGACATTGCCATCTTTTACATAACTGCCCAGGTGATGACAGATTGTTCTACAGAGACTTTATCTGTAAAACATAATTTAAGAAAATCATGTGAGTGCCTTCTTTTTAATACTTTTTAAGTACTCAGTAATCTTGAAAATTTTGGAATATTTCCATAATCTAATTTTAGGAATATTGACTTTAAATTTAATATAGTCATTGCTCTTATTTTCTGATAATGTCATGTATGGTCAACCACGCTTTCAAAAATGGGCATGTACATGAAAAAAATTAAAAATTATTTTAAAAATCTTGGTGCAAAATGATTTGTATTAAGCTTTTATATTTTTTGATTAGTAAATATAGTTTTCACTTAATAACAATATCACTCAATGAGATTAAACTAATGTAAACTAATCTGATTCTGAGCTGCTATCCATTACTCCACAAGGCATGATGAAATAATAGATAGCGGCTCATATTGAGGAATTGGAGAGCCAAGTTTGAATTCCTGTTGAATCCATTACATTAACTTACGTGCAATACCCTTAGAAAAGGTATGAATCCTCTTCTTCTCCCCCCTCCTAGATATGGGTAAATAGCAGGACAGACCGCGTTCTTTAGCCTTGGATGGCAACTGGTCTACTGCAGAAAGAAATGGCAACCTACTGTGGGGAAAAAAAATCTGCCTCGTCAGATGCATAATTGCCTAAACATATATCACGCATGGCACAATATTTATGCTCAATATTTTTTAACTTAAATATCTGACTTACCCTTTTTCTTCGTCTTCCAATTAGTCCATGACACTGCAATACAAAAGAATAATAATATATAAATTGCCATATGAATATTTATTATTAGGTTGGTGCAAAAATAATGACGTAATAATGTTGTTTTTTGACATATTTTTTAACGTCAAAAAACGACATTATTACGTCATTATTTTTGCACCAACCTAATACTTAAATCAGAGAAGAGAAAAAAAATTAGAGCCCATCAGCTGAAAACAAGTGATCAAAACAACAAAGATAGGGATACTACTCTGATTGAGTAATTCAATATTTGATCTATGTGCTGACAAATGAGAAAAAGGAACATTCTACTTTATCATTAAGATCATTCTAAGAACACTTTTCAACAGACATGAATTAGTAGGAATTCAGTGTTAAAAATCAAAATATTTACATAAAAAAATGTATAACTATTTTCAGTAATATTATTTTATTACTAGTTTTATTCCAGCTTATTATTCCTTTTTATCCTAAAAATCTGGACCTATACATTTTTCATTACTACTAATTGTAGTTTTGTTTTTTTATCACAACACTCGTTCAATACTTTTTATGATGACTATTATTTTATTATTTTTTAATTTATTTGCCATAAATTTTTGTAGTAAATTTACAGTTATTTTCTACAGAAAAGAATATAAATTGCATTTTGATAGAAAAATGTGTTTTTAATGCAAATTAAAAACAATGAATTTCTACAAGTCATCTGTGATACACTTCTGTAGAAAAAAGTATCAAACAAGTGCTATAAATAAATACTGAACAAAAAGTTAATGATTTTCATTTCATAGAAAATGAGAGAACAAAATGGTAAATAGAAATATATACACACACAAAGAAACTGACACAAACACAAACAAAATCATTAAGGGATTTTAATTATACAAATGTGTTACTTATTCATTTCAAAAAGGCAAAAAATACAATTATTTTAATAGTTAATATTTTCCTTACTTTAACAATTGAGGATTTTATTAAAAATTAATTTTATGGAATAACAAATATTTTTTTATAATATTATATGTACTTTATAAACTTATATTTAAGAGTTAATCATAAAATTTAATTTAAAAGCATGAGATTGAGTTAAAATGTTATTTATGAAATACAAAAGATTACATACAGGGTTACTGCCAGGATTTTCATGTCTATTATGATCCCGTTCACACTGAAAAAAAAATAATATTAATTATATGTAAAAACTTGAATGAGAATATTATTGAAAAAAAATTTTGACAACAGAATATTATGTACTTGTCTGAAATGTTAGTAAATGTATTGTAAGTATCTGCAATTTTTATGGCAGGAAATTTTAAACATGTATAAAGCTTAATTTTATGGTAATTTTTTGGTACTAATCAAAAACTGAAAAAATGGAAAAAATTCTAACATAAATATTATTTCTACATTAGCAGAATCAGAAATATTTGTGTTTAAAAATGCTGTTTACTTTGACTGTACATTGTCACCATAAAAATATTGCACTTTTTGGAGTTGTAAAAACACTGATATTAAAAATCTTCCTAAATTCATTCAATTATTGGATTTTAATGAAATACTTCGCATTTATTGATACAGAGTATATATATATATATATATATATATATACACACACACACACACATTTAAAGCTGTCTTTTTTATTTTTTAGCAATTACACATCAAGGTGGATCGATATAAACTGATTTTTAAAGATAAGTCCTTAAAAAAATCAATACTGAAAAGTTGAAAAATCAGAACCCAGAAAAAATCAATATGGAGGCCTTAGTATGAAACACATGAAATAAAAATAAAATATGGCCTCTTTGAATACTTTTTATTTCTTCCATTAATATTCATATGTGCACCACTGTAGGATTTTGTTTTTAAAAAAATTTATGTCCTTTAATAAATAAATATACAAATATATTAGGAAAATATTGTCTTCAATTATTCTTAATATAATTTTTAAAAATATTACAAGGCCATTGTTTGGATATTATTAACTATTGGTATGCAAGCTCACAATCATTTCTGCTTTTCAGTTGTCATCATTCTCACACAAGCTGCATCGTAGCAAAGACACACTGAAAGAATTTTTTTTCCCCATTTTAATTTAGTATAAGTTAACATAACTTATTACCAACATTATAGCTCCAATCACAATAGACACACTGCTTGTAATAAGTGAAAACAGGCCCTGAAGAGGCTAAGTCATTGATAACTGTAGAGTGAGGCACTGTAACAAGTTTAGTTCTCATGATTACTAGTGGTTCTGCAAGAGCGTGTTATTAACACATTCTTGCAGAGCCGCTATGGTAAGTCTTCAATTCCTCCTCTCTTCAATCAATTGGAAGTGTTATCATGTTATAAAACAGAATGCTTTGCCCACAAATTCTCTTCCAATTCTACTCTCAACTCATCAGGAGTTCATTTCCCACTTAGAACTGAATCTCTACTGTGTAACATGCAAATATCTCCATCCATGGCTTCTGCTATCATTTTCCAACTTGACACCCCCCCCAACAAAGCGTACAGACCTGATGGCATCATTGTAATTGTTGAGGGGTTCTCCCCTTTTTACACAAATGGACTCACCCAGTATATACATATACTATGGCTACGTGAAGACCCGAGACAGCAAGACTGAAGAGTCGAGTCCAGAGTGACAAAGTAAAAGGTTGTAGGTAACCGGAAGAGTGAGGGTGAGGTAACGGCGTTGTAGGAGTCATGTGAGCAAGCACGTAGACTCAGTAAGAAGTCATACAGCAATACTTCAATACCAAAGACTGTATATATATTTTACTACTAACACATATTCCTGGAACTACTAACCTGCTTTACCAGTTTGTATTATTATGTTAATACATTATTTTCATATATTCATTCCTGGCATTTGTTATTTATTGGTACCGGATTTCAACCCGGAATCCACAACAGTAATTGTCCTTAAGAAATATATCTCAGAGATGGTCCCTGTCCTTCCCAAGTTCTGATGATTGCTGCTTTTTGCCTTCTGGATTGTTAGAAATTCTCTTCTGTAGTTGCTGTTTTAAGAATTCTGGAGAACCATCTGATCCTTCCAAGTAACGATCTATTAGACTTCTCTCTTTTTTTGGCAAAGCGCTAGAGGCTGTCATCTATTCTGAATTGGTTAAGCATCTCTCGCAGGGTCTTCTTTCAGACAACATAGCTTTCACTTCTCTAGCTCAACTGTTAATGTGCTGATGGTGATTGATGAAAGAGTCTGTCATGCTTTAGATAAGAATGGTGAAGCTTAGGCTGTTGCTTTAAATATTTCAGAATTGTTTGGCAGGTGCTTTAATTTAGAGAAGATATAGAGTAAGACTAAACAATTTCAAAATATGACCTAGGACTAGATTATTTAAATAATGGTCTATTTTTTTAAACTAAACTAATATAGTAGATAGTGTACCAATTTCTCATGGCTGTAAACCATTGAAACATTGTGAACTTGTCTTCCATGTAAAACTCGTTTCCCAATTGCTTCAATAATTCATTTGTGTATAAGGTTAAGATTTTTTTATTCTGAAAAGAAAATAGTTTGCTTCCTAAATTTTTCAGTTAAAATTTTACTTATTTAAATATAATAATCATTTTCACTAAAAGTATTTATTACTTGAGATCAAAAAATAGTAAAAGTATTTGAGTTTTTCTTATATTCTTTATAATCAAAATTTTATGCGACAGAATGTTTTCCAGAATTAACTTTAAAAAAAAAATATTGATTTTTATTACAAATTACTGGACTTACAAATGGAAGCAATTCAGTCTAGAGATGTCATCAGAAATTTGCATTGCAGTTGGTCAGATGGTAATATAAATATCACCTCACCCACACAAATTGACCCTTGACTTGTACTGATTGAATAGAAGTCACTCATGTTAAATACATTTTAAAATTTGGGATTTGTTTTTATAGTTAAATCAAGTAAAGATTATAGTATCTATTTTACATAAAATTACCTTGATGCTATGGTTTTTCATTTTTAATAGATTTTTATTTTTATTTGTTTACAGTATTGATTTTTTTGTTCATCAGATAATGACCATTATGATTTTTACAGATTCAAGGGAATGTTTTGATTTTATAGCTACTATTTAACCTTAATTAAAAGGTGCTATTGTTCTTTGCAATACCCAAATTTGTACTCAAATATATTTGTTGAAAAAGTTAAGAAAAACCATAAGAACTTACTTTTTAAATTTTTAATTCATATTTTTCAACAAAACATAAGATTTTTCTTGGAGATACCTAATATATTGCAAAAACTGAGTGTTCATTTTATTTTCATGTTTGATTCAATCCTACAGCTTTCAAGTATAAGTTTACCTACTTGGTCTCTCCTGTTGACCCCAGTTAATGATACATTTATGTAACTCAAATAAACACAAAGTTTTCTTTATTTTACAATATCCCAATGACAATATCTACTCTATCACAAATTGGTACCCCTGATAAAGCACCTAATATCAAATGTATAATGTCTAATTTTTATAAGTGATGAATAAGGTGTTTTATATTTTTATTAACTTAAATATCTGACTTACCATTCCTCTTTCTGTTCCAGTCAGTTCAGCACACTGAAATACAAAAGGAGAAAAAAAATTATTAAATGTTTTTTTTTATTGCCAGAAGAATATTTCTAAATAGATAAAATTTAAAAGGCAGAAGAACTCATCAGCTGAAACATGGTGATCAAAATAACAAAGATTATGATACTACTTTGAATGATTAGTTCAACATTTTATAAATTCATTGATAGATGAGAAAAGAGAACAGCTCACCCTCTCACTGACATGATTCTGTTAGCAATTGTAAGCAGCTATAGTTACTTGTGAAGAGTGGGAATGCAGCACACACACACTTCTTTAAGAGATGCTTAATTCTACAAATGTGTTAATTACTTACATCAAAAGGCAAAAAATAGTTATTTGTAACAGTTTATATGTCTTTCTTTATTAAATAAGGAGTTAAAATTACACAAGCTAAATAATGATGTTATGCAATGTTTACTACTATGAGGGAGTGATGAAAAGTCCTTGGCCTGACACCCTTCCTAAACATGCTAAAAGAGAACAGCCTTCTCCCTCCAAAATAAGGTTCTATCAGAATTGTAAGCAGTTGTGGTTACCGAAGTGTGTAAATGCAATACACACACACACACACATCTTCTTAAAGAGATTCTTTTTTTCATTATATTAATATGTTCATTAATTATTTTATAAAGAAAAAATGTAATTACTCATAATACTTAATTTTCTTTCTTCATCAATAATTTTATAATTAACACCATATTTTATAATTATCACTGTTTCATAACATCATTATAAAAATAAAAAATACTCACTGGATTTGATGTTTCTTCATACTAAATTAAAAAAAAAATGATTATTAATTTTAGATGATTATAAAATAAATTCAATAAGAATTTCTTCTCTAAATAATAATGAAAAGATAAGTAAGCCAATAAATAATATTGCACATGGAAATATCATTAAACCAACAAGGCCACTGTTTTCTTTATTATATCTTTATTTACCTGTGTTTAAATAACTGCTTTGTTGAAAATGGATCAGACCAGATAAAATTGGTTAAAAAAGGTTTCTGGATAATGGTTGAAGTAATTTAAACTTAGACTATAATACATTTAAAGGACCTTACAAGTAAATGAATGCATTCCACTTATAGCAGTCAATGATGAAGTACCAGACATGAAAAGTGGGGACTGTTCACTCTTGATCACTCCTTTTCCTGAGATGATTTTTTTTTTTTTTTTTTTTTTTTTTTTTTTTTTTACTCGCCAGGAAGAAAAAGTCAAGATGACTGGTAATAGGAATGTCCCTAAAGACAGAAACTTACCTTGCCAAACAACTTAACTGAGTCTTATTCAATCAAGATATTTTCATGTAACATTATATCTATCATTACAAGGGTAATAATAAGTGATCCATGCCATTTTTTAAGACAATTTATAATATTGATGCTGATGAATGGATTTTTAAACAGTGCAATTCATTCCAAACTTTAACATCTTACCTCAAAGTAACTGAGCAATTTCCCAGAATCAAGAGAAGATCTTTTCCAAAGAATACAGGTAAGCAAACACTAGTCTAGTGTAAAATTCTGAAAACTGAAAAAAACTCTGAAACTCAAATATTTCTTTTCAATGAATGTGGTCTGCACATTAAAATTTGCATTTGGTGCTAAGCATGACACACCACAGCCCACATCTGTTGCACTTTATCAGGCCTTGTATAGCCCAAAAGTTATTATTTTGAGACATCCTTGACTCACTTCATGTCACACAGTTGTGTTTCAGTGATTCTAAAAGACATGTTTTTGCAGCTCATGGATATTTTATTTTTTAATGATTCTTTTTTTTTCCAAGACTACACAGCTGCAGATTACCTTATGGATAACAATCACCTTAATTGTCTACTCTGTGATACCAAGATAACCATTCTGATATCTAAAAAAAATCCAGAAACTGTCTGATCTCAACAGTTTGGTATAAGAGATTATATACCTGCATTAATGTATGCACTACTGAATTTCTGGAAACCAAATTTATCCATTTCTACAAATTCCGTTCAGAAAGCATACAGCTATATCCAATATATGGTTGAACTAGCTTAAAAGCTGCCCTATCAGGTGGCATTTAAGCTAGCCCCTACAAAGGACTTGATTGGGCCTTCATCACAATAGGTAGGGAGGAGTAGTTGTGATAGGCAACAATAAACTACAGAAGAACTCAAAATTGATCACTGATCTTAAGTATTGCATTAATATTTAAGTTTACCTTTTAAAAGTTCAATGATAATTCTTCTGTCACCACTTAATTTAAAGACAATTTGGTGTACTTAGGTCCTTACTTTCTGTACAAGCAATTATTTTTATTTCATGGCTGACTTTCACTAGATTTTGCAATTAATTTTCATTATTCACAAATATGTTTCCAAGTTATAAAAAATGTTATCATACAAAATAATTTGTCACAAAAAATCATGTAAAGAAAAAAAAAAAAAAAATCAATGAAAACAATTGCAGTAATGAACACTTGGGAATTCAAATTAATTTCAGATTTGCGGGTCCGAATCTGATCCAGAATGATTTTAATTTTCTCACAGAGTTGGCCTGATTCCAAAATGGTATGATATGTTGGGCTATGGCCTCTAGGAGTAAAGTTGAAAAAGTGTGACATATAGATGGTGCTGATGGGCACGTGCAACTGAAAGGACACTCTCTAGTGAGATCCCACTGATTAAGGTTGCATAACATCTGATTCTTTACATGTCATGAAAGGGTTTTTTAGTAAAACATCACATCAGCCAGGCCTGGAAGCTTCTGCTAAAGTCTAGATTCGACTCCTTGCTATTTCAAGCTTTTCCTAAAGTTATAATCCCTATTGAAAAGGAAATCTCAGACTATGAATGGAATTAAGAAGAAAGTGACATTGCACCTGGCATCACTCCCAATCAGGACTGTAAACTATTTGGAAAAGTAGAATAGATACTAGAAGAAATGTGTGAGGTTCCAAAGAGAGTACTATAAAAGGGATTCAGGCACCATTTCCCTAGGTAGGCTACGTTTTTTCATTAAAATGAAATGGCTTGGTCATTTTTGGACAGGCTTTGTATGAAGATAAAGTAATTAATCTATAATCTAATAGTGAAAAAAAGCAATTAATTTTCATTGTAAATATTTATTTTTCAACAAAATCTTCTCTGTAAATGCATTTAATTCAGTTGTGAATGTTATTCATATGGACTGAATAATAAACAGTGAATATTTCAGACTAAAATTCAATTAGAAAATATGTATCAGGCTGTAAATTTATTGATCCACTCTTATACAACTAGGAAGTCAAGAAAAACCAAACTGATCAAAGGGAAGTACTTACATCAGTTAAAAGTAGTCTTCTTTCGCACTGAAAGGAAGCAAAAGAAAAATAGACAAAAATGTTTAATTGTAGATGGAAAGGAAAAGTAATTTTGTCATATATCAGATCTGAATGGGTGATCATTTTTAAATGTGAAATAAATGAAGACATTTTTCTCAATAGCATTATTTACTGATGAGTACAGAATCATTCTATACCAAAATGATGACCATTAAAAAGTATTATTCCATGGTTAAGATATTCCCAAATCATCAAAGTGGAAATGGCAGTGTAAAAATTATGGAGAGGAGTAACAGGAAAAATGAACCCAGTCATTGTTGATGGAATCATTACTGGCTAGCCTTACCTATAAGATATTCTTGACTCCATTATTATCCCTATTACATATACTAAAATTTAGAAACAATTTAAAATTAAAGAGTAGGAGTTTCCTAATAATAATCCCAATATCCAAAATTTATTGTCAGTACAGCATTATTCGACATACATTATCAATACTGTGCAACAGTATCTTTTTTTCAGATGTTTATAATGGTAGTTACAAATATTGAAATTCTGGCAATTTTCAGGCATTATTTACAACTGAGCATCAAAGCTGTTGAAGCTGCTTGTTGAATTTAATGAAACAATATTTGACAATATTTTCAAAAACTGGCTTTGAAGTGTTTCAAGGGTGGTGAGTTGGTCAATTGTTGATTATGATCTTTAAAATGCTAGGTAGAGGAGAAACCAGTTATCACCAGGCAAAAACTTTTCAGAAAAGCTACAATCTTCAAGAGATACAATATGTACAGAATTACATAAAATTAAAAAATGTACAAGACCTCTTAAGAGCTTCAAAAACAAAAATACTTTTCATAAAATATATTGCAATATAAAAATTTAGTTAACATTGGTTCAAGTATGACATTTTTTATATAAGAGAAAATAATTATTTTCTTTTCATTTAAAAACAGAGAGGAATAAGGATTTTAACTGAATCTATAAGAGATAACAATACAAAGAAAGTGACAAGTACATTAGACTAAATAAAATCAATGTTAATTCCCTTTTTCAGGATTACATAACCAGTTCATGCTTCCAAGTTCCATTGTTATTCAATTTATATTTACAGCTATTCCATGATTTAAAGTTCTCTGGCTACACCAAGATTTCATTGTTATTCAATGATTTGAGTCTTCATTGCTATCCCACAATGCTTGTCTTAGAAGGAAAACTTTCAAACAGATTGAGTGTACATGTACCATGAAGCCTGAGAAAGATATTCTTTGTATTAAAACTTAAGTCCTTCACTATTACTGATCCTTCACAAGCCACTAGATCCTGGAAGGGATGTCAAAAGAGTAGGCTGGGACCTGTGCCACACCTTATTTACCTAAAAAATCCACTGATGCACATGTTTCTTGAAATGAACCATCATCATCCCTTGGAGATGGAGAATCACCCATCATTCACAGTTTCATTGCTATTCATGTTTTTAAAAAGATATTTTAAAAGGAAATACTTACAAGTATCCTATCTCTGCCTGTAAAACCAGCACACTGTAAAGAATTTCAAATAAAAATCTCACAGGTATTTCTTAAAAATTAACCAAGCATTAAAAAGCTAAAGTAAAAAGAAATAACTGAAAAGAATTGAGGGTCTTGCAAACATTATGATATTTTTTTATTTGAGAGTGTGTTTATCAACATTTTTATTATCAACAATTTATTAAATTATTACTTGTTTTATTACTTTATTATTAATATTTGTTATTCTAAATTAAATGTCTTTTTTATTGCCAACATTTATTTTATTAAAATATTTTTTACTATAAATTAGAAGTGACTTTTTTAACATTTGTTTTATTAAAATGTCATTTTCAAACCATCTGTACTTATGAAATCAGCATGTCAAAATGTAAGAATGTTTTTTTGTTTCAATTATAATTTAATTAAATATTAGTTGTCAATTTGACATTTTAATGATTTATTCTTTATTGAAAAGGTATGTTTACTTACTGGATCTTCTTCTTCATTATATTCCTAATGTTAAGAGAAAAAATAAGTACAAAAGTGAAAAGATTTAAAAGGTAAAAAAAAATTGGATTGAAAATATATAAAAAAAGAACACATTAAAGGAAATGAAAAAACGTAAGAAAAAGTAATTAACAGTTATTTTTTTTAAAATCAATAAAAATGAAATTAACAATTTTAAAATATTACATTAAGAAATTAATTTTTTTAAAGTCATTAAAAAATGGAGAGTGACTCATTTTGCTTTCTTAGCATAACATTTTTGGCTGATATGAAGTGGAAAGATTATATTGAATCAATTGCTAGGTCTGCTAAGAAAGACTGTTCACTGTTTTGTGCTAGACAATTTTTCTCTCCAGAATTTATCTTATATATCAATAAATCTACCATTTGTACAAGCTTTGTATATTGCTGCCACATATGGTCTAGTGATCTTGCCATATATTTAGAGATTCTTGATAAGAGCCAAAGCAGAATCAGCAATATTATTGGTCCTGACCTGGTATCCCCACATTTCCCACCATCATAATGTAGCTTCCCTGTGCCTTTTTTATAATTTCATAGTAATTGTTTAGATGAACTTTTCACTATGGTACATAAAATTTATAAATTTAAGTGGAGTACTACATTGGCAGAAAGGTCTCATCAATTTACAGCTGAATTGACTGGATGTAACTGTAAGTTCTATGTTTCTTTTCTTGCACTTGTGGAACTCTCTTCCAGCTTCTTGTATATATAACTCAATGTATTTATAAGGAATGCAATGATTACATTTATGGCAGAATTCTTGAATCAAGGTATTGTTACTATTATGCATTGTATTAGAACCAGTCATCTTCATCAAGGGAAATTTCTTAAAACTTAGTGTTTGCTTGTAGCATTTACTTCTTCAAATGTCAGGTATCAAATCAATGTATTTCCCTACTTCAGTATCTCAATTCAGGCAAAATAAGCAATTTACTTTACATACAACATATTTTTAGGGGTAAAATAACAAATTTAATGATAAATAGACCACCAGAAAAATTAACTACACGAGTAGAATAACCAGAGTTAAAGTACAGACTGATACAATACTTAATAAAAGTCATTTTGAGAGCACCAAATAATGACTAATCATTAATGCAACACTTCATGTTCAACACCGTAATATGTATTATGGTAAATATCTAAGACAATTTGAAAAAACCTTTACTTGGATATAATCTGGTGTTATCAGGAAAAGAATTTTATTTCAAAACAACAAAATCAACATTATCAATTCATATGAAGTACTTGATTTTTACTTTCACTGTACAGAATTTTTTTTTACTGGTATCAATCCAAGCAAAGCAGTAAAGCCACTAAAACACAAGGCATTAGAGTTTGTGGAAGAATTAGGAAGAGAAACATTAATAATGAGCAGAAAGAGAAAAGAGTAATCGGGATGAAAGTAGCTTGAGAGTGACTATTTTGTTTGGAGATTAAAGTTAGCTGGAAAGCATGGAGCCAGAAGGGAGTTCCACAAGCGATAAGTGCTAGAAAAGAAATTGTTAGCATAAAACTTACAGCTACATCTAGCTAGCTCAACTCTAAATTGATGAGATCTCAATGCCAGTCTAATACTGCGCTTAAATTCATAAAGTCTAGGTACCATAGCAAAGAGCTCACCCAAAAAATTACCATGAAAGTATTTATAGAAAAGACACAAAGAGGCAACTTTATGGTAGTGGGTAAATGACTGAAGTTGAGACATCAGATTAGGACCAATAATATTGCTAATTCTTCTTTGAATCTTATCAAGAACAGCAAGGTAAATAGCAGGAGCACCAGACCATATGTGGCAGCAACATTCTAAGCATAGACAAATGGTAGACTTATAGATATGTAAGATAGATTCTGGAGAGAAAAATTGTCTAACACAATACAGTGAAGCCACTTTCTTAGTATCTGACCTAGCTATAAATTCAATATATACTTTCCACTTCATATCAGCTGAGAATGTTAACCTGAGAAGTTAAAATGAGTTACTCTTCTGGAAATTAGTATCAGCCATGCTGATGGAAGGCAGGGAGGGTTTTCTCAGATGATTAATGGAATTTCAACATTTTGTTTTTATGGTTTACATATCCCATATTGTTTCAGTACTAATTTAATAAAAAAAAGGGATATATTGAAATGATTGAGTCATATATTAATCATAGGGGACTCACAGAACATTGCATCTTCATCTGAGTAAATTATATTCACTTTTTATTAAAAGAGTTTTCCCAGGTAAAAATTTTCCAAATTGTCTTAAACATATACCATTTCAGTGGAGCTTTATCCAACTCTACTCAGGCACGTGTATATATATATATATATATATAATTCCAAGGTTTGAATAAGCAGCTCTAAATAGAGTCTTCCCAAAATTAGCCTTCTAGCATAAAAGTGCTCCATGCCATAAAAATGACAGAGCATTTGACATGACGTCAGTTTCTCTTGTTATTGAGTGTTTTTTTGCTACACTGGCAAGCCTATCCAGGTTGAATTTTTTTTTTGCCATTTTAGATCTTGACTGGATGATCTACCCTATCCACTGTGCATGTTTGGTTTGCTTGTCAAATTGTACTCATCCGGTGGTATATAAGGTAATCATCTTCTTACTGCAAGTTACTGGTTATAGAATTAATATTATATATATATATATATATATATATATATATACACACACACACAATGTCAGTCAATATTTTCACAATAAAATTGGTATAAACAAACTGATGTTGAGAAAATTTTCTATGTGTTAAATATGTGAATTTCAGATTATAATATCTGTTTTCATTCAAAAGATTTACCATAACTTATTTGATGTGAAACCAAATATTTATTATGCAACTTGGGGATTTCTACATATTGTAAATATATAAGACAGAGTCATAATTAAATTCCATTTTTGAGAAACCATTGTAATGATGAATGCATTATCCTAACTACTACAGAAATTATTATGACTCAAGCTAATGTATATTAGTATAGTTACTGATATTCATTCTCTATTTCACATGTATAAAACCCATCATGGGTTGTAAGGTGGATATAACCTCAAATGAGAAATAAAATATTGCAAAGTTATTGAATAATGGAACACAGTTTTAGAAATTGTGTTCAAGTTGAATGGAAGTCAGAAAACAATCAAGACAGAGATTGAAAATATTAGCAAGAACTAGAAAAAAACAAAACAGACTTTAAGAATATGACAAAAAGAGACCTGAGAAAAATAAAAAGGCTAAGAAGGAAGCAAACTTGATTGACCAGCAAAACTATATTTGAAGAAGTTGATGTTGCAAATGTAAAAAGAAAGAAAAGAAAATTAAGAACATTGGCTAAAGACATGGAAGCAATCAAATGACCACCTTTAAGTAGACATCACACAGAGAAATATGTAACTTGAGTGATGAACTTCATCAAGACTGATTTCTCAACAGTAATTTTTATTGATGAATGCAGAGCTACATTGGATGGAGCTGATGTATGGATCAGAAGTTGAGTTCTTTATGAAATCTGTTAATCAATCCAAAGGACTATTTTGGAAGGGTAGAGTAATGTTTTGGGCTATCATTGTAGGTATTTAAACTATAGGAGGTCCCTTCAAAGTTGATGATGGCTTAAGATAATTCTTCTTTGCACTTATTTTCAACATTTTATGAGTGCTACAAGAAACTTTAAACTAAAAATTATATTCATGCTCATCAATGCTTCATATGAAAAGAAAAAATTATACAAACACATGAGAAAATATAAAAAACCCAATCACCACATCTTGTCAGTCATTTTCAATGAAACTTGCATAAAAGAGGGATTGCTGCACAAATACACTATATATATAAATATATATATAAAAACAATATATGAATTTTCACATAACAATTTTAGGAGAATCTATGATGAAGTGAAAAAGTTTTCAATGTATGCATTTTGTCCTTTAAGACTTCATCCAACTAAAGTGATGTTTATGTTAATGCAACTACATATGCACACAGAGAGGTGGCACTGAAATTATAAATAAAAATTTAAAATTTCATTTAGTTTTTTCTCACTTTTAGCTATAAAATATTCCACATTATGATAAGAGAAAATCTGCTAAGAAAGGTGAAATGTAGTAAGAACCTGGATGTAATTTTACTGTGGATAAGCTAGCAATTTAAAAGCATTTTCTATACATTTTCGTTTTAGTAAGCTACATTTAATTAAAGCAGCATTTTTTAAAATCAAAATTATGGTCAGAATCATTATGGTGAGTAACTAGTGCATTGAGTTTGTTGTTTTGTGTGCATGTGTAGTAACATCAATGTAAATATAGTCTCTGATGAAATCTTAAAGTATAAAACAAATAACACAAAAACTTTTTAATTCTTCTCATAGATGTTGCTAATGTTGATCCTACATATATATATATATATATATATATATATATATATATATATGACAATAAATATTTCTGCACATTTGTTTTTATGCATGTATATTAATTTCTATTCTGACAGACATAAGAATACTTATATATTTTATTTATTTTTTACTTACATTTTCATCTGGTGCAGTCTCCTGAAAAATAAAAAGAATATTTTAAATACAATCAGCCAACAATGATGCATATGTCAATGTTTTAGCATTAAAACAACTGAAACATTTAATTTTATCAACATTAAAAGGAAAAAAAAAAGTTTAATACTACTTTAATCATTCATCAATTTTGCATCTTTTATGCGCCATATCCCTTCAGGACGTGGTTGATACTTCCTCTCCACTATTTCCTGTCTCTCATTGCTTTGAGTAACTTTTGACACTTTACCATCTCTCTTTGTCTTTGTTCAATTCCAACATTTATACAGTATCTTAACATTTCACATCCCATATATGATTTTAATTTTGTTGCACACAGTCACTGGATGACACCCATGTGACACCTGTTGCACATGTCTTTCTCTCTCTACTCAATGAGGAGTCAGTTCCAAAGAGCTGACTCCCTTCATGTTGTTTTCTGTTATTTCTGAGTTGTGTATTGCTAGGATTGTTTTGGGGAAGACTAATCAAGTGATTTCTCCACAATGACTTTGACAAAACTAGCTCTAGTTGACTCTGATTCTATCCACCTTTTCTAAGTAATTTACTCAGCTTAATCTGCCATAAGACTACAATTGTGGGGTACCCTATGACAATCAAGTCCATTACATAGAAATAATGGTCTGTGAGTAGTCTGCTAACCATTGAACAGTGGTGAAATATTCCTTATGTATTTTATCAAACTTAACTTAGCCTGACATTAGGCCATAACGAGGTACCCAATGAGGATCAGACTCACTACATATAATTAATGGCTAGACTAATTTGTTAACCATTACCTCATGGCAAGGTCTTCAATAGGTATTTGCTAAACTTATCACTAAAATAGTATGCAAATGTATCAAGTTCAGCAGGGATTGCCATGACAATCTTGGATGGGCGTGAAAATGAGCAAATCCATAAGAGAGCCTCAGTACAGTATGAAAGAGAGAGGTAGTTGCCAACTCATCTCTGGTGTCTCCTTAGTTTGCCAACCTATAAAATTGTGATGATAATGCTTGTATGTAAAAAGAGTGAGTCCATCTTACTTTTGTATCCAATGCAATCTCTTGAATATTGAGATCTCATAGTTTTGTATGCAAAAAGTATAAATATATTCTGATCTCAGACCATGAATATATTTTTCATGTCCAGTACAATCTTTTGCAGTTTTAATTTTCATATATTGTCCTTTTCTGCTTTTTTTTTTTACTATGGATGAAATGAAATAATCTGTTTTCAGTTTGTGCAAGATGATTTTTGAAACCAGTATAAATTCTGGACTTGAAATATTTTTGACCATTTAACAGAGATTAAAGGTGAAGGTTTCTACTATAAAAAATTCACCTGATGTGTACAGGAGAGGGCTATTTGTAAGAAGTAACTGGGCTCAATTTTAAGTAATTATGTTGCAAGCTATTGTAGCCAAACAAAAACAACCATGTACACTGGTTAGTCATTTATGAAAGAAAACCTTTTAGAATAAAACCAATGTACGTAGCAGTTAATTCAATAATACAGGGAAACAAAACAGACAAATTATTGCTTGTGTATTATGCAAACACTCTATTTTACTTTATGGTTTCAATATATAAAGTGATGCTAAACTTTTCAGCATTTTTTGACAAAATCTTTTATTCATATAAATTAATAGCATCATTAATCTGTCCTCAAAGTATTTTCCCTGGCTTTCAACAAACTTATACAAAATTTCATCTAAAATTTCACATCTATCATATTTAGATTGTGCAAAAAGTTTCTAGCATTTCTTTTGACAAAATCATTTATTCATAAGAATTCATAGCATAATTATTCAGTTTATTCAGAGTATTTCCATTGGTTTTCTATAACCTTACATCACCTTTCAGCTAAACTGTATGTTGTATTTTTAAAGAAAGTTACAAGCAGACAAAGGTGGTACTCAAGTGAAAGGAACAGCAACACGGGCATAGATGAAAGAAAGAGAAGTTTATTGTAAAAGAGAATACACTACTGAAAGACAGGGAATAAGTTAGAAGCTAGTAATTCTTGAAGCTAGTCTGCCAAGTATATCCTGTGCTCACTATATAGTCAGTCCACATATACAATAGGGAGCGTGGGACATTCCATTACAACACTGTGTATTTTATCATATAAGAGAAATTGTTTAACTTCAACCAATTCTCTAATTAAATATTCAATATATTGAAATACAAAGAACTGATAACCAAAGAATGCTAAATTAAATAAGTGATAGTCTGAAAATGACAGATTTAAATAATAATTTATCTCATTTGTCCAGCATTTGATATATAAAAAATATTCTCTTTCAATCCCACTAAACACTGAGAAGAAACTTTCCCAAGTGTCTTGTGTTTAGGTTGCAAGATTGAAAATTGTTCAGGATGTAGCCTTGATTTTCTTTTTGGATTCTTGTAATAAATCATTTTTTCATTGCCAGTGACAATCTTTTTCCCCAGCAAATTCTCTTTAGGTTGAAATGTTGAAGGCTATCCAGGATCTAAACACTGATTTCTTCCTTTTGATACTTGTAATAAATCAATTTTTCATTGCCAGCATCTATCTTTTTATCTCATTAGTGTAATAAATTAATAAGTCCATTTTTATTCACCATTGATATTATGCCCAAAATTTACTTTTTCTGTGTTGAGCAATAAGAGAAAGGTCAGTGATTACAAGCTAATGTATGTTCCTTTCTGTAACTTTATAGGGAATCCATTTTACTAGATTTCGAATTTTTCAGAAGTCTTGTAAATGACATCTGGCAGTTACCTGGTTGCACAAACAATAAAGATAAGTAAACTTCAAAGACACATTTTTAAGTTTTCATTAACATTATACCACTTTCGGCAGTGGAAACTTTTACACCATCTTAATAAAATTTATTGCATTTTACATAAATATACTATTTGTAATATATCTTTTTAATGGATCAATCATGATTTTTTAAATCCAAATTTATTTCAAAATGACCATAATATAACCAATGATGTGCTATAAAAAGGTATGCTTCCCTCAAAGATCAAGGAGTCATATTTTGATGCTCAATACATGAAGTTTTGTATCAAATTTGACATAGTTAACTTTTCATGTGGTCAGAGGAGAGACATTTGAATGAATGGACATTTCACAAACAATATTCTAAATCTACAATTTACCAACAAATATTTGGCTGAATGGACTTGTAACCAAGTGAACACATCATCTTTTTTATTTTATTCTTAATTTCTTCTTTGCAATGTAACTGCTTTCTAATGATAAAAATACAAAAAAAAGATATTAGAGTGGCAAGTTCTCTGTGTTCTAAAAAATGTCAAATTCCATGTTATTCAGTGACAGTAAATTTCAATCTACCATTTTTGTTTCAATGGGATAAAAATACATGAAAAACAGACTTGTGCGTAAACTGTAAAATATACAAATATATAGCCTACTTATATAGGCATCTTAATTTTTTTTTTTGTGCTACAGTGATTTACAAGTGTGTCCCTCAGAGTCCAATCTATGGTGTGTTGACAAAAACTGCAAAATAATTTACTGCCATCATAATAAAAATCATCATGGAAAGCTGGATTTTCAGCTCTGTATTTTGCCGAAAGTGTGCACTAACCAAGTTTGCTAGCTTTTCGTTTACTCATTGTGAAAGATAATCAAACCAGCATTTAAAAATCTAATTTAATTATGAAACAAACAACTTTATTTTTACTACCCTTGACAGAATATGCCATGCTCTTAATATACTAATATCACATGTGGGTATTTGCCCTGCAGTGGCCAACAGTGACCAGTTTGGCCAGGTTAATATCAACAGTGACCAGTTTGGCCAGGTTAATATCATGAATTAGGTTATGAACCCATGTTATTTATAGAATGATATGTTGCAGCAATATAGGTTGTAGCATTTGTGCACAAGTGACTGACTTCGCTGTGTATTGCAAATTTATGCAAAATAATGATTCTGTTGAGTTTCAGCTCAAGCATTTTATGTTTTACTGTTGGAATATTTTATTTTTTAGTAGCAAAAATCCCATTTTTTTACTTTATTTCCATGTTTTTTTTCATTTTCCATATCATGGGGAACTTGCCACTCTCAATTACACAATTGCATGACAAAAAATTCTGTTCTGTTATAGGAATGGAGATTTCATCATCTTCTGCTACAAAGAAATTTTAAAAGCTTATAAAAGATCATGTGGCCATAGATTAATTCAAAGATTTTATATGATGGGGTGAAGTTTACATATATATTGTATATATTAGGTGTGTGTGCCATTTATTGCATTCAAGTGTTTATCAAATTGGTTAAATTTCCATTCAGCTCAATGTCTGCCAGTGAAATATATCTTGGCCAAGTGATTGCAAGCCAAATAATGTTTCAAAATTGCATTGTTATTGCTGTAACAGTGAGGACTTAATCACAAAATGATGAAGTTTCTAATTTTCTCTCAATTCATGTGGAACCCAACAAACATCAAGGCATGTGTAGAGAAGTAGGGGTTGACCATCTCTTGAAAACTATACTGGGTACTTAACAGTTTTGCTTGTTTATATAGCATGCTTGTGCATTGAGGAAGTAATAAACAAAGTATATTTAAATCATCATTTAATGAGAAATGTAAGATTGGTTACTTACTGGCTCTATACGATAATCATCTGGACGAGCAGGAAGATCGATTTCTCCATTTGACTCAATCTGGAAATTTTAAAAGATTATTAAAGATTATATGGAACATGTGTGTGTGTGTGTGTGTGTGTGTGTGTGTGTGAGGTTTATAGATAGAGGTATATAGATAAAAATATACTATCATAGATATTAGGCCCTTTATCTAGTTTTCTAAGTAAAAACATGAATATATTTTATTGTCCAATGTCATTTCCTGTATAGTGCAATCCTATATTTTTGTATATATTAAATGTGTGCGCAAAAGTTCCCCGCTCTCAATTTCTTAAAACTAAAGAATAAATACAAACTGGTTTTTCACTTGAATGTTTTGCACATACCTAATAAATATAATGAATATAATTCTAGTCTCTCAGCGTATGTATGTATAATAGCATTTATATTTGCACACAAATAAAAATACATTCAAACATACATTTATAAATATACATAAACAAATATATGTGTGTGAATGTTTGCTAGATGAATTAAAAACAATGTTTGGTAAACAGCCTGTGTTTTAAATAAAATTGTCCAAAAAATGCTGTCAAATTATGCATACCGTAGCAATAAACTTTTTCAAAGCTTTTATATTGAAATATTAAAAAGGGGGATCTCTTTTTTAAATTGAAAGAAAAAACTATAATTACTTTCTTAGCTACCCACAACTCACACTAAAATAATGCAAAAATCAAGACATAATGAAGAATGATTTTTCTGATTGTTTCATTGTCTATGAAAATATACACACTCATTGTTGGGTAAGTCAGTAATGAAAAAATCCATTATTGAGGTGCCACTCAAAGTGAGCAAGTGCATTGCTATCATAAAATTGGAACTTAAAAAATTACATGTTTAAAATGTTCAATATTTACAAGAGACGACTGCATTTCTAGACAATGAAAACGTAGACCACCATTACAATAAATAGAGATATCATGGACTGGGTGTGGTTATAATTACTATTGTGTTAACCCAGACATTAAAGTAGAGTGTCACATGCTTCAAGATGAATTAGAACTTTTTTTTAGCAGCTCTATGCAGTCGTGTATTAACTGATAAGTAATCAATAATCTTTCTGTTGATTTTTTACTTCTTTATTGTTATTGTATTTTAATTGCATTTGGTAATTAAATACTTTATTATTTCACATTGAAGTCTTCCTGTTATTACTTGCATTATGAATGGGTGATGGATTACAAAATATATATAAAATGAATGTTTATATTCTTTTTTAATACTGAGTCTCTTCATGACATGGCTGATCATTACTGTCAACAGATTCCTTTTCTTTATTATCTGAGAATTAACATGCACTCTTGGAAAAGCTAGTGAAGCATTTTCCTGTTGCCTTCTCCATAGTTTAGAATTCAGAATTTTTCTGGTTGCTAACCAAGGCTAGAGAAGTCAGTCTGCTTTACTATTTAACCTATAGCTGGGAGGGTGAAGAGATGGATTCATACATTTCCCAATATTAGTGTGAAAGTGAATGCAACAGATTAGGCAAGAATTTGAACACAGCTCAATTCCACTTTCCAGGCCAATATCCATTACACTACCCATGCATCCCACTTACATATATTTAAAAATTTTAAATTTCAGCATTCCAATATCTTCAGCCTTTCCTATTGTTGCATAATTAAAACCAATACTTGTGTTTTTATATCTCCCCCTACCCTTCCGACATATATAATTCCACCAACAAAAATATTACTTTAGTTTTATAAAATCCTTCTTGAGGACAAAAAAAATGTTACACAGAATTTTTTCCACTTTGTCATTCATTTGTCTGACATAAATACATCTAAATATATTTTTAGTTTCTTTTCTACAAAATAAATAAATAAATTAACATATATTCAAAAATATCTATGAATTTTTTACAAGTACTAAATCCAAAAGTAATGCCTTCTATTTTATTAAGAAGTGAGAGGTAATAATATGGCTGAATAGGTTGAACCTTCCTACCAATAATCCATATTTATTTACCTTGACACAGAGAGCAGCTGAGCAGCAATCTAGCAAAATTACATCTAACAGAGTTGAAATAGCAACTAAATGTAACTGTAAGTTCTATGCTAACAACAGTTTCTTCTCTTGCACTTCTCACTTATGGAACTCTTTTCCAGCTTCTTGCTTTCTTTTCAACTTTGATCTTCAAAGATTTAAATGTAATGTAAATTGTTATCTTTTGTCTTCTTAATTCTTGTGCTTTTATTACCCTAATTTTTTAAGAGTATTTTTGCTCAAATTCTTTCAGTAAACTCCCTTGCATCTTAGTGGCTTTATTGCCTTGCTTGGGTGAAATAATTAAAATGAAAAAAAGAAAAAAATTATTTGAATTTGCAAACAAAAGTTTTGGATGATCTGACACTTCTTATTAAATCAATGACCAATAAATAAGTTACAACCACCAAATTCTACTGTTGTCACAATTTTATCGAACCATTTTTTAATCATTTCAACCCAAGCAAGACAATAAATACTCTAAGATACAAGTGGTTACTGAATGCAATAAAAAAAAAAAACACTATTAAGGAAATAAAAAGAACAGAAATTAGGAGACAAAAAGATAACACTTGACATTGTATTTAAATTTTTGAAGATCAAAGTTGACTGGGAAGCAAGAAGTTGGAAGAGTTCCAAAATTGTGAAGTTTGATAGAAGAAACTGTTAGCACTGTTCAACAGTAAAATGATGAGACCTTGCTGCCAATCTAGTACTGCACTTAAATTCTTAAAGTCTAATTACCAATGAGAAAAGCTCATCAAAACAATTACCATGAAAAGGTACAGGGAAGCTACATTATGGTGATAGGAAAAGGACTGAAGCAGAGATGCCAGATCAGGATCAATAAAATTACAGATTCTTCCTTGGATTTTATCAAGGACCTCTAAATACATAATATAAATTAGCAATTATTTGAATAAAAGATCTTGAATACAGGTTTGAAAATATTGAGCAAATATTAAGCAAAAATGGACAAAAAAAATTCAGTTTTTGGTCACTAAATTTTATAAAAATTACTTTTTCTAAAATAAAAAAATTCAGGAAGAAATGCAGATCAAGAACAGTAAGGGCAAATTAAATTGGAATTTTTTTTCCTTAAATTATAAAAAATTTATTAGTAAAAAATTAATTAACCAAATCTGTAACAGACTTTTACTTTAATAATCAGGAAAATAAATGGTGCTAACTACCTAGGCATTTGCAACCTGCCATAAATGAGTATGCTGATGCACTCTACAAAACCCACTTACGGCCTACACAGCAATTCCTCAAACTACAGACTGTGTTATTTTAACCTAAAGAGTGACATATTTATCTAATTTGTATCCATAAAAGAGGTATTTATGTAATTCCATTACAAAATAAACAAGCAAACATCAGATAAAATAATTCTAACCCATCCAGTTGATTACACTAGCACAATACTGGCCAGAAATAATTTCTTTTGAAAATGGAGTGGTGTCCATTTTTTTTTTTTAATAGAGCACAATCTTATTGACCAGGTAGAAAAAAAATGAATGGTAGATATCATACTAGTAGAACCAAATAAATGTACAATTTGTATTAACAATTGTGTTTTAAATCAATTTTAGCCGATTTTTAACCATTTTTATTTTTTTGTCAGACATTCTTTAACCAAAGCAAATTGGGCGAGTAATGTAGAATTGAGATTAATTTGTTTTTTAAGCCCTGCGCTAAGTATCTAATAAAAATTTCTGGAATCGGTGTATTTAGGTGCAAATACACATGCTTAATTTGAAAATAACAAAGAAATTTTGATAAAATCTACTGTCAGTGTAACCCGGATACAAGAGACCCGGATATAAGAGATATTTTCACTGGTCCCAAATTAGAGCCATACTTACCTAAAGAAAATTGACCAAACCCGGATATAAGAGAAACCCGGATATAAAAAACTTCTTCTCCGGTCCCGACAACTCTCTTATATCCGGGTTACACTGTAGTTAATATTTTTCTTACTTTAACAATTGAGGATTTTATTAAAAATTAATTTTATGGAATAACAAATATTTTTTTATAATATTATATGTACTTTATAAACTTATATTTAAGAGTTAATCATAAAATTTAATTTAAAAGCATGAGATTGAGTTAAAATGTTATTTATGAAATACAAAAGATTACATACAGGGTTACTGCCAGGATTTTCATGTCTATTATGATCCCGTTCACACTGAAAAAAAAATAATATTAATTATATGTAAAAACTTGAATGAGAATATTATTGAAAAAAAATTTTGACAACAGAATATTATGTACTTGTCTGAAATGTTAGTAAATGTATTGTAAGTATCTGCAATTTTTATGGCAGGAAATTTTAAACATGTATAAAGCTTAATTTTATGGTAATTTTTTGGTACTAATCAAAAACTGAAAAAATGGAAAAAATTCTAACATAAATATTATTTCTACATTAGCAGAATCAGAAATATTTGTGTTTAAAAATGCTGTTTACTTTGACTGAACATTGTCACCATAAAAATATTGCACTCTTTGGAGTTGTAAAAACACTGATATTAAAAATCTTCCTAAATTATTGGATTTTAATGAAATACTTCGCATTTATTGATACAGAGTGTATATATATATATATATATATATATATATATATACACACACACACACATTTAAAGCTGTCTTTTTTATTTTTTAGCAATTACACATCAAGGTGGATCGATATAAACTGATTTTTAAAGATAAGTCCTTAAAAAAATCAATACTGAAAAGTTGAAAAATCAGAACCCAGAAAAAATCAATATGGAGGCCTTAGTATGAAACACATGAAATAAAAATAAAATATGGCCTCTTTGAATACTTTTTATTTCTTCCATTAATATTCATATGTGCACCACTGTAGGATTTTGTTTTTAAAAAAATTTATGTCCTTTAATAAATAAATATACAAATATATTAGGAAAATATTGTCTTCAATTATTCTTAATATAATTTTTAAAAATATTACAAGGCCATTGTTTGGATATTATTAACTATTGGTATGCAAGCTCACAATCATTTCTGCTTTTCAGTTGTCATCATTCTCACACAAGCTGCATCGTAGCAAAGACACACTGAAAGAATTTTTTTTCCCCATTTTAATTTAGTATAAGTTAACATAACTTATTACCAACATTATAGCTCCAATCACAATAGACACACTGCTTGTAATAAGTGAAAACAGGCCCTGAAGAGGCTAAGTCATTGATAACTGTAGAGTGAGGCACTGTAACAAGTTTAGTTCTCATGATTACTAGTGGTTCTGCAAGAGCGTGTTATTAACACATTCTTGCAGAGCCGCTATGGTAAGTCTTCAATTCCTCCTCTCTTCAATCAATTGGAAGTGTTATCATGTTATAAAACAGAATGCTTTGCCCACAAATTCTCTTCCAATTCTACTCTCAACTCATCAGGAGTTCATTTCCCACTTAGAACTGAATCTCTACTGTGTAACATGCAAATATCTCCATCCATGGCTTCTGCTATCATTTTCCAACTTGACACCCCCCCCCAACAAAGCGTACAGACCTGATGGCATCATTGTAATTGTTGAGGGGTTCTCCCCTTTTTACACAAATGGACTCACCCAGTATATACATATACTATGGCTACGTGAAGACCCGAGACAGCAAGACTGAAGAGTCGAGTCCAGAGTGACAAAGTAAAAGGTTGTAGGTAACCGGAAGAGTGAGGGTGAGGTAACGGCGTTGTAGGAGTCATGTGAGCAAGCACGTAGACTCAGTAAGAAGTCATACAGCAATACTTCAATACCAAAGACTGTATATATATTTTACTACTAACACATATTCCTGGAACTACTAACCTGCTTTACCAGTTTGTATTATTATGTTAATACATTATTTTCATATATTCATTCCTGGCATTTGTTATTTATTGGTACCGGATTTCAACCCGGAATCCACAACAGTAATTGTCCTTAAGAAATATATCTCAGAGATGGTCCCTGTCCTTCCCAAGTTCTGATGATTGCTGCTTTTTGCCTTCTGGATTGTTAGAAATTCTCTTCTGTAGTTGCTGTTTTAAGAATTCTGGAGAACCATCTGATCCTTCCAAGTAACGATCTATTAGACTTCTCTCTTTTTTTGGCAAAGCGCTAGAGGCTGTCATCTATTCTGAATTGGTTAAGCATCTCTCGCAGGGTCTTCTTTCAGACAACATAGCTTTCACTTCTCTAGCTCAACTGTTAATGTGCTGATGGTGATTGATGAAAGAGTCTGTCATGCTTTAGATAAGAATGGTGAAGCTTAGGCTGTTGCTTTAAATATTTCAGAATTGTTTGGCAGGTGCTTTAATTTAGAGAAGATATAGAGTAAGACTAAACAATTTCAAAATATGACCTAGGACTAGATTATTTAAATAATGGTCTATTTTTTTAAACTAAACTAATATAGTAGATAGTGTACCAATTTCTCATGGCTGTAAACCATTGAAACATTGTGAACTTGTCTTCCATGTAAAACTCGTTTCCCAATTGCTTCAATAATTCATTTGTGTATAAGGTTAAGATTTTTTTATTCTGAAAAGAAAATAGTTTGCTTCCTAAATTTTTCAGTTAAAATTTTACTTATTTAAATATAATAATCATTTTCACTAAAAGTATTTATTACTTGAGATCAAAAAATAGTAAAAGTATTTGAGTTTTTCTTATATTCTTTATAATCAAAATTTTATGCGACAGAATGTTTTCCAGAATTAACTTTAAAAAAAAAATATTGATTTTTATTACAAATTACTGGACTTACAAATGGAAGCAATTCAGTCTAGAGATGTCATCAGAAATTTGCATTGCAGTTGGTCAGATGGTAATATAAATATCACCTCACCCACACAAATTGACCCTTGACTTGTACTGATTGAATAGAAGTCACTCATGTTAAATACATTTTAAAATTTGGGATTTGTTTTTATAGTTAAATCAAGTAAAGATTATAGTATCTATTTTACATAAAATTACCTTGATGCTATGGTTTTTCATTTTTAATAGATTTTTATTTTTATTTGTTTACAGTATTGATTTTTTTGTTCATCAGATAATGACCATTATGATTTTTACAGATTCAAGGGAATGTTTTGATTTTATAGCTACTATTTAACCTTAATTAAAAGGTGCTATTGTTCTTTGCAATACCCAAATTTGTACTCAAATATATTTGTTGAAAAAATTAAGAAAAACCATAAGAACTTACTTTTTAAATTTTTAATTCATATTTTTCAACAAAACATAAGATTTTTCTTGGAGATACCTAATATATTGCAAAAACTGAGTGTTCATTTTATTTTCATGTTTGATTCAATCCTACAGCTTTCAAGTATAAGTTTACCTACTTGGTCTCTCCTGTTGACCCCAGTTAATGATACATTTATGTAACTCAAATAAACACAAAGTTTTCTTTATTTTACAATATCCCAATGACAATATCTACTCTATCACAAATTGGTACCCCTGATAAAGCACCTAATATCAAATGTATAATGTCTAATTTTTATAAGTGATGAATAAGGTGTTTTATATTTTTATTAACTTAAATATCTGACTTACCATTCCTCTTTCTCTTCCAGTCAGTTCAGCACACTGAAATACAAAAGGAGAAAAAAAATTATTAAAAAAATGTAAAAAAAAACACTTTACGGAAGCGCGTAGTAATTTCTACAAGAATTTCTGTAAAGGAAGTAAATAGGCCCGAATTTTATGACTCCGCCAAAAATCGTTCGGCAGTGAATTACTTCTCAATAAGCTGGTAATGGCTGACAAAAGACCGAGAAGAAGTCTGATTTTTTTCTGGTCGTTAACATCCAAAAAGGTAGGTTTCTTCATGATCTAATTGTAGATTTGATTTCAGCATGTACATTTGCACGGAAATAAGACTATTTGGGAAAAATTTGAAGAGATATTAGCGTTCGGGAAACAAAGTGAAAATTTACAAAAAAAATGGTAGAAAGGAAATAATTAATGCACAAACTTTGCACGAATTTTATTACAAAATTTATGCTATTGCCAACGGAAGTACTCAGCAGTGAATCAGTGAACATTATGGCAGTAATAATGGGGGACGAATGACCAACAAAATGTCCGATTTTTTCTTGTCGATAAAAAAATTTAGGTTTCTTCGTAATTGTTAATTCCAGTTCAGCATGTACATTTACACGGAATTATGACCATTTGGGAAAATTTTAAGAAATATTTAGCGCGCGGGAGTTAAAAAGCAAATTTACCAAAAAATGCTCCTTTCTAGCAGTTTTTTTTATTTAAATATACTCTTTACTTTACAAAGTTCGAGCAAAATTTGTGCATTATTTTCTTCTTACATTTTTTTTATTTTGCAATTTTATTTTGTATTAGGTTGGTGCAAAAATAATGTCGTTTTCTCACATAGTAGCATATGTGAGAAAACGACATTATTTTTGCACCAACCTAATAGTAAATTTCCAGCCAACCCCAAACACTGTGGTCGTGAAGAAATTTATAGTTTTTTAAAACCCAAATTTAAATTAAAAATTAAATTCTCAATTAAATTCAAGTTTTACCCGTGTACGATCTTAAATTACAAATAAATACATTTTTTATTTTTATTTAAGACTCAGACTATATTGCCGATTTTGTTCTCGGCTTCTTCACAGGAAAGTAAAAAAAAATAACTGAATAAATCAGACGATCTTAAACTATGGAAAATATAAGAACAAAATCTAAAGTTCACAGATAAAAAAAATCTTTAACTAACACAAAAACAATTTCATGCATATTGTTCCATATGCTAAAAATACAGCAACAAACAATAATAAACAAAAATAGATTTAATACTTACATAAATAATTTTGTCAGTCTCTAAAGTATATTCAATTTATTCTTTAGTTTACTTTAAACTGACAAGTTAAACATCTTTTTTTTCTTTCACTTTTCTTTTTTTCTTTCACTTTTTTTTACAGACAAAAAAAAACTTGTAAATTATAAATTCTTTTCTTCTACAAAGAAGATAGATATTTTCTTCAGATACATTTCTTTTTCTTCTTCAGAAATTGTTTTTCTCTCTCTTTTTGGAGCTGAAAGGGGAAAATAGAAAACACAATACCTAACCTAGGCTAAGATCAAATTTTAAAATAAATATGAAAATATCTATTTATATTTTAAAATCTTATTTTAAATAGAGAACGAGAATGGCGCAGAATTTCCCGCATCGAACGACTCTGCCAAATAAAAAAACAAAAAAACGTTGACTCTCCAAGTCAAAAATACAAACAAATCAAACAAAATCAAAAGGCAATAATTCTTCTTCTTGGGAATAAAATTACCTCTTCCAAATAAATGTCTCTTAGACAAAAAGTTGTAACAAATCTCAAAAAGCCGCAAAGTACCTTTTTGTATTTGTTAAAGTAACAAACAAACATCTACATTTGCGTCAATACCTCAATAGCCTAGGTCTTAAGTCAAATCAAAATAAAATATAACTTTTCTCAAGTTTTAAACAAATTTATAAATTTTCTCAAGTTTATAGTAAACAAATTTTAGCTTCGGAATTCTACCGAAGCTAATAAAAAATCTTTTCTACAGAGTCACTCGAAACGAAAAACTCAGTATCTCTTCTTCCCATCCCTAAATAAAACCAGATATTACTAATTTAATTACTAATTATAAAGTTCTATCTAATGAAAATAATTCGACACTGTAAGTCGAATATTCAAAAAAAAGTAAGATGCTATTTTACGTGGCAAACTAAATTTGTTCACCACGGAGCCAGAAAACAAAGCATCTTCTTTAAATCGACCAAGAAAAAATTTCTGACAGGATAAAATCCTCTGGAAAAAAAGTTGTCGTCTGCTGCTTCCAATTCCAAAAAAAAAGAGCGGCAAAAAAAATTATCGTCTGTTTTGCCATCAGACGCGTATCATTCAATCATCTAAATATTTTATTACTGAAGTTATTGAAAAAGATGTCTTCTCACTTTCTATATTATTAACTTAACTTTCTAAATTTTTGTAAATAAAAATTTTTCAAAGTTGACTGGAATCAGTTTTGCTGTGATGTGTGCCACGTTGAGTATTTTCAATGATCAGAGTGTTAAAGAAAAACAGTAAAAAGTTTTAAAATGCATGATTGATGTTCTGAACTTGATGCACAGAAAATAAGGAATAGGAAAAAGTAATCAGAGAAATAAAATAATCAAGGAAAAAAAACTGGCGGTGAGGGGGTGCTGAAAGTGTAATAGCGCCGAAAATTATGAAGCATTACATTTTTTTTTTAAAGTTTTTACTTTAAAATGGATGCCTTGATGAATCAGTGAAGTCAATCGGAATTTACTGTAATTGAGATAAAATGAAACCAAACGACCTACCGTATTTAATCTTCACTGAAAAATTACATTCCGGGTGATAACTAGACGATGTAGCATCTTTTTTTTTTTTTTTCCTTCATTGTACAATGTTACCATTGATAACCGTGTACGTAAATTTTATATTATTTACTAAATGGAATCATGTTTTTCTGTATGTGACAGTATACTAAGAAATTTTTATTAGTTGAATTCTGGAAGATGATATCATGCAAATTTTCCATGATTGCTATTTCACAAGTTTATGTTTTCTGTCAATTGTTGCGTGACTTTTAGGACACCCTGGAGTTGCAGCGTTCCTTTCTCTTTTCCGATTTTTTTTTTTTTTTTAAGATGCAAGGGAGATAACTATAATTGCATAAGAAAATGCCATTTATCAGTTATTTCCCCTGTATAAAGGCTGATGTTAAGAAATTACCGAACCCGTGAATAATTTTATTAAAAAATAATTTATCAAAAAATCTTTATTTTTTTTCATTTTTAAATTCTATTAAACAATTACAGTTTATTGAATCGTTGTTTTAGATTTGTCTTTTTTTTTTTTTAATCATTTCACCGCAAGCAAGGCAATAATGTCACTCTAAGACAATAAAAAAACAGGATGCAGGAAGACAGAGGATGGCGATTGCTGTTGCATTTAATTTTTTGAAAATTGTAGGTGGCTGGAATTCATTTTTAAATTCTAGGGAACACTTACAGTTTATTAAATCATTGTTCTAGATTTGATTTAATTGTTTTAAATCATTTCAACCTCTCCAAATGAGGTTTATTTATCAACATAATCCCTTGAGGTTCACACACTTCTTCCACAGTATTGCAATGCACTCAAACATGGAAGCCATTGGGACCAAAGACTTGTGTGCTAGTCTTCCTGAAACAAGAGACCTTTTCATCAGTTTTCCTGGGTGTTTGATCTTGATAGATTTTCATAACTACCTCAGCAAGTTGGCATAGTACTCTCCATTGATATTGTGGCCCTTTTGAAGATAGTCAATCAACATAATGTCTTTTGCATCCCAAAAAACTGAAGTCAGATGCATATGAAACAACCATGACCTTCTTTGGGGCAAGTAAGAAAGGGTCTTTCCACTGCATAGATTATTTCTTTTTCTCTGGCTCAGTTCACCAGTCATTTGCAATAACTGAAATGGATTAAAGTGCTTGCTTTCTTCTCCAGTCCTCCGCTCTACCAACTGAGCTGTTGTGAGTGACCTCTTCTTTATTCTCTCATTCTCATTCGTCCGTACATATGTACACTGACACACCAACAAAAGTTCTGCCATCTCTCTCATTATATCATTAATGATAGTCTGTTTTTGTTTACATGGAAGATTTCCAAGCAACAACAAAATTACTTGGAAATCTTCCATGTAAACAAAAACAGACTATCATTATTGTTTTGTCTGTGTATTGTTTAATATATTGTAATGTAATTGTCATCTTTGATAATAGCTTATGTAAGCCGAAAGCTTAGATGAGATTAAAAAATATGTATCAATATGGTGATTTTTTTTTCTTCTTTCAATGATAATGTTATTAAGCTTATCAGACAATATGAAAAGAATTTACATAAAATAAATGGACAAAACTTGTCTATATTATTTAATGAAACAGGCATCAATGAAAAAATGCTGCCTAAATTGACACAATATATATCTCTATCTATAAAAGACAGGATGTGTGTATGTGTGTAACGAATGCACAGCCGCAATTTTCGACAGATTTGCACCAAAATTTACATGCACATACTCCAAGTTAGTGGGAAGGCCAAGAACAACTTTGCATTTTCCAACTCCCATCGATAGTGGAAATAATCAATTTTTTTCATGTTTCTATGGCAGTTTTCATGTAGTTTGCAGCCATTTTCTACTGGCCAAATTGAGAACCTATAGCTGGCTGCCACGAATAGGCAGGAAGATTCTATTGGCCAGCGTGAGAGCCAACAGCTGACTGACACGAATGTTAACTAGCATGCAAAAAAAAAATCAACAGCTGCATTTGTCACAAGTGGGAAAAATTTAAATCTACATGACATTTTACTCCAATTGGCTCATTCACTTGCTTAAATTCAATGTTGATTCTGATTCCGCAGAACTGGGTTGGGTGTGAAAAAGTATTTATTGTTAACATTCTTTTTTCATTCGGTTTTTCCAGTTACGAGTCCTTTTTTTAAAGCTGATCATTTTGTGTTCATTTTGTTTAGTTCATGCTGCTAGTATATATATATATATATATATATATAACAGTTTTTTAGCCAAAAAAGTGTTAATCAGTATATTTCTGGCAGATAATGATTTTAAGGTAAGCAGATTTTGTAAAGAGAGTGTTCAATATGAAGAAATAGAACATTAACAATAAATTAATTGAAATTTCAATTTATTTACTATATATATGACACAATTATTAACTATAAGTAAATCTTAAATAGTTGTAAGATAAGCTATGATTTTGATTTTGCATATTGGAGAGGCTTGAATCAAACTCATTCTTGGTTCTAGTTCTTGCCACAAGCAGGACCCCACAAAGTCAGGGTCTTCAAGAATGCCATATTTTCTATTGGTCATGCTATTATTATGAAATATGATATCCTTCATATTTTATCAATACAGCAGTAGTTAATTTCACATGCTGAGTCCTGACTCTCCCCTTACTGGTTGGCCTTTTCTGTAGTCCTTATGCTAACTAGGCAGTCATTTACATATCACTACAAATCCACAATAAAAATAGAGATTGAAAAATGATAATAAAAGAGGAAGAAACAGGAAGAAAAAAAAGAGAGAGAAAAGAATGAGACAAAAGAAAATAAATAGAGAAAGGAAAGTAAAGTACCGTTGCCTCTTCTTATTTTTGCTAATCCAAATGAAGAACAAATGAAGTCACTTAAAATTCAGAAAATGTTTCTCAAAAACAATTGACATTACATTTCCGGAGAGAAAGTCAATGACTTAGGAAGTTTTTAATCTGACAATGACCAAAGTATTTAGCTATGATTTCCTCTTTTAATATGCATTAAACAAATATGCAAGGTAGTCATAACACTGTGTAAATAATTATAAATCCCTAACATTTATATGTACAGAAATACACATAGAAATGAGAGACAGCAAGATGTATAAACAACAAAATAAGTATTATTTATTATCTGGTTGACAGTGGTTGCTATTTGATGTTAGAAACACAAGAGACAGTAATACTGAGTAAATGGTATATAGTCTTTCTTGTATGTTTTTTTTATATAATGTGTGTAGTGAGTGTCGAGATAATTTAATTGAAAAAATGTACGGAGTTTTCTTACCTTAAATTTTAGTTATAACTGTTAAGAATAAATATATGTATATATGATGGACTCTCTTGTCAACTTCAACGTACGAGGATCCAAAAATCTCATTCAGTTTTTATGTTTGTGTGTCATGTGACACTTCAGCCCTGATAGTGAGCTGCATATGAGTCTCCATATTGTCTCTATAAAGTTTTTTGCCCACTGTCAAGCTGACTATATATGAGAACCTTAGATATTCTGTCATCACTCATCCTTGTAACATGACCAGCCCACTGAAGTTGTGACTGCATCAGGAAAGTCTTAATTCCACCAAGAAGTTTGATTTTTGCATGGCAATGGCAGTGTACATGTTGGATTAAAGGAAAAATGTTGTTTTTTTCCATGAAAATACAAAGCTGTATACAGCAAGAATAACTCAGGAAATAATTTTAGAACTCAATTTTTCAATTCTACTCCATCTGCCATATTCACTTGTCTTTTCAGTAATCTATTTTTGATCCCTGCAAAACATTTTGATGAGGAAAACTTTCTCTAATAAAAACCAGATTCAAAAGTTTACATGTGAAAATCTGCAGAATTTTACTCAAAAGGTATTGAAGAGTTTTTTGATAAGTGACTACAAGCCAATTTCAAATAATGGGGAATATATAAATGAATATAATAAAATTGCATTTTATTTTTTGATGAAAAAAGTTGATAAACAAAAATGAGAATTATTTACGACTATCTTTCTCTCTCTCTTTCTCTTTCTCTATGTATATATATATATGTGTGTGTGTGTGTTTGTATGCAGGTCTATATTTATAAATTATGCATATAATAGCCCTATTCTATCAGTAATGCTAGCCTTCATTCCTGACCACTGACAATCTCTTTCTTCCTCATTTTCAATGCATTCCTATAGTAAAATCATTAGCAATGCATTTCCATTATACATATAATAGCCGTATTCTATCAGTAATGCTTGCCTTCATTCCTGACCACTGACAATCCTTTTTTTTTCTTAATTTTTAATGCATTCCTATAGTAAAACCTTAGCAAAGCATTTACTCTGTTAATTTAACATGTTAATGTAACATCACAAATTCTATCAGTAATGATTATTGGGAATGCTAGAATCCATTTCTTCTCATTGAAAAACATTAACGTTTAAAATTCAAGAGATTAAACATGAAATAATTAAAATAATAGATACTTTTCTTCACAATAAAATGGCTTTTCAAAACACATTCTCAGTTACATAATGGTCAAATAGAAGCAAATCATTTTCTCTTTTCCCGGATGGTGTAATGGAAAATGGCTTGGAATGAGAAATCAGAGAGAAGAGTTCAAATTCCAGAGTTTTTTTTTTTTTTTTTTGCAAATACACCCAGGAATAGTATGAATTCATCTCTTCTCCTCACCCAGCCATGGGTTAAATAGTAAGACTTGTATCTGGGAAAATCATAGTTCTCTCCAAAAACTGTTAATACAATATTTGCTCATGAAGATAAAAGAATCATTTTTATAATCCAATATATCTTTTGGCTTTAAATAACTCATAAATGTTTGATAGGCTGTAAAAAGCAAATTGTATATAAGAATCTATCTCTTCTCCCACACCAAGCTATGGATTAAATAGTATGGCTTGTATCTAGAAAAATTGTTGTTATCTGCAAAAACTGTTAACACAATATCTGCTTATAAAAAATATATATATTTATTCTTACAATTCAAAATATGTTTTGGCTTCAAATAGCCCACAAAGACATAAAAAGCAAATCAAAAGTCTCCTTATTAAAAATTATTTTTGAGTAAATATCAGCTCTGGGTAGTTTGGGGTGAAGAGATGAAGGTAATAAAATAATTTACTGAAATCTGAACCTTGCCAGCCTGCATGCAAATCTCCTTGACCAGGGAGTGGAGAGTTGTGGGGTCAATTGAAGGTGAAGGAAAAAGAAAGAAAAACAAGTCTTTTTTTCTACTACAATAAATTGTTTTGATAAGCATGATTTTTTAACCAATGGCTTCTAGAGCTGGTTGAAATCTGAAATGCTTGTGTTGACCACCAAAATCTTTTGGATATATTGGAACTGACCTTTGGCTATAAAGATCCCTGTAATATGACCATCAACAGAAGTGGTAAATGTGACTGCCAAGAGTGGGAAATGCAATGGATGCCAGACAGTGAGAAAAAGCAATGCTGTCTAAAAACCGAAAACCTGACTGAGTGTAAACTCAAAGAAACCCACACCTCAACAAAGTCTTGACAGCCAAATTGTCATTTTTGCAACAGTCCTAGTTTATCCTGGCCATTGTAAGAAAATAGTTGTTTCTATGATAGAGAACAAGTACTGTTCTCAAAAAAACTCTCTGCGTTGAAGACTCTGAAATCTGTCATGAACTTTTACAATTCTAAACAAATCAGAAGAACTATTAAGAACATTCACATTTTATACCTTCAAGGTAAATATACACTTTTAATTGGGTTTGCCCTCATTGTAACTCGTCATCTGGGAGAGAAGATATTGATTCATACTTTTCTCAAGGGCATTTGTGCATAAGTAAAGATAGTGAATCAAATGGGAATTGGAAATCAGATCTCCAATTAGGAATTCTGAGCCATTATACATTACACCACCCACACATCTAAGCTTGCAACCATGAAAATTGCATTAATACATGAAACAGAATGTCACTACTCGGTGTTGACATCAGTGTCCATTTTGAATGAACGTTAATATATAAATGTTCATTGATATATATATATATATATATATATATATATTATAAATTAATTGATTTAAAATATGGTTTTTCTGCTACACAGTTCTAACCATGTTTCAAAAATGGAAGGTCTGAATTTAATTTTGTAATTAAATTAAAGACATTAGTTCCATTTAATACTCAAGTGAATTTTGGAGTAACTTACTCCAAAATTCACTTGAGGATTAAATGGAACTAATGTTTTTAATTTAATTACAAAATTAAATTCAGACCTTCCATTTTTGAAACATGGTTAGGACTGTGTAGTGGAAAAACCATATTTTAAATCAATTAATTTATAATATTAATGCTCTGTAAATTTACATTGAGCACTATTTTGTAAAAATAAAAATATCTATAAGAACACTGGATTATATATCTTACTGTTCTTTCTTTTTATTTATATATATATATATATATATTATATATATATTTGAATAAGATAACGATATATATTTTTTATATATCAAGAACAGTATTGAGGAAATTGTATGACAAAGTAGAAAAAGTTTATTATAAAGCATTTCATCTGAAGTCCTGAAAGTAAACTTTTTACATACATATGTTTTTATTGATATAAATATATATATATGTTCCCTTTCATAGGTTGACTACTTTTGGAAGAAAGTGAATTTGTTAGCTGGTGATGATGATTAATGCTAAGCACCTCACTATGGATTAAGCCCACTGGTAGCCATTAATGCATATATCTTGTATATAATGTGTTAAAAATTACCTTTCTTCCTAGCATGTACTAATGATATAGGGTGAGAGTCTCCAACTGACCTCAAATCGGTCAGGTTTTGATCCTGGCTTGAAGCAATTGCATGTTTTGCCACAATGATGAACTGCATTAGAGTGAAACACTTTGTCTGTGGATGACTATATGTATTCATATATATATATATATATATATATATATATATATATATATATATATATATATATATATTATTAATAGATATATGTTTATATATATATATATATATATATATATATATATATATATATATACAGAGAGAGAGAGAGAACAGTTTTGAAACAAATTGGAAAAAATTTTTGTTACACAGTTCATCGTTAGGACTTCATCAGACTGGGTTTGTTGACATTGTTGTTGACTACCATGTGTATGAATGAGAGATGCGGGTAGTCTCAAAATTTTTGAAATAATTTTTTTCAAAGTATTTTTTTATAGAACTTTTTTTTGCAATCTAGCCTAATTCATATATTTTACACTTTTGTTGGTTTACATATTTTAATAAATTAGTAGATATTTATAAATTTATGAATTTATATTTATTTCTTTATAAATTGGAAAATGAAAAATATTGCATTGTGCTACTTTAAATTATATTTGTTTTTAGTATGTTTTAAATATAAAATTATTCTTGTAAATAAAGAATCTAATAAGTAAATAGTGTTTAATATTTTTGTTGTAAATTCTCAAGAACAAAAGAAAATATATAATTCACTTTCATCATATGATTAGATTTTATTATAATTCTAATTATTGCTTTTTAAAACAGTAAACCAAAGAGTGAAGGTAGTTAAAATAATAGTGGTATCAAGGGAAAACTGGTCTTTTGACACACTGTTTTTAATTCAAGTATGAAGGTCTAAATTTGCCCATATTTGAATTAGAGAACATTAAAAATTATTCAAAAAGTCTCTCAACATTAAGGAAAGGGTATCTATGGAAGATACTAAGTGATATAAATGGTGACATGTTAAATGGAAGTGAATTAATGTTGTTAACATTATCATTATATTTAAAAAGCCTTGTGTTAATGATTTTCCTTTAACTTCTTAAAATGTTTATGCTCATACATAAATATATTGGCATGGGAAAGAACATTTTTTAAGGACAGATGCAGGGTCTATATTTATGTTTGGGCTAGAATCTATTAATGCATTAATTATAAATATATATGATGAATGCACAAATGTAAATACTTGTATACAAGCAAAAATTTATTACATATACATACATATATATATATATATATATATATATATATATATATATATATATATATATATATATATAGTTTTATACAAAACAGAGCTGAAAAGTTTTTGGCTCAAACCACTTCTTAAATGATCCAAAATCAGTATATTTTTGTGGGAATTACTTCTCAAGAATTATTCAGTATCCAATCATACATTGATATGATATTTATAAATAATATATATGCATGTACAGTGGAACCTTGGTTCACAATCATTCCTGAAGGCTGTTTGTAAGCCGAAATGTTCGTAAACCGAAACTATTTTTACAGTAGTAATCAGTGTAGAGGAAAAAAAGTCACAGTACAATAAAATTAGAAAAGAAAAACACAGGACAACACACTAATGTATCCAGCATGGCAGTCACCTCAGAAATTATTCTGTTCGGGTTAACTCGGTACAGCAATGTTGACCAAGAACCGAAATTTTATTTGAGAACCGAGGCACTTTCATCTCTGTTCAAAAACTGATTTGTTCAATACATGAGATATTCAAGAAGTAAGGTTGCACTGTATATTCAATTTGCAGGGAAACAGTAAGCAGAATCAAGAGTAGTTTGTTATTTGGTTCAGAAAGTTTAAGGAAGATGAAATTATAAAGTTAAGTGAAAGATGAAAAATGACAAAAGGTTATAAAGGAAAATGTTGTTCTCTTATGTCAAAAATAAAAAAAATCTGTCCTTTATTTTGACTTAATAAACCAAAAAACATTTTAGCCAACCCAATATATTGTTCAATAAAGAAAAATAAACAAAAAAATTGTCTTTTATTTTAACTTATTTTATTACTTATTTAATAGAAAATAAATAATTGTTCATTATTTTTACTTAATAAACTGAGCAATATTTTTTTATAACACAACAGATTTTCCAATAATGTTAATGTGAAAAATAAAAAAATTTGTTTTTTTAAGAGACAATTATTTTATGAAAATAGATCAGTTATTTATATTTAGTTTAGATATTTATTTTCTTTAAAAAAATTTTGTTTATACTTTGTAAATCAATTATTTTATGAAAAGTTTTACTTGATACAACAAAATTTTTTTTAGCTAACCCAATATATTGTTTAGTAAATTTAATGAGGAAAATTCTCTTTCATTTTTATTTAATAAATCAAACAAAAAAAGCTATTATCTACCAGAGATATAGCATTTTTGGGGAAGCATAATATATGTGTGTGTATATGTGCATGTATATGTGTGTGTGTGTGTGTGTGTGGATATAAATAAAATATATCTGTAAAAAGACACTGTACTTGGTATGACGATAAACTACATCTGCATCCCAGGCATGACAATAAACTACGTCCAACAGCAATGCCTCCGATAAGGAGGTTTTGAGTAGTGTGGCACTACCTCTTAATTGCTGGTTTTCCCAGGTCCACCCTGACCCAGGATGGTAGCACCTATTAGGGTCCCAGCCAAGGGTAAATAGTTAACCACCAAACTGGGGTTAAAGCACTATGAAAGTGTAAAAATAGGTTTTAATACCAGCAATAAATTTTTTGAGGAAAAATTATTACCGGCAATACATTTTTGAAAAAAATTATTACCAGCAATACATTTTTGAAAAAAGAATATCAGGTACACATTTAAAATAAATACCAGCAATACATTTTGAGAAAAAAAAATTATTACCAGCAATAAAAATCTTGTCAGCATTAAATAACCCATTGAGGTTGAAAGGCCATAAAACAAAACAAAACAAAACAAAGTCAAAAGACTTGAGCAGAAAGACAAAAAGAAAATTTTTCTTTCATCAGCTGAGGAATTTACCTTGATAAAGCCTCTCAGGGAATGAAACATGTTGGTAAAGAGAAAGCTTTTCCTTTCATATTTTTTCATATATATATATATATATATATAATTATATACTGTCTCTAATTTGCTATATTTATGGTGGAAGCAATCATAATATCAAAGTTAGAGTGTTTGTAAATATCTGACAACCATTCTTCAATAATATAAATATTACATTTACTTACCGGATTCTCAGCTCCAGACAATGCCAGAATTAAAGACCCCAAGATGGCTAGCAAAAGTAGGCAAAATTTTTTCTTCATATTTCTGCCAAAAAGATGACCTCTTCAATATAGCACCATGTAAGAAAAAAAAATTGGCTCTGTCCTCATGTGTTGACAAAATCAACACTAATTCCCTGTTCTAACCAATGAAGCCTCAATTTGGTTGAGAAAAAGAAATTCTCTTTGAGTCTAAATGGGAACAGGTTCTGCTTCTCACCAGACTGAATAAATCCTTAAAATTCTTTGTAACCAGATACTGAATTTGGTTATATAGGTCACATGTTGAAAGGAGGTGGGTGGTTATGGACTGGAATGATGGGAGTTGCTTCTTAAAATTTTAGTGTGTTTATTCAGGATATTGACAATCCTTTCTTAAAGAAAGGATTTAATTCATTCTATTAACCCACCCCTCTCTCTGTCTTTGAACAAATCTAAAATATATGTAACACCAACTCAAAAAACAAGAATGAAAATAAATTAAGAAAAATAAGTTAAATTTAAAAAAATAAAATAAAGAATAATAAAACAAGATTAAATTTTAACTTTAAAAAATCAATGGGAAAGAATTTAAAATAAGATTTAATCAAATGTAATAATTTAAAAAAAAAATTTAAACACAGTGAAAAAATAAAATTTATAAAATTAAAAATTTAAGAGAGTTTTTTTCACAAACCAATCTACTAGTATAAATTCAGTTCACAAAGAGTGCATTATAGCAGAATCCTTGAGCCATGCATGTAGTAGTACTTAGTAAGTTACTCTGCCAGAATATTGTTACTATCTTGAGTTCAATTCTTAATGAGTGCCTCACACTTTTCACATTCTGTTCTATTAATCTTGGATACTTAGCCAAGGATTATGGATAAACAAACTGGTCTCACTGAGCCTTGTGCCATACATATAACAATATTTAGCAATACAAGCAAAAAAAAAAGCGCTAACCATCAACTGCAAGAAGACAGAAAGTATGGTCACCAGCAAGAGCTAAAGTTGAAGGTGTGAGTTATGAATTGGAGATATAAACATCAAGCAGGTGCAGAAGTTCAAACATCTGGGAAGCATTTTAGCAGAGGATGGGAGATGCAACAATGATATCTAAACCCACATGGGACTAACAAAAGAAGCATTTCCAAAAGCTTAACCAGTTTTTGATAAATGGAAAAAAATTGTTAGCAACAAAGAAAAGAGTGCTGGATTTCTGTGTGGTATCCATCCGCTTAATGTCGGACAAGGATGTGGAAAAGCATCTAGAGGCAGAAGAAATGTAGTTCTACAAATAGATACTGAAAATTCCATGGATGGAGTGAGTAAGCAATGAGGAAGTCTTAAAGAAAATGGCACCAGAAAGAATACTCAAAATCAGGAAAAGATAGCTGTAATTCCTTGGACACAAAATGAGGAAGGAAGACTTGGAAAATTTAACCCTCACAAGGTATATTGAGAGCAACAGAGATAAGGGAAGGTATATATATATATATAGATATATATATATATATATATAATAGACTCTTTCCCTATGAGGGTAAAAAATTTACTATGAGGGTGAAAAATTGACTATTTTCACACCATCGGTTGTTTACATTTGTGCTTGATGTGCAATACTAATCTTGCATGGTTCATGCAAGATAAGCTGTATATTTTTGGCTACACTTCAATTGATGTTAACATATTCTCTTTTCTTCTTCTATGTGTCATGTCCTCCCTGAATGCTCACAATAATGACTCTTTACAATTTCCTGTCCTTTGTAGCTATAAATTTTATCTGTTTATTATCTCTCCTAAATCTTGTTCCGCCATCCATTTACTCAAGCTTGCTAGGTAGATTATGCAATGTTTTTCTCTATCCTTCCTACCCTTAGTATGTCCTGTGAGTATCAAATTTTCCAAACCTTCTTTCCTCATTATATGCCCTAAAAATATCTCTTTTTGATGTTAATTATAAGTGTCCTTTTTGCTTCTATTTTCTCTAAACTTCATCATTGCTCGCATATCCAGTTCATGGTATTCTCAGCATCCTTCTGTAGAGCCACATTTCTGTTGCTCCAAGTATCTTCTTTATCTGTGAGGAGATTGTCCAACATTAACTGCCATATAGGAAGACTGTTATTACAAAAAGTTCAGTACTTTTTTTCTTTGTTTCTATTTATCTATTTCTTAATACTTTCCTGAGCTTTTGGATATATATATATATATATATATATATATATATATATATATATATATATATATATATATATATATTGGGAGAAAATGATAGATACATTTTTATATAACAGAAAAATATTAGGAAAATTAATGACAAAGTGGAAAAAATTTCATGTGATGTATTTCATCTTTTACGACTTCATCAGACTAAAATTATGCCTATACTGAAGTTAGTGGGGATGCTAAAATTTTAAACTTTGAAAAAGTTTTTTGATATATGGTGGAGTAATGGATAGAAGCTCAGATTGAGGAATTGGAGAACCGAGTTCGAATTCCAGTCAAACCCATTACATTTACTTATGTGTTAATACCTTTGGGAAAGGTATAAATCCTCTTCTTCTCCCCCACCAGCTATGGGTAAATAGCAGGACAGACCAGGTTCTATAACCTTTGATGGCAACTGGTCTACTTCAGAAAGAAATGGCAACCTACTGCTGGAAAAAATCTGCCTCCTCAGTCATATATCAAAAGTTACATGATTGCTTAAGCGTGTATCATGCATGGCAAGTAACTGACTGAAATTCACTTACTTGCTAATACTCTTGAGAAAGGTATAAATCCTCTTCTTCTCCCCCCAGATATGGGTAAATAGCAGGACAGACCAGCTTTTATAACCTTGGATGGCAACTGATCTACCGCAGAAAGAAATGGCAACCTACTGCAGAAAAAAACATCTGCCTCGTCAGTCATGTATCAAAAGATACATGATTGCTTAAGCATGTATCATGCATGGCACGTAACTGACTGAAATTCACTTACTTGGGAAAGCTATAAATCCTCTTCTTCTCTTCCCAGCTATGAGTAAATAGCAGGACAGACCAGGTTCTATAAGTGTGTATCATGCATGGCACATAACTGACTGACCCTCTTCTTCTCTTCCCAGCTATGAGTAAATAGCAGGACAGACCAGGTTTTATAGCCTTGGATGGCAACTGATCTACTGCAGAAAGAAATGGCAACATACTGCGGAAAAAAAACATCTGCCTTGTCAGTCAGTATCAAAAGACACATGATCACTTAAGTGCATATCATCCATGGCACGTAACTGAACTGATGTTTTGATGTTTTGATACTCAGTCTAACCAACTTCATTTAGTTTCTTTTTCTTTTTGTTCATATTTTTATCACTTTTGTTATTAAGTATCCAACATTGAGATAATAGATGATAATTACAGAAACACAGAAATTTTAACAGATCAATTAGAAAACTAAATTTTAATGAAAACAAATTAGGCTATAAACTATAATAGAATATCACCCTAGAAGGCCCAAACTTTATGGTCTCCGTAAAACCCAGAAAGCAGGCGTTCCGGTGCCTCCCCCCATTATATCAGGTACTGGTAGCACTCCTCACAAAATCACAGAAACAAACATTTTAACACTTCCCCTGGGAACAATCAGCTCATCACATGTTAAGAATACAGGCAACCTAGTGAAAAAACTAAGGGAAATAAATATGACTGATAAACAAACTCATGGCTTGTTTAGATATTAAATTCCTTTACACCAACATTCCTGTTAAAAAATGCTTAAATCTTTAAAAAAGCATCTAACACAATAAAAAATAAATCTCTCTAGCTCTACCAATAAACCTAAATAAACCTCTACCAATAGCTAAAATCATGAAAATCAGTTGATTCATAATGTTGTAACCTAGGGAAGGTTACTGAATAGAATAATCACATGAAAGTTGGTAATGAATGATAATACTTAGAACAAGAACAACACATATAAGATGCGCCAGTGGTGCATAGAAGTAGTTGTCAACTGCTAGAAGTGAGTCAAGTGGATTCCACAATGAATCTCCAACTGCAGGATATCTACCAACTAGCCCATGCAATCAGATGTGGCACAAGACCAAATTTAATGTGGGGTATTCAAGCCTGTAGGCTCAGCCAAAAATTCACTGTAGACAGAGTATAAAATGGGATCGGGTAGCTGTTTCCTGAGATGAGATTCTGCCATTCAACATAGCCTCATCTGGTGATCCTCTCTACCTGAAGGCAGAGAGCTTGACCAGCACAGCTGGAGACGAATCTCCAATTGCAGGCCAATGTACAGTATTTAATACTGTATTTACGTGAATGGGGATATACCCATTATCGACCATAGGTATGCTACAACATAACCAATCAGTGCTATTTCACCTTTAACAATAATTTTTATAAACAAAAATTTGGATTACCATTGGGTTCAATTCTAAGTGATATTTTAGTGTGTACCTTACGATTTCTTGGATCCGCTCCTTTCCAAAATATTTTACTTAATCAACATATTTCTGATATATTAATGTTATTCTATTAATATATGCCTGCAAAACTACATTACCTGACCTTATGGATAAACAAAACAATGTCAAACAAAAAATAAAACTCATTTATGAAAAAAAAAACAAATAACAATTTACCTTTCCTCAATTTCATGTTACACCATGCCGGCCATGACCCAAAACTAAGTGTGCATCACAAAGCAACCAATAAAAATGACTTCATAAATTTCTATTCTCACCATAACAACAAAATAAATTTCAGAATAATTACTGGATGTTATTTAAGAGCACTCAGAATTTTTAGCCCTCAACATTTATATGTGTTCAGATATACAGTCTTACCAATTTCATTTAGTATCTTTTTATTTATATTTTTATCATCTTTGTTTTTAAGTATCCAATATTGTGATGTGTAAAGAAAGGTGAAATACATTGAAAATACTTTTTTGCTCCTTCAATACCCTAATTATTTCATATTCAACATGAAACACAAAGCTTGTAAAATATTTCAAAATAGAAGATTGGACCATTCTGAAAAACACAAAGAATCAAAATATATCTTTATCACAATGACAACTGAAAAGAATTTATCTAAGATTAGCATAAAATTTGCTACAACTACTTCTAAAAACAATAAAAGATTGAATACAAAATAAAATAATAATAACCTAAAACTTGGAGGAATAATTTACTCTATCACCTGTAATAATTGGCACAAGGAATACATAGGAATTTACATAAAAATTATATGAATACAAAAGGGATTGTTTGCAAACCACAATGAGTCTGGCCACAATTTCAATTAAAAGAATTGTTCTTTAATCAAAAGAGAAAGCAATTTACTAAGACGAAAGTGTATAGAAATTGTTTTAATCACTAGATCATCCACAGTAAATTTTTGTCCAAGTTCTTACACCATTTCACCTTTCTTTACACATCACAATATTGGATACTTAATAACAAAGATGATAAAATATAGATAAAAAGATACTAAATGAAATTGGTTTGACTATATATCTGAACACATACGTGGAAAAAAAATTTAAAAATTTCAGCATTATCTCTCCTTAGTGTGGATGTCTAGTTAAATCAACGTAAGCATTGCTTTAGTCTGATGAAGTTCTAAAGGATGAAACACATCACAGAGAGAGAGAGAGAGAGTGATGGATAAATTGTCATCTAAATTATGTAAAAAAGAACATAACATTGGCATCTCATTTTAACAGATATATTTACCAAAATTACACGAAAATATCTTGAAATACTAAAAAGTAAATTTATTCAATAAAATCACCATTGGCTTCAACCATGGCCTCCAGACAACTTTGGAATCTCCTGCAACTCTTCTGGATGGTCTCTTTGTTTAAGTTGATGAATGCTGCCATAATCCTTGCCTTCAATTCATCTTTGGTGTTACAAAAAGTTTTGTTGGTTTCTCACTCAACTGCACTCCACGCATAATAATTAAGAGGGTTGCAAAGTCTAAGGAGTTAGGTGGCCAGATGTAAGGGGTGATGTGGCCACAGAAATTGTCTGACAGCCATGACTGGGTTCTCCTGCTTGTGTGGCATAGTACAAAGTCTTGTTGCCAGACATAGGATCTTTCAGCTGCCACCCTCTTGACCCGGGGCTGCACTACATCCTGAAGGCACTTGATGTAGGCTTCCATGTTGAGTTTGAGGTCCTCTGGGAAAATAAATGGCAGCATAACATTGCCATCACTAGTGATCACTCCAAACACCATGATGTTGACTGAATATTTGGATTTCATCACTCTAGGTACATCTTTTGGGGACACCGCAACCTAGGCACTGTCTTCAGATTAACACCCAAACACTCTGAAATGTTTGTATTGAAGCTTCCAGCACAAATGCCAAGCAGTGCAACATGCCGTTTTCAAATTTTTGGTTGAGTGAATTGTGTCATAGTGCTCTTTTTCTCACAGATGGTGCGCAACTGACCATTTTATACTGTACAGTCAACAAAATAAAAAACAAACATATTGCACTCTTTATATATATATATATATATATATATAAAATATGGATTTTATAAAAAATGGTGACAATTAACCCACTCTGCATGTATATATATATATATATATATATATATATATATATATATATATATATATATATATATTGGGTTAGAACTAAAGTCTATAGCATTTTTCAATATGTGGCATTTGAATGCAGGATTTAATTTAACACATGATTGAAATTTAAGACAAATATACATATTCTGAAAGCTGATATTTTAACACATCTTTCAAAACAATTTGGGTATGTATTGGGAATTTTAAGTGCTTTTACTTTTAAAGTGAAAATGAAAGAAAATGAAATGTACTTTCATCACTTGATGTACTTTTATTGCTGGGAAAGAGAAAATGCTATACAATTAACAAAAAAGATATGTGCTATTTATGGAGCGGAGAGTATAGTTCATAAGTGGTTCCCTAGGATCAGATGTGACCATTTTTATCTTGAAAACCAAGAACAGGCCTGCAGTTGTTGATGATGACCAATTCAAAGTGCTGACTAAAACCCAACAGGGGACATTGCAGATTTACTTTACATATCTCATATGAATATTGTCAGACATTTGAAAACACTTGTATATATGAAGAAATATATGCAAGAAAGTTTGGATGCCACATAATTTCATCAACCAAATTTCCATTTGCAATTCTCTGCTCAAATGCAACAAAATCACCATTTTTTTTTAAATAACAATCAATGGTGATGAATAAAGGATTGTTTACAACAATGTGGTGCACAAATGGGAAATATAAAAGGCTTATTTATATGTGAAGAATTTAATGCTGTGTGTTTGGTAAGATTGGAAGAGCATTTTGTATTACGAGTTTTCTGCAAAATCAACCATTGAATTCAGACAAATACTGTTCCCCATTGAAACATTTAAAAGCAACAATCAATGAAAAATGTCCAGAATTGAGTAGTTGGAAAAAATGCCAGACCTCATGTCTCTTTGCAAGACAAAATTCAATTTCAAAATTCACTTCAATTTTTTGGAAGCCTATGAAAACCACTCAGACCAGATACCAAATTCTGAATGGGTGCAATCATGAAGCTTTTTCAGAAACAGTAAAATTATGGGCATTTCTCCATTTACCAATAAAATGTCAATTTACTATTTTTTAAGCACACAATATAAAAAGACTCTTACTCAGTGTGAACGTGAAACAAAATGAGATTGCTTATTTATATTAGGTTGGTGCAAAAATAATGATGTAATAATGTCGTTTATTGACGTTAAAAAATATGTCAAAAAACAACATTATTACGTCATTATTTTAGCACCAACCTAATAATAATTTGTTTATGTGAAAAGAAAAATGCTTGCAAAGGTTGCTCAAAATATTCTATTGATTTGGTTTTTTTTATGGTTTATCAACCTTTTTCAGGTTATTTAAAGCCAGAACATATTTTTAGATTGTAAGAATTGTTTCGGGGATAATAATGATTTACTAATACAGGCTCTACTACTTAACCCATAGTTGGGGGAGAAAGGGTGGATTCTTACCTTTCCCAAGAGAAATTTGCATGTAAATGAATATAACGAACATGACTGGAATTGGAAAATGGACCTCCGATCTCCAATACTGAGCTATTATCTTTTACACCACCCACATATCCATGCTTACAGCAACTAATATTCCCATTGCCATTGCTTAATTTTGGTGATTGTATGCAAACCAGTGTTTGAACATGATATGTCTGTAAAGCCTCAAAATATTCTATTGAACACCTAAACAAGTTAAGCTAGATAGAAAAATATTCATAAGAAAGTGAGTACTTACTGTAGTAGGTGAAGTTTTAAAAGTCATCAATAGATAGACTTAAGTATTGGTGAAGTTCATGAACTTTTGTCAGATTTTGTCAAACTGTTTATGGTTCAATAGGTCAATACAGTAACAAGAGCATCCATTTGCTGAATGGAAGTAATTACAAACACTTTGTCATTTGGTGAAAACTTTCAGAAGTAGGTACTAGCTTGTTGAATTATAATTGAAGAGAATGAATTGTTTTGTATTATTGTGAAAAACTTGGCCCACTTGCATATTTGTTTCAGATAACCATGTTTAAAATTATCTAATCTCAAGTTTTTGCATGTTGTCCCAGAATTCTTTGCAAGTTACAGAGTATCTCAAAATCAAGTGTCTTCTTATCTCAACTCTCTGTAAAGCTCTGCTGACCTCATCTCTCCAGACTAATCATGCATAAACAGTATCATAATGAATAGTGATTAAATCATATGATATTTTCCCTTATATTTATACTGACCAACTCACTAAGCTACTTTTCAGAATTGTTTCAGGTGTAATTCTCAAGGCTTTTTTTTCTAGTATATTCCTTTTCTTTATTACCCTGAATCAGACACAGTGTCTTCACAATCAGGCCCAAAAGCAAGGAGTATCAAAAAAGTTATTCTGAATACCTCATTGGTATTCATTCTATATAATGAAAAGGGGTTACTTTTTTTTCACATATGTATGCATGCCTGGTTGCTCATATCTCAATATATGCTCAAACTCTCAGCCATGATGACTTGTGACTTCATGTTGACACAACCATCAACAGCTTACACTCAGTTCCATTTATTCATTTTCCCTCAGATGGCTCAGGTCAACTTGTGGTATGTTTTTAGACACCTCCCAGTGGTGCCACATGTGCAGATCATCATTATATTATTATAAAGAAAGTCATCTTTCTGAAATTAATTATGGTGAGATTTGAACCCGTGTTACAATGAGAATGCTAACATTCTAACCACTTGGCCAGGTGCCCACTATTTTCTTTCTTTTTTCTTTCTTTCACATACTTGCTTCTGATATATTTCTGGAGATTCTTGACAAAATTCAAAGAAGAATCCTGACCTGGCATTTGACATCAATCACTTTCTCACCAATATAGTATAACTTCCTTGTGACTGTTCTATAAGTATTCCCATAGTAATTGTTTTGATGAGCTTCCCTTTTTGGTACTTCAACTTCACAAATTTAAGTGCAGTACTAGATTGGCAATTAGGTCTCATAATTTCACTGTTGAAATTGTTGGATGTAACTATAAGTTCTATGTTAATAGTTTCTTCTCTCGCACTTCTTGCCCATGGAACTCTCTTCTAGCTTCTTGCTTTCCTATCAACTACGATCTTCAAAAATTTAAATGCAGTGTCAATCACCATTTTCTTCCTCCTTGATCCATGATCTTTTATTGTCCTTTTCCTTAATAATATTTTCTTAGTTTCTTTCACACTCAGTAACTCCTTATGTTTTAATGAGGCAGCATTTCTTTAATACAATACTACAAAGAACAACATAAAGAGTTCTATTGCTTAGATGCATGTACAGTAGGTTGTTTATCAAAGTATTCATGTTCTTTTCCTATTGATGCAATACAATCTTTTAAACCACTAATTCTAGACCATTTGACTTTGTTCAGTTTTAAACAAATCTTATAAATCCATATCCTGGCATCAGTTTAAACTGACAGCTTCTTTTTTTCCATAAATAAACTGTAACTTTGGAAACTAAAACCTCACTGAAAAATGTTGGTAAATTTACAAGCTTTCATAAGAAAAAACGAATTTACAGCAAAAAAAAAAAAATTTAAGGGAAATATAGAAAAAAATATATTTACGTTGATGACAGGCGGATATGGGTTAACAAATTCTATTTTTTATTCATTTATTTTGTTTACACTGCCATCAGAGCATATGTTTGCCTCTGGGATTCTTGCTGGTTTAGAATTTCAAAATTCCCAAAGTCTTCACACTCATCTGGTAATGTCACAAAGATAAATGGCAACAACACATGTTAATAGTTAACTTGCGGATAATTTATGGGACAGATATCATTTTACAAAGAATCAGTATCAAAAAAATAAGAAAAAGTCTAGATGTTTCACAGGATTTATTATTTGTGAGCACAATCCTACCAACATAATATACACAGATGGCACCATATTAATGGCAGACACAGAAAGGAAACTGCAGGCAGTCCTAAACAAGGTACTAATAGAAAGCAGGAAGAAAGGGCTAACTATCAATTGTAGAAGTCAGTAACAGGATCAGCCCAATATGCAAACTACAAATTATGTCAAAAGCAAGAAAGTTAAGAAGTTTAACAATCTGGGATCTGTCATATATGTTTCAACACACACACACACATGCACACACACATATATATATATGTATATTAAATGGTGCAGTGGAATTAATATTACAAAGAAATAGTCATACAAAGAATAAATCAGTAAAGCTAATGGGATTAATGGAAAATTCACTTCACTAACACGTTTAATAAAGCATTAACCTACTTACCACTTGTTGAATGACACAATCTTTGTTTTTTAAAAATTGTAAAATGAATTAGATGTTCCATATGTTCCGTAGATATGCTCGTACTTTCGATAATTCTTATCATCATCATCATCAGGCATGGATATTCTTTTTCCTTTTCAGGTAAATTGAGGTAACTTCCAAGACGAAAATAAATGTAATACAGGTCAAAAGATATTTTTTTATAAAGTGTATTATTATTAACAGTTACAAAATTTTAGAGTGTGCAGTGTCACAATGCTATAGTTTTATTTGGAAAATTTTTTGCACCGTATTATGGCAATTCCACAATTTTTTTTGTTGTATGTGTTTTATCAGTCAAACTACTGGGACATTGCTCTAGTTGGACTAGGCACAGGGTGAATATGAGATGGAGCTCCAGTCATGGCTGGATAATGGGTTGCTGCACCAATAACCGACAAACTTGACACCTGGGCATAAAAAGACCTTGTACTTTGTCAGGTTAGTAGACCCTTCAGTATCAACAGAAGTTATAAAGTCAGTTGTCAAAGAATGTGAGGCTTGCCAATCCATTAACCTGGCACCAGTGCATTGGCAAAAAGGAAAGCTGGACATGAGAGACAACAGGAGCTGGTTAGCAATGGACATCACCCACTATAGCAGTAGACATTTTCTGACAGACATTGATTGTGGACCCGCTCGACTCACCATATTGCAACCATTATGTTGATTTTACTAGTGTAGTTTGCCAGTTGGAGTCAACTTTTTCTAAATGGGGTCCGCCACTTGAGATATTGACTGACAATGACACAGTGTTCACGTGCAAACATTTCAAGAAGAATCATGGAAAATTTGTTGTTTAAAAACTAATTTGACTTTGCTAACCAGGTGCTTCCTCTGTTGCTAAATGGTATAGCACATCAGGATATATATATATATATATATGTATATGTATATATATATATATATATATCCACAATGTTCCCTGGGATGGAGTCTTTATGCTCCCCGTCCAAGAATGTGCTTCTGAGGTCTCATCCTGGGTTAAAGCTGGAATCGACGCTTTCATCCCATCAATGAAATATAGGGTCATGTCGCGCTCCTCTCCCCCTGGTTCTCCGCTGCTTGCTCAGCCGCCATCGGCCATAGGAACCACTACTTCCACCTATTCCATAGCGACATGTCTGACTGCAATAGACGTCTCTTTGCTTCCACCCGTAACAAGTGTAAACGTGTCCTTGACGATGCTAAGTCACTATTTGCGGCTTGGATGAAGGAGCGTATTGCATCTCGCAAATTTGCCTCCAAAGATTATTGATGTCTCTGCAAGAGCATATTGAATAATTGCAAACCCTCTATACCTCCTTTATTCAACCAGTTCGAAGTCCTGACCTCCTCTACCGACAAGGCTGAATGCTTTGCTCGGAAATTTTCAGTCAACTCGACGCTCGACTCTTCCGGTGTACCCATACCCAACTTCCCTCTTAGAACTGAGGCCCTATTGAGTGGGTTAAACATAACCCCGTCTTTGGTATTGGGCGTTATCTCCAATTTAGACCCCAACAAGGCTAGTGGTGGAGACAGGATACCAGCCATTGTCTTGAAGAAATGCGTGCCTGAATTGGCGCCAGCCCTTTCTAAACTATACAACTACTGCCTCAAGAAATCTTGTTTTCCTGACTGCTGGAAGTCCTCTTCGATTGTTCCTGTCTTCAAGAACTCCGGTGACCCCTCTGACCCTTCCAACTACCGTCCTATCAGTCTCCTTCCCCTCTTTGGCAAAGTCTTCAAAGCTCTAATCAATACCGAGGTGGTTAACCACCTCACATCCCATAATCTGCTCTCAGACAAGCAATATGGTTTCCGCTTTGCCCAATCTACAGCTGATGTGCTTACAGCCATCACTGAAACTGTCTACCAAGCTCTTCAAAATAACGGGGAAGCCCGTGCCGTGGCACTAGACATCTCCAAAGCATTTGATAGGGTTTGGCATTCCGGCCTTCTTCGCAAGCTCCAGGGTTATGGCATTACAGGTCAATTGTATAACCTAGTACAATCATTCCTGTCAAACTGTGAATTGAAGGTCGTTCTCAACGGTTTCTCATCCAGTTCCTATCCCACGAACACAGGGCCCCACTCTATTCCTTATCTACATATATGACCTTCCTGACACCATAAATTCCCAAGTTGGCATCTACACGGATGACACCACAATTTATTCCTGCCTCAAAAACAAATCTAGTGTCACTGACAAAACTAACCTGGCTGTGCGTCTCGAAAAGAACCTCCAATTGGTTGTGAACTGGGGCAAAAATTGGCTGGTCAACTTCAATGCTTCTAAAACAAAACTGCTCTCTATTAATCACCACAGAGATCCTTCCCTACCCTCCATTAGGATATCTGACGCTCAACTTCTCGAGAGCAACTCTCTGCGGCTGCTCAGTCTCACGTTGACTGCTGACCTGAGATGGAATAAATACATTGAGTCAATTGCTTCGTCCACTGCAAGGAAAGTTGGCTCCCTGTGCCGCGCCAGGAAATTTTTCTCCCCGGAATCGATCCTCCAGATCTACAAATCAACAATTCACCCTTGCATGGAGTATTGCTGCCATATATGGTCTGGTTCCTAGACGTCATGAGTTCAAGCGACCTACGAGGCTGGCATCCCACTCTCACCTCTTCACTGTCGAAACTCCTAAATGTAGCTGTCTCTTCTACTCCAATAGCTTCATGTCTCGCACCTCTCGCCTGTGGAACTCACTTCCCTATTCCAGTTTTCCTGAGAGCTATAATCTCCAGCTATTCAAGTGTAATGTCAATGGACATCTCCAGTTGCCTTGATCTATCACTCCTATCTGATCTTGCTCTAAATTTTCTGTAACCCCTTGCATCCTAGTGGCTACCCACCTTGCTTGGGGGGAAATGCTTAAAAAATATATATATATATATATATATATATATATATATATAATTAATACAAATATAAAATTTGTCACTTAGCTGATTGACATTACCTTCAGCATCCCGACTCCAGAAATTTGTAGATGGACCTTCCAGAAATCACTCCATCCACTCGTCAGGTGGTATTATAACATTTCATTAAAACTTGCTCACACATGATATGTCCATTTATAAAGCTCTAACAATGCCAAATGGTAAAGGAAGAGACACTCATGGTTATGCACATTTAACTCATAATTTAATTAAAAAATAATAGACAAAAATTGTCGATATTATTTAACCAAACATATTTGAATATATATATATATATATATATATATATATTATAACTTTTCTTTAAAAAATTTTTCACTCTACATATGTCAATTTATAAACCTCTAACAATGGTGAATAGTAAAGGAAGAGACACTAAAGTTCATGCACATTGAGCTCATAACTAGATGTTAATCTTTTCCTAAGTGTGATAAATGCAGAAAAAAAAAGGAGTAATTAGTCCATGGATTGGCTAGACTTCCTTTGGAATGAAAAGTAAGAGACTGACCGAGAGTGCAAACCAACCTCATCTGCCACATCTAACAACAATATATATTCAATTTTTTTTTTTGTTTTATTCACACATCATCTGTCCATTGACAAATCTAAGAGGCTTTTTCCTTGTTTAACAATGGAGAATAGCAAGCAATAGACACTCCTGTTCATACATATTAGGTTCATAACAATATGTTAATATTTTTTCAGTTGTAACCAATGAAAAAATATATAGTGTGGGCAGATACTTAATATAAATTGATTGTAGTTTGGAAACTAATCTCATAGATTATTGAATTTATCAGCTATTATTCAGCCTTTCTATATGGCAGTGAATACTGGACAATCTCTTCACAGAAGAAGCAACAGAAATGTGTTTCTGCAGAAGGATGCTGAGAATACCATGGACCAAACTTGTCAGCTATGATATTGTTGCAGATTGGTGAATGTATTTTGTGTATCAGAAGGTTAGGTTATCAGAAGGCTTAGAAATGTAGGTGTTCACAAGACATTCATCCACAACAAATATAAAAATGAGAACATTGAAAGGTAAAATCATTCAGGTGGAATCAAAAATGAGGACATGATTAAAGGTTTAACAAATAACATTCATTTTATATCAATTGAACATACAAAATCAAGATAGATATTGCTGATCAAGTGCGACCAGTTGTAATAAAATATATAGAAGGATTATGCTGAGTTTCAATGTGTGTAGGCTTGTGGTTAGGATTTGTGTATGAAATTAAACAAGATGTTTTATCGTATTACAAAATGTCTTTTGTGGGAGTTCAGTCACTAGTGTGTATGTGTGCGTTTGTTAAAGTTACTGTTCAAAGTTTGTAAGAGTTGTGTACCTTTAACTGTTGTCTTGATGTTGGATTGAGATTTACAAATACTGTTTAGTAGTTGGTCAATTCACTTTCTTTAGTATGTTGTAAGTAATGTTCCTGAGAGAATAAAGTGCTGTTTGTTGAGTCAGAAGAATTAGCACATAAAAAGTGTAGTTAGGTCAAAGTTTTGGCTAGCGTGGATTTGTTTAGCACCTCTCCAGGGTTAAAGTTCTGACTGTTTGAATCAAATCGAAACGCATCTATTTATCGAGTTTGTGGTCTCAGAATCGGCTCCAAAAGCGGTACATGGGAAAAGGTATTTTTGTTCAAACTTGCTACAGTTTTAAGATCTCAGCCAATGAAAAACCTAGTTTGCTGAAACTAAGATGCTGATTGGTTAAGATGTGATTATGTGTAAAAAGTGCATTATTCCAGAGGGGTGACAGGTAGGTATGAAATATTCCGTCAATATAGTTTTAAAGAAAATGAAAACAAAATGGTCAGAAAGAGATTGTTGAAATTTCTAGAGCACAGAATGAGGACAGAAGGCTTGGAAAATTTGATACTCACAGGACAGCAAGAGGGATGGAGAAAAACAGTGAATAACCTACCTAGCAAGCTAGAATAAATAGATGGTGGAACATAGTTTAAGATAACAAAAAAACAAAACAAAATTTATTAAGAGCTACAAAGGGCAGGAAATTGTGGAGATCCTTGATTGCCTATGTCCTGAAGGGACATGGCACATAGAAGAAAAAGTATTCTATTATTGTTGGCTTGTACCAGGCTAAACTAAGCTAAATTACTTCAGGAACTCTCATTAAATGAACTTGTGTCATAGCAATTTTGATTTCCACTTGGTGCCTTATTATTGCAGTCTTTTGCCAGATTAAGCCAATACCAGTTGAGAATCCTTTATCCAAAATTCTTGGACTGGAAATGCTTCAGTTTTTAGATTTTTTTGGATTTTGGAATACAGGCTATTTAATTTGTATATAGTATATATTGATAAACATAAATGCTTTCTTCCTTTTTTTCTTTTCACTACCCATATGGGTATTTGCTGGGATTTTTAACATTTTGAATAATATCATTACTGAGCATGAAATACCTGGTAAGCAATCCACAAATGAAGGTGTTGCTATGATGATCACTAACAAAAAAATGGCGCCAACATAGGCTATGTTGTTGGGCTGGGGAACACCCACCTAGGGCAGATGAGGTCACTTACAACAGCTGCACATCACCTAGGAACCTTCCCAGTGCTTTCTGAAATATTCCATTTGTGGCAAGTTATATCAGCACCAGAAAAACTTTCAGATTTTGGATAAAGGATACTCATTCTGTAATAGGAAATTGCTCTCAAGTGATGGTTAACACTCTACATTCAGATTCTTTTACTATTTAATCGATTTGAGTCTCGTTGGGCATAACACTATTTTGTTCTTGTGTCAGGGTGATGTTACATTACCTAAAGTAAAAATCTCAGACAGACTGGTCAAACATATGCATTTGTTTAAAACTGAATCTGGTAAAACTAGTTAGCTGTAGAGGAATATAATAATGATAATGGTGAGATTAAGAATTTTCTTACAAGGAAATGTTTGGCATTAACTGAGCAAACAGTCAGTGTGTTATATAGGAATAAAGTGTCGCTGTTGACACTGGAGTTTGAATACAGATCACCAGAGAGCAAACACAGGAAATCCCATTTTGAATAAGTAGATCATGTGATGGTAAAGGAAATGTATATATGGGAATTAGCATGGCGTCTCAGTGATCACTATATGGATTATTATTCAGATCACTATACACATTACTATTCGGATCACTCTGCTGTGGTTACTATTTGAGCGAGTATTATCGAATAAGTACTATTAGTGCAAGTGTTATTTGAAGGCATCTGACACCAATATTGTTCAATGGTGTTAATATAGTTGTATCTACGATTACAAAGTCTCTATTACAATGAGCATTATGAAAGTGATGCATATTCATTATCATCACAAAAGTGTTAGTGTCAATTGAAATTTATACAATCTTTTTCTTAAAACAGTTTTTCAGGAAAAGAGGCTTCTAGAGTCCAGTAAAAATCATTTCCAATGCATTCATATAGTATAAATCATTTCCAATGTATTCCTATAGTAACAATCATTGGCAATGCATTCTTATACTAAAAGTAATTGGTAATGTATTCTTATACTAATAATTATTGACAATTCATTCCTATAATAAAAATCATTTCCAATGCATTCCTATAGTAAAAATCATTGGTAATAAATACCTATGGTAATGAGCAGTTAGTTTCTCTTAAAACAGCTTTTCAAGAAAATGGGTTTCTAAATTCCAATAACCGTTAACACTCTTTCTAATATTGGTGAGTGTTTCATTCCTAACCTATTCCTTCCTAAACTTAACATATTGTGGAAAGTCAACAATTTGATTATGTCCTTATTTTTTCTTCGAATTACATATGTTATCCATTTTAGTTGTTGCCACTATTGGAAGTTTTCAAGTGGCGTGGTTTTTGTTATTTGGTAGATATCTTTGTGATTCTGTCTATGAGATCTACAGGGTTCATTCACTTGAAGTCATTTTTAATCATTAATCTGAGAAGATAGTTGTATATAGCTGATAATTTACACATTTCTGAATGACTTAGAGGCTATACATGACATCCACATGAGGGTCTAGATCTGACAAGGCTATTTAAGTCAAGTTCTTATGCTAATAGTTTGGTTTTGTAGCATTTTGTGGTGTTGGGCAAAACTGTCCCCAGCGCAGCTTATTCTATGTTCAATCTTTCTTATCACTATACTAATTTTATTATAACTGATCTATACACTGATGTATTTGAAGTGTTTGGTATTTATTAATTCCACATTGCGAATTTTTATGATGGATTCAGAGTATGTGCCATCAGTGCTTTCTGATGCCAGACCATAGTTTCTGATGCTATCAAATCAGCCCAAGCTACATGACTGGTTCCATGTAATGGGGCACACTTTAATATTAGAGACTGATTTTCTGAGTTATCCTTGATGATGGAATTTCTGTATGATGACAGTTGGGCAAAGACTTATGCATGCCCAAGAAACCTTAGAGGCCATTTTGAACTCAGATGATGAGTTTGAAATGAATGAAATAAATTTATCTCTACCTATAAAAGGCAGGATGTGTGTGTGCGTGTGTAACGAATGCACGGCCGCAATTTTTGACAGATTTGCACCAAAATTTACATGCACATGCTCCAACTTAGCAGAAAGGCCAAGATCAACTTTGCATTTCCCAACTCCCATCGATAGTGGAAATAATCGATTTTTTTCATGCTTCTACGGCATTTTTCATGTAGTTTGCGGCCATTTTGTAGTGGCCAGAGTGAGAGCCTATAGCTGGCTGTCACGAATAGGCAGGAAGATTCTATTGGCCAGCGTGAGAGCCAACAGCTGACTGACACGAATGTTAACTAGCATGCTAGCATGCAAAAAAAATCAATAGCTGCATTCGTCACAAGTGGGAAAAATTTAAATCTGCATGGAACTTTACTCCAATTGGCTCATTCGTTTGCTTAAACTCAATGTTGATTCTGATTCCACAGAACTGGGTTGAGTGTGAAAAAGTATTTGTTGTTAACATTTTTTTCATTCCATTTTTCCAGTTACGAGTCCTTTTTTAAAGCTGATCATTTTGTGTTCATTTTGTTTAGTTCTTTTTTCGTAACAGATTTAATGTTTAATATAGAGCTTAGAAAAAATTCACAGTGTGAGATAGGCAAGAAGTAAGGCATGTAGCAACATCAGCATGGCAAAGGGCACTCCTTTAAAGACAAGGAAGGGCAAAAATATTTTAAGTCAAGTGATAGTGATTTCTGTATAAGTCGTACGATTTTTTAATCAAGCACGGGCAACACCGGGCCATGCTGCTAGTTTCTGACTATAATTCAATCACTGACAAAACTGACAAGTATGTAGTCACAATCCATTTTGCAATTTTAATTTTCTTTTCTGTTACCAAGATATTCATGAGTGATAAATACCTCTGCCAATAGCCTAAGCATTATCTGAGCAGAATATTTATGACACAGAAGAGTTCATTTTTTTTAATTTTAAAAAATTTTTTTTAAGCATTTCACCCCATGCAAGACTTGTGGTGATAACTAAGAATCCAAAATTATATTTTGTTTACTTCAAAACTAGTAAAATTTAGTAAAAAAACTAGTAAAATTTAGAAGTAAATTCAACCTGCAAAATATAATTATATAATTATAATAATAAAATAATTAAATTTTATATATATATATATATATATATATATATATATATATATATATATATATATATATATATGTATGTATATACATTTTATCAGTTTGTGACTGGAAGGTATAATTCCGAGGAGGACATAAATCCAGGCAGAGCTCAATGTAGACTGCAGAGCATTATAATGATAATAAGAAGACAGAGACTTTAATTATCCATTTTGTTTATAATTCTTATTTCATGAACACCGAGAGAGATGTTCATCACATCAGAATGAAAACCTTCTCTGTGAATGGAGAAAGTACACCAGATGGACACTTTAGCTTGGTAGTGGGGAGGGAAGCTGAGAGAGAGGGGTTGGCTAAAGATAGGGCTTAGAGATTAGTGGTTTGTAGTGGTCGGTTTCTTCAACCAAGAATTTACTCTACACTTTTTTGATTTTAATATTGGTTTGTATATTACTTGGGTTGATACTGTTTGTTGTTTTTTTATGCAGGGTAAATCAGGCCGATTCAAATTAATTTAATTAAATGGATCTTAATCTAAATAAAATAAAAGTTGGTGTTGTTATGGCAAAACCTTGAGCATTTGTTTTTTGTTTTGTGGTGACATTTATAGAGACATATATATATATATACTGTTCTCATTGAGTTTATGTAACTTGTTCATCAAACTCTTCATAGACTGAGTGACAGAATTTCCTTTAAATTTGTTTTTCTAAAAGTAATAATTTTATATTCATCCAAATAGATAATACAAATAGATAAATGCAATTCCAATATGTGTAGATCATAAGAAATATAAATTATTGATGTTAAATAAATGAACCAAGTGAACAGAGTTTCTCTTTGATTTATTACAAGTAAGTATAATGGGTCACAATGCAGTTCTTGTTGTGGGTCACAGTAAAAAAAAAAGTTTGAAAAACACTGACTTAATGGACCTTATGGGAACCATGTAACAGCTCGTTGGTGAGGATAGCCAGTAGTAAAATTTAGAAGTAAATTCAACCTGCCAAGATATAATGTTGAATAGTGAGTTTGATCCTGACTGACTCACACTGATGGTCATTCAAACATGTGAGCAACGATGAGGTTTTGAAGAGGATGCAAACAAGGAGGAAGCTTATACTTAACATCAGGAAGAGACAGCTGAAATTTCTGGGATACATAATGAGAAAGGAGGGCTTGGAGAATCTGATACTTACAGGGTGGATAGAGGGAAAGAGAGACAAGGGAAAGCAACACATGACATATGTAGCATGTTTAAGCAAGTAGATGAAAGAACAGCATCTGGGAGATGTAGCAAAATGACAAAACATTGAGAACTACAAAGGAGGGGAGAAGTGGAAAACTATGATCCTGAAAGGACACAGCACATTAAATTATTGATTATTATAGATTATTTCCCTTTTAACTGGTGTCTTAAGGCAGAGTCTTTCAAACCGTGGGTCCCGACCATTCAGTGGATTGTGAGATAAATAAAATGGGTCACAACAAAAAAGAAAGAAAGAAAAAAATAGGCAAGTAAGAGCAAAGTGCAACTCTAAATATATATATACTGTTATAATTGAGTTTATGTATCTTGTTCACTCATTGCAGACTGAGTGATGGAATTTCCTTTAAATTTGTTTTTCTAAAAGTAATAAGTTTATATTCATACAAATAGATGCATGTAATTCCAATATGTGCGGATTATAAGAAATATAAATTGTCAATGCTAAATAAATGAACCGAGTGAACAAAGTTTGTCTTCGATTTATTACATGTAGATATAATGGGTCGCAATGCAAAATGCGGTTCTTGTTGTGGGTAGCAGTAAAAAGTAGTTTAAAAAATTCTGACTTAAGGGATCCTATGTGGACCATGTAATAGCTCCTTGGTGAGGATAGCCACTTTGGGCTTAGCTCACAACAAAGGCAGATATGGTAGGCAGTTGTGATCCCACAAACAAGGGAATACCATGCATCCTAAATTAGGTGCATAAAAAATATATCACCAGAGTTTGTGCCATGTCCCTCTTGCAGACATTACAATAAAAACTTCTTTTTATTCACTCCTTCATACACATCTTGCTTTTTTCATATGTGTTCTAATTTCCCTGTGTGGGACAAATTGTGACGAATATACAGTTTTATGTATTGCATTTTTGTATGATATATTTGTATACTTCAATGTTGTATATAAAATGTTTTCAGTTTTAACTCATTTTAGATTTCATTTTTTGGGGTTATTGTTGCCATTTTCTCTTTCATGTCATGGATAAAGCCTTTTAGGCACTCTTTAATTTTCATATCAGCAGAAAACAGAGTGTCAAAGCGACAGTCTTTCCCTTGATACTGCTATTATTTTAACTACCTTGATATTTCTAGGGTGTATAATGTAGAAAAAAGACAATTTAACACTCATAGGACATATTGAACTCAGGAGGGACAGAGGAAAGATATGAATAACCTACTGAAAGAGATTGTGTAAATTGTTGATAGAACAGGGATTAGGAGAGATAGCAAAAAGAAACAAGAAACATTGCTAAGAGCAACAAGTAACATGAAATTGTAGAGGACCATGATTGCCCATGTTCTAAAGGGACCAGAATATAGAAGAAGAAGAATATCATGATAAACTAATGCCTGCAGTGAGCATTGGAAAGTGGAGAAGAATGAGATATTAAGATATTAGAGTCAACAGCATATTTTCTGAAGTCACTAATATTATTAAGTTTTTGCATGTGAAACTTTAAAAATATTTTTTCAATTATTATATTAATACATGGTAATTCCAGTGGAAGGAATGAGCTTATTACTTAGAAATAATAGAAAACATTTTCCCAATTTATGTACAATAGACCCTTATAGCAAGAAGAGTTAATACCGGCCATAAAAAATGACAGCATACTTTGTTAAATCTTTAAATGATTAGGTTTTTTACATGTGAGTCTCTAAATATATTTTTCCAACTATTGTAACATGCATTGAATATAGGCTGATCAGTTTATTTCTTAATAATAATAGTAACTCGTTCTCCCCACCTATATGATAAGACGAATTAATTCCCATCATCAAAATGATGGTATATTTTGTTAAAGCTATTTTTTGTTAGGTTTTTCACACATGATTCTCTAAATGTATTTTTCTTATTATATTAATATGCATTAATTCTATGGGTGTGAGTTTATTACAAGTCTACCATTCGTCCATGCATTGAATATTGCTGCCACATCTGCTATGTCTTTAGACATTCTTGATAAAGTCCAAAGAAGAATCTGCAATATTAAATGTGACTTGTTACACCTTCTCTGCTGTCATGAAGTAGAAAGATTACATTAAATCAATTACTAAGTCTGCTGCTACGATAGTTGGTTCTCTGTGCTGTACTAGACAGTTTTTATCTTTGGAATCTATCTGACATATTTATAAGTCTACCTGTTAAATAGTTTAGCAGACTATTATTTTTAGGGGGAAGTGTATCGTTACTCCGACTTCTCGAGGTTGACCTTTGAGGTCAAACGAAAGACAAAACAAGAAAGTCGATTTTGACTGGCTGAGTCAGCGTGAGAACGATAGATAGAGAAAGGGTTTTCGATGAGTTGTTTCTTAACCATCAAGCAATGTAGACATGTTGACTTTGCTCTCCTTCCACTGGGAAGGAGAGCAAACCCACTGGCTAGTTAGAAGATGTAAATGTGATGTTAATAAATTAGTTTAGTTTTTAGTTTTTCCTTCCGCTTGTGCTGTTAGCGTCTGTCAGCAGCAAGGCAAGTGGCCTGGAGGAGAGATATCTCGTGGGCTCTGAGAGTGTCTGCCACTGAGTCGCACCAGCATCTTCTTGGTCTGCCTCTCACTCTCCAGCCAGAGTACTTAAGGGTATATGTTCATAGGGCTGGTTGGTTAATAGGCATATGAGTGAGGTGTCCGAACCACTTGATTCTCTGTCATTCGATGTGTTGTATGATTGGTATTGCTCCTACCATATTTCTTATTACCTCATTCCTGATTTTGTCTCGACTGGTCTTGTTCACTGCTTTCCTCAGGCATTTCATCTCACAAGTGATCAGTTTACTCAAGGGTTTTTGTTAGGGGCCATGTCTTGCACTGATATGTCAGCATTGGTATGAAAATGGCATTGATGGATGACAGGTGACTTACTATAAATCAAATAGCTAATCCTATTAGCAGATCCCGTGAAAGTGTTGAGAATATTCTACACAATGAACTTGGCATGAGAGAAGGTTTCAGCTTGGTGTGTGCCACATTTTCTGATACCTGATTAAAAGCACACCAGCTGATCACACCACGCGAAAATCTGACATGTCTAAGGCAGATCCTGCTGGTTTCCTTGAACGTTTTCTAACTGAGGATGAGCATTGGATTCATCACTTAGATCTAGATACAAAGAGACACAGCTCCTCACCTGCTCTAAAAGCCAAGGATTTTCATTTGCGGGGAAGAGAAGGTGATGGCCTCAGTTTGGGATGTAAAAGGCATTGTGTTTATTGACTATCTTCAAAAGGGTCACACCATCAATAGAGAGTACTATGTTCAACTGTTGAGGCAGTTACAAAAGGCTATCAAGAGCAAACATCTAGGAAAAGTAATGAAAGAGGTCTTGTTTCACCAGGACAATGCTCCATCACACAAGCCCTTGGCTTCAATGGCTGCTGTGTGTGACTGTGACTTTGAATTGGTTGATCACCCTCCCTATTCTCCTGATTTGACAATCATCAGTTTTTCAGCATAAAAAAAAGCACTGGAATGATTATACTGAATCAGTTGCTAGGTTTGCTGATAGGAAAGTTGGTTTATTGTGCCAGACATATATGGTCTGCTGCTCCTGTTACATAACACGAGATTTTCGACAAAATCCAAAGTAGGATCTGTAGTGTTATTGGTCCTAACCTGGCATTCCGATTTCAGTCACTTTCCCACTGCCGTAACGTGGCTTCCCTCTGTCTTTTCTTTAAATATGTTCGTGGCCATTGTTATAATGAGCTCTCCTCCTTGGTAACCTCGATTGCACGAATTTAAGCGTACTACTAATTTGGTATCTTCCCTGTTACCTACAATCTTCAAAAATTTAAATGTTACGTTAATCGTAATCACCTGTTTTCCTGAATCCTGTCCCTTTATTGACTTTTCTCCTCACTAAAGTGGTCACATTCTCTTTCATTCCCAGCAACTCACCTTGCTTGGATAAAATGAGAGAAAAAAAAAACTGGAAAATATATTTAGAAACTTACAGGTGAAAACATTTTGATAATACAGGCCAGCAACATAATTATCCTATGAATGTTTTAGCTGTTATTAAGTAATTTTCTGGTGTTGATTCCGAAAATGCAATCTATTTTTTTTTTTTTTTTTTGCCATCTCCTATCATTCTTCCATTATTGAAAATCCTTATTCTGCATAAAATTAAGTATTTTGATAGAATTATACTTTAACGTTTTTAGATAATTAAATACACATAATACCTTTTGAACTAACTTAATGAATGAATTGTGTCTGGGCATGCCTGGTAAAATCATAAAACATTCATTAGTGCTTTTTCAATAAGTATCCAAACCTCCATTCAGCTCGTCAGAACAATTACCATGAATATATTTATAAAATGACACAAAGAAGCTACATTATGGCGGTAGGAAAGTGACTGAAGCTGGGATGGCAGGTTAGAACCAATAACATTGCAGATTCTTTAGTTTTTATCATGAATCTCTAAATATATAGCAGGAGCACCAGACCATATATAGCAGCAATATTCGACTCATAGACGAATGGTATGATGCATAGCTTCCTCATGCTGAGAAGCATTGGTCACTGCGTCAATTAATACAATGTTGTATAGCCCCTTGGTGGGGTGGTATTGGGAGACGGTGATTGCTCGATAATAAAGTTGCATTCTTCTTTCACTCGTCTTTTCCTGACTGGTGACCATTAGTTGTTTTGGTTCACAGACGAAAAACATCAAAAAAGATAATTTTAAACTTATCTAACATTAACTTCATCAGGAGTAAAAGGGCTCGAAATACAGTCTCGGATTGCCCCCAGATATCCAGATCACTCAGAACCTACCATCCTGGAGAGTGAAGTGAGAAAAGCAGTGAAAACCAGCTTGTAGTGAAACAGGAATACAGTGAATCACCACCATCTTTCAGAAAGCTTGCGGGGAGAGAAAAGTACCAGTTGTAGGACGTCCATGCCTTGGATCCTCTGCAAGTCTTTCCCTTTCCTTCCTAAATTTAACTGCCCACTTATGCACTGTTGATAAAGCTAGAGCGTCATCCCCTAATGTAGCAACCATACCAGCATGAATGTCCTCGGGGGTTAAACACCTTTGCTGCAGGTACTTGATAACACCACGATGCCAAATTTTGTCCATTTTCAAGAGCAGTCGTTAACAGTTAATTTTGAGATTTTCTGTGAATAGTCAGGCAAACGCCTGACTATTCACAGAAAATCTCAAAATTTAGCTGAAAAGAAACAATGCAGTTATTAATAAGACATGAAACTAATGCATGCAAGATTTCGTAGCTCCAGCATCATTCCTTCATAGGTGTTGTGTTCCTTGAGGACGTGGGCGATTATGGTCCTCCACAACTCTCCGTTCTTTGTGTCTCTTAATTTTTTTTTTTTTTTTTTTGCTATCTTTCCTAATCTATAAAGATAGAAGTTCTGCTCTATTTTCTTATATCTTTAAATACTTGGTTTTGTTTTTGAGAGACACCTTCCGCTATTTATATTCACCTTCGGTTTTCCGTGTCACTTCCCCCGCCATCGTCCTAATAATTGATATTGACTGCCTGCTTCATTATGATGTCTCCAATATTTGTATCTCACACCTTAAGCTGTCTCTCATGTTGAGGACCATAATTCTGTATTTCTTATAGTTAATCGTTAGTCTTTTCTTCTAGCTCTCCTACGCTAGTTTGTCTAGGACAGTGATACCCAAAGTATGGTGCACGTACCGGTGCTAGTACTGGAGACATCGTCAGCCGGTACACGGAGAGTATCAAGGAAACAAAGAAACAGTAGTCACATTCAACGCCACGGAAGACTGCCGTGATATCTGACTCGTTTTTTTCTTTTTAACATTTTCATTTTAGTTTCATATTTATTATGGTTACATTTTCTAATTATTCACGTTAAAAGCCAATGCAATAAAACCAACGAATGCGATATAATAAATAGCAAAACAGTGAAATGAAATGCGTATGACAACACCATCATGATGCTGTCGCGTGTGACTGCGTGGGAACCACACGTAGGAATAAAAGGTCAATTTGGCCTTTAAAATTTCAACTGGCCGTGGAAAAAAAAACGGATTAACGGAGCCACTTGTATTCTGGCCCAATTTTTTTAAAATTAGCATTTCATTCCTTAGATTCATAATCTAGGTACATATAAAAAAAAAATGTGGGAGTGAAACCCCAAAATCTTCAGCTGGATTGGAAAGCTTCGCAACGCCGGTCCCTCGCACATTAAAAAAAAAAAAAATCCCCCCAAAACTGCTGGTACGCCACATCAGATAGTTTGAGAAAAACAGGCCTAGGAGATTTTTCTTCCGTTTCCTTTCTGAGTCTGCTATCAACACATTGTCATTTTTGCGTCGTTCAGATTGTGTCTACCGATACTTAATCCTGGTAGGCTTTCTATTTATCTTAGGAAAGCCTTGTTGTATAAATAAACCCGATGAAAAAACATCCTTGTCTGGTGCCTCATTTTATTTTTTTTTCTCTACTTACTGAACTCGTTTTTCTGTCCATAACCATGCGGGTCGTTCCCATTAAATTTGGTAGAAATATAAATAATAAAACCGCATTTATTTGATGTCCCACTTTTACGTAATATTTCTACGCGCGCGCAACACACACACATGCATATACACACACGTACACATACACACGGACAAACAACCGGCTTTTTATACCGTATTTTCTTGTGGACAATACGAGAAATTTTGAACGACAGTTAAAGGCAAAATAGAGGGGAATCGTATTATACACAAGTACACAGTTTAGGAATTTTTTTACTCAGCTTAAAAACCTCCTGGAACAGCAAAATTGCAAATGCACCCAGCACAGTAAATAATAAAACGTAGCCACCTCCACTTTTTCGCTAAAAAGAGCATTCAGTGATGTATAAACGTGCCCATTTTGAAAATATGGGTGACTATACACGACATTATCAGAAAATAAAATCGATGACTATAGTAAATTTAAAGTTAACATTCCTAAAATTAGATTACGGAGAATATTTCCAACATTTTAAAGATTACTGAGTACTTAAAAATTATATAAAAAAAGCTTGCATCCGTCATTTTCTTAAATTATGTTTTAACAGATAAAGTCTCTGTAGAACAACAATAAAACTGTTCACACCTTTTCAGTGCTTGTTAAGTGTTAAGTAATCAGCGCTACAGTTTGTTTTAAAAATCTATTTCTCTGTTAGTTTCAACTTAAAGTAAACAATATTTGTTTCAAATCCGATTAATCATACTTTAAATCAGTTAATATTCCACAAATAACGTTTCAGAAAAGTATAATTTATTTTTGGAAGATTTTTTTTAATAAAAATTAAGTTTACATTGCGATGACAGATGACTAAAAAAGGTCGGTAATAAGCTCTCCCCCCCCCCCCAAAAAAAATGAATCGATTTCAATCAATATAATTTATGTTTGAAATGCACTACAGAGTATTTTGCTTACTGGAAATAGTAAATTTAATCCTTTAGCTTTCAATTAAGTCTAATATGAAAGCTTCAAGAAAGTTTTTTTTTTTTAATTTTTAAAATTCATTTTAAATCTTAGGTATCGCGAATTAGTGGAAAACAAAGTAACAATGTTGATAACAATTGGTATTTGATATGTTGACAATATTTGTTCTTTAGGGATCAGCGTAATCAAAGTCAGGAAATTCACCGGAATTTATTTAAAAAGTTATTAAAAGGAATGCACAAGATGTCATGTCTTGATAAATGTTACAACAAATCACCTTTCCCTGAAAATTCGAAAATAAGTTTTGAAACATGCGATTCATTTCTATTCTTTAATATCGTGAAAAATTAATTTTAGTGAAACTTCATTTCTTGCCTTTTCTTACGCTCATACAACACCACACAGTAACTCTTTATCTTGGGTGGCTCTTGGGTAAAAAATATCTTGTTGAATGCACACCAAAAATTATTCATATTTTATTTCATAATTTGATGTAATATTGCACACAATTATTAATTTAACATAGACGAATGATATGATCTAAATACAAATAACAAAACATTTGCGCTTCTACAATAAAGTTCAAGCTTGGTCATAATACTTCTCAAACTTCTGTCAACACAGAACAGATGGTGGGTGAAGGATTCACATGTGATCGGAGAGTACGGCGCTAGTTTATGAAATTACTCAGTGGAGATACAAGTCTTGAAGATGGAGGTGGTAGAGGACGACCATCTGCAATTGACAATCAATATCTGACAACACTCATAGAACAAAATCCGTCAGAGAAATGTCACACATATTGGAATAAAAGTTGACTCTAAAATCGGACTATTTCCCGAACAACCTAAAAATTCATTTCATTTATAATAAATAATATTTTAATAAACAACTATTTCGCAAAAATTTAGTTTATTAATATATTCTTTTATTTCATTGCTGTTACTTAAATTTGATTTCTTTTATTAATATAGATAAATTAAAATAGGGCATATTTTATTAAAACATTAACCTATTAGGTTGAGTTATATATACTTCATCGGACGAAGTTTAAGTTGATGCCAACTAACTCTATCACAACTACAACTGTAGGAATATTATTATTATAAATAATAATGAAAATTATAAATAAAATAAAACAATAACATAAAAATGTTGTATAAAATAACTTAAATAAAAAATAAAAAAATACTCCCAGGAAATACGGACATCCCGTTAAATTCAATCTCTTCGCCACAAACCTTAGTACAGGCAACAAGTATCTCTGTGATATATGCATGTAGTACTACGTAGTAACTTCTCCCTTTTATCACATGTACCATAAAACAATTTTAACCTAAAACATGCACACACTAACACACAGAAGAAAAATATAAATAAATTGTATGAAATTAACATGCAATTTACTATGCTTTTCCTGTTAACAACTGTACATTTTATTTCCTGTCAAGTATGCTTTATCTCCTTGACCACTGGGCTAATTTCTGATGAGTGAATAATCCCCCCCACACAATTGAATAGAATTTATTTTATCTCAACATAAAATTTGTCACAACTATGTCTAAAACAATAAAAGATTTAATCAATACAAAACAAAACAATAAACTAAAACTTGAAGGAGGAGGGATATCACCAGTACTGATTGCCAGAAAGAATACATCGGAAAAACTTCAAAAAGTTTAAATAAAAGATTACATGAGCACAAAAGAGATATTTTACAAAACAACACATTAAACGCATTAGTTGCTCACCGTAACGAAACTCAGTACAATTCTTTTATAAAAAAAAAAAAAAAAAAAAAATATTACACTAATTAAAAAGAGAAAACAATTCAGTGAGACGAATATATTTACAAAGTGCATGCAGCGCTAGTTCATTCATAATAAATTTGCGTTCAGGGTCTTACAACGTTTCACCTTTCTTGGCAGATCTTCTGTTATCACAAAGTGGGATATTAAATAACAAAGATGATGGCAATAAAAAGAAAAAAATTGTAAATGAAATTGGCTAGATTATATACCCAAAACACATATATAAAAATATTTTCAAATTTAAAATTTACGAGAAAAAAAACTGCCAGCAAAGAATTTACGGTTACATCTAGCCAATACAAATGTAAAATGATGAGACCTTGCTGCCAATCTAGTACTGTGCTTGAATTCATAAAGTCTAGGTACCATAGCAGAAAGTTTATCAGAACAGAACAATTACCATGAAAATATTTATAGAAAATGTACAAGGGAGCGACATTACGGCAGTGGGAAAGTGACTGAAGCCGGGATGTCAGAACATTTTAGGTTCTTTGTCAAGAATCTCTAAATATATAGCAGGAGCACCAGACCATATGTGGTAGAAATATTCGAAGCATAGACGAATGCTAAACATATAATTATGCAAGATAGATTCTAGAAATAAAAATTGTCTCGCATGGCACAGGGTAGCAACTCTCCTAGCATTAGACCTAGTTATTGATTCACTGTAATCTTTCCACTTCAAATCAGCAGAGAACGTTACCCTTAGAAGGCGCAATGCGCCACTGTCCTGGAGGTTAGCATCAGCCATACTCATGGAAGGCAAAAATAGTTCTCTCAGATGATTAACAGAAAGTAGTTTCGTTTTGGAGACGTTAAAATTAACAAGTCATTCCTTGCCCCAGTTAACAGCAGATTTTATGTCACTTTTTAGATCAACTACTAATTTGACCTTATTGAACCAATCAGACTTACTATTATGAGTAAATCATTGAACATTGTCGTATGTTAGTGTACTAGAAATTTACTCTTAATTTCCACATACGAGTAATAGTTAGGATGATGCATTCGTCCTTAAAAAAGGCTACCAAAAATGGACAAATATCTATAACTCAACATAATAAGTAGTCTACTTAACGATTTTGCGTAAATGGATCGCAGAACAATGACAAAATGGGATGGGAAAAGTCAAAAGTCACTTCGAACAGCAGGAAGCGACATTGTTAATAAAAGAACCGATTTTAAATTGAATTAGTGTAACCCTGATATAAGAGAGTTGTCGGGACCGGATAATAAGTCTCTTATATCCGGGTTTCTTTTATATCCGGGTTTGGTCAATTTTGTTTAGGTAAGTATGGGAACAATTTGGGGCCAGATAAAATCTCTCTTATATCAGGGTTTATCTTATATTAGAGTCTCTTATATCCGGGTTACACTGTATTACTAATTTTCTCAATTCTCACAAACTAAGATGACATTTGTTTTCTATGGCTTTTTTTCGATCGAAACAAAGCAGACCTTATAGCATTTTAGTTTAACTTTTTTTCTGACAGTTTTATTTCCGGTTATCCTTGTAACACATCAGCAGATGTCTACTTTGCTGTTTCCAACGGATGTCAACGATAATGTTAATAGTCAAGTTGGATTACTCAACGAACACTTTTATCCACTGGGCCGTGTTCTTAGGGACATTAATGTGGGGAATTAGAACAATCTACCTTTGTGGACTAAATAAAAGGTTTGGTTCGAAATTCCAACGTATATCACCTGAAGAAGGTCGGAGCGTACAACGGCAGAAACATCGTGAATATGGCAATAAAGATGAGGGCAACAGTTCGAACGATATAAATAATGTAAATAGTTTTACAATAACTCATCTCAGAAATATAGACATATAACACTAATGACTCGTCATTTGCGTGAATATATTTTGTTAGTCACTGCTTTGATTTCAACTAAGAGCATAAACCACAACAAAAGGCCAGTAGAAAAAGTGATTGCCAGTAACCAGGAATTAATGCAAACAATACCGATAAATTAGTATTATATTTATAGTTTGTTTGTTTATTTAGCGGTATATCAACACCTTAGGGGTCATTTAATGCCGAAATTTAATTTTCCTGGGAGTATAAATAATTTCTTTTACAAAAATGTATTGCTGGTAATTTTTTACAATGAAAATGTATTGCTGGTATTTTTACTATAAAATGTATTTTTATACTTTCATAGTGTTTTGACACTAGTTTGATAGTTTACTGTTTGACCATAGCTGAACCCTAACTGGTGCTGCCACCCCGGCTCAGGGTGGACCTGGGAACAACAGCAATTAAGAGGTGGTTTAACGCTCCTCAAAACCTCCCAATGAGAAGGCTTGCTGCCGGATGTAGTTTATCGTCATGCCCAGGACGTACATTTACAGTACTTATATATATATGTGTGTGTGTAACATATGTGTACGGTGTACGCGTGTGTGTATTTCTAAAGAACGTCTCTTTAATCAAATACTTATATTTAATTTAATCTTTATAATCCGATATAATTTTGTTATTTCAAAGTTTACAGTAATATATATTTGTATTATTATCGTGGAGAAATTATTTTCTTTCGGAACATTTCTCGAATGCGCAGACCGATAGACGTAAATTACACAATGTTTAAAATAAAATTGCGGCGTCTATTTCAAATACGAAGTGACCATTATAATAAAGTTTAGAGTAATTTGTATATTTATAAGTAAAAGTAAAAATGTTAGTTTTTCTAAAATTTAAGTTTAAGAAATGCTCAGGTTAACTGAAAAGTCCAGGTAAATTATGGATGATTCAAAGTTACATAATTTAATGTCTAATAAACGAAAGTGAGTAAATGATGTTGTTAATTAATTAATTACCAATCGATATTTAAATTATTTTAGTATGGGATCTTGTTTATAAATACTTGTTACAAAATAAAATTCCCCGATAAAGTCTATTCTAGGACAAAAAAAAGGCTTTGCCTAAAATAATAATAAGGTTTCTTTTTGTCTATAGTCCTCTTACAGATACATATACAATGGGCAAAAGTAATATTCGTACGCCATTTTTTTATTTTTATTTATCCGTATCTGTTTATTTAAAGAATATTTACTGAATATTCAGGAAATCTTATTAAAGAAAAATATGCGCTTTCGGGCAGGATTCGAACCTGCGATCTCCTGAATAGTCATTAGATCCGACGCTTAAATTATTTAAGCGTCGGATTTGTATTTAAAAGAGGTATTTAAAAATACCTCTTTTCAATGCAAATCTTTTTCTCAGACTCTTGAAATATACATATCTGTCCAGGGTGACGCAGGTTCGAATCCGACCGGAGAAAGCATTTTTTTTCTCTTTAATTAGATTTCTCGAATATTCAGGCCGGTAGACGAAAATTAAATATACTGTTTACTTTAGTGTTTTAGTGTTTAGTGTTTAATAGATAAACGAAGCGTCTACTCAAATACGGATAGGCAATAAAGAATAACGTTTAAAAATCTGTCAGGTTAAATAAAAATTCCCTCAATTCCTTAGAAAAACATGTATGTATGTATGTATAATTTAAATACATTACTGATTATTTTACTGCAGAAAGCATTTCTAATTTACTAATAAATTATTACATTGAAAGCCAAGAGATTGCCAGTGGTCATAAAATGTACTAATGATTAGTACATTTTATTTTTTTTCTACGACATAAAAAATACAAACATTTATTGCACACATTTACTTAAGTACAGATTTTTAGTTGATGGCACAAAGACTACTTAAGAAAAAATAAGAGACCGTTTTAGTTTAGTTTCGCTTGTTTTCATTAACAACGTCATGCACTGCTAAGATCTTTCAAAGGCTTGTCAGCTCGGACGGACACATGGATGCAATAAAACTTCTTTCCCATAGCAAATGATGGCGCTTTGCCGCAGACATCAAAAGGCACGATTACTCCTACAACGTGACTTCATTACTTGTCTCTAGGACTTCTTTTCTGTGCTGTCCTTTGTATGACGATAAAGTACACCAGGCAGCAAGGCCTCTGATCAAGAGGTTTTGAGGAGAGTGGAATCACCTCTTAATTGCTGTTGATGATTCGGGGTGGTAGCACTTGTTAGGGCCCCATCTATGGGCAAATATAGTGACCCCCCACCCCAAACTGGGTTCAATACACTATGAAAGTATAAAAATACATTATAGTAAAATTGTCCACCAATAGATTTTTAATAGTAAAAAAGAATTTCCAGCAATATATTTTAATAGAAAAAAAAAAATAAAAATTGAGCAATAGATTTTAATAGTATAAAAAATAATATTTCCGGCAATATACTTTAATAGAGTTTATAGTAAAAAAAAAACAAAATTTCTGGCAATAGATTTTAAATAGTAAAAAATATTTCCAGCAATAGATTTAGTAAAAAAAACAAAAAAACAAACAAAATTATCAAAGCTCCTAAGGAAATTAAATTTCGGCATTAAATGACCCATATGGAATTGATATGCCGCTAAACAAAGACAAACAAAAAATTTATGTATCATGTTCCTTTAGGACGTCGGAGATTATGGCTTTTTTTTTTTACTAATGTTCACCGCATACAAGGCCCAAGTGCCACACAATGTAGAAAATTACGAAAGTTGGTTGTTGGGTTAAGAGTAAGTAGCACAGTTTATGAGGATTAGTGTGAAAGCTAACGGTTAACCCTTGAAGAGATTAAGATTATAGTGATCAAGAAAGCATCCTCACAGAATTTCTGTTCCACAAAACATTTTTTGTTTTAATAATTTCATCCCAAACAAGGAAATAGAGCCACTAAGACAAAAGGCGGTTAAAAAAAAATTATTAAGCAGTGCGAACAATAAAAGAAGGGGAATCAAGAAGACAGTAGGTAATGATTGGCATTACATTTAGATTTCTGAAAAACAAAGTTGCCGAGAAAGAAAAAAAGCCCGAAGAGATTTCCACAGGTGAAAGAAAACTGTTATTAAAGAAACTGTAAGCAAAGAACTTAGATCTAGTCAATTAGTCGGTTAGATCTAGTCTAGTCAATTAGTCGGTTAGATCGAGCCAATTAGTCGGTTAGATCGAGCCAATTCAACTGTAAAACGTCAACTCCTATTCAAAAGACTGAGTATGAGCCGAAGTAGAGTATAATTTTATCTTATAAATTGTCCCCTGTTCTGTCACCCATGAAATAAAAATAATTGTTTGTACGGAAAGTAAGGATCTGCGTACATCAAATCCTCTTTAAATTAAGTGACAGCAGAATATTAATTATCGTTGAACTTTTAAAAAATAAGCTTCAATACTTTAAATGCAGCGATCAATTTTGAGTCCTGTAAATTATTTATGCCTATCTCATATACTCCTCCCTAGCTATTGTAATGATAGCTAAACCAAGATTCCTCCGCGGGTGCTAGCTTAAATGCCGCCCAAAAGTCGGCTTTTAAGCTAGCTTAAAATTTTAAGCTAGCTGCAATTTGGGATACAAAAAAGAAATAAGAGTTACTCCCCTTGAACCATGAAAGCAACGATAATGGCTAGTATAATGATTTAATATATATTTTTAACCTCGCATAATCTGGCCGCCCTGAATCTAAGATCAACGAAAAATTGTTCCCTGCGCCTAACTTTTGAATGAACTATGACTCATTGAAATCGGACCAGTGGGAGCAGAGGAGTTGCTTGGACACACACACGCACAAACACACACACATACACTGTACTTTATATATAAGATTATTCTTCCGAAAGGAAAGAGAAGTTAGTTAAAGGAGGTAATTCAGAATTATTTCCATTTTGAAATTCCGTACAAAAAATAATCTAACAGTTGTAAAAATGAAAAAAATCTTTTTAAAAGGTTCACACACAGAAATCGCACTTTACATTTTTAGTTCTTCAGACATGTCTTTATTTAAAAAAAAAAATATTGTTACGAACAGCAACGGGATGAATTCCAAAATCGCAATGAAAAACGATTTTTTTTTAAATAAATATTCAGTGTAGATTTTTTTTTGTCCACTCTGAAAGAAAGTAAAATGTGTTTTATTAAATTAAGCAAACACCAACTATCAAAAAATATTTTTTGAGTTTAAGGAATTATTTTGAGGGAAGGTTCGGGATAAACTTTTGCGACGTTCTAACGCTACTTCCATGAAAAGTGTTCAGATGAACTGCATACCTTAGTTCCACCAGGCTTAACCTTCATGGCTAAGATCCGCCATGCCACGCAAATTGTAGCGAACCACCATCATTCCCTTCTTATTCTCTTAGTAAGACCTAAGTTCCACTCGAGCAGTTACTTCCCACGAACCACTACCTTGTAGAACCATCTCCCAAGATGATGTTTCCCCGATCACTATAACCTTAACTTGTTCATGCCTAGGTTTAACCGTTATCTTCCACACATATCCGCATAAGCTATACCTTTTACTCTGTAACCCTCTACCTCAAGTGGCTCTTGTACAGGGTGATCATCATTGTAAAAAAATATTATTTACACTTGATATTGCATTTTCTTTTTTTTACTGAAATAACACCTTCAAGGATTTTTCTTTATATAACTATAAAAAGATTTCGCGATCCTCATTCCCAAATTAAAAATACATACGAGATATCGAAAAGGGGGGATGAAACTAACCCACAAAATTATTTCCAGAAAATTTTCTAATAAAATTACTTATTCAGTATATTAATTAATAAGTACTGAAAATTGCGTTTAAATCCTTGATTTTTTGTAATTTAAAAAATACGTTGCGGGATACTGATATGTTTAGGTAGAAATAGGTCGCCATTATGTTGTGGGTATCACCTCTATGGTGGTGATGTTTACAGACATTTTATAATAAGTATTAATAGACTCTTGAAAAAATATCCCGCAACAATATTAGCGGACTCATGTGAGTCCTGGTAAAAATAACTTAAAACAATAAATATGAAACAAGTGACTTTTTTGTATTTTCCGAATGAAACATGACCCAGTGGACATGTTAGTACTTCGTATGTCCATTCCACGAAGTTGTTCCTTGCAGATTGACCACACATTCTCGATTGGATTTAAATCAGGGGAGTTTCCGGGCCAGTCTATAGTTCTTTGATTTGCTCACTGGTAAGGCATGCCAGTGTGTTCGTGCAGCGTTACAATTTTCTTGCGCTTCATTGGAGTAACGTCCATCGCAGACAATGGCCGTAGGACAACTAATCGACAGTCGAGACAATAGAGTGTCTGGGCGTGATGAAAATCTGATGCAATCACGGATGACGCAATATTTTCAAGGCCAAACAAATTTCACCACCCCCCTTAAAATAGATTCATATTACTGCACACCACTGCAAATCTGAGGAAAAATAGAAATCAATTACACCCTGTCACTCCAGTGGCTCTAAAACTGACCGTATGATGAAAGAAAGGAAACTAAAACAGTTGTTTCAATTAATTTGCACAAGGGTGTATGCATTTATTCGTGTGTGTACTACATTCAGCAAGTTTTATTTTCTTTTTTAAACAAAATAAAATGAGGTCTTATGCTACAAGCTTAACATGCAGATATACGTAATTATTCTTTTTTTATTTAGTAACTTCTTTTAACAAAACGAGGCCCTATACTTCTGTCGTATTCTGTAGAATTATTTAACGCAAACGGAAGTGATAACTTCGACGGCAAAAACCGACCTTAATTTCGTTCTGCTCTACGCATCCACTTCCGGAATACTGCCCCCAAATACCAGGGTGATAAAACATTTTTTGTGACCAATCAGAAAAAGGACCACGCGGTTTTTGCAGCAGTCGATTCTGAGCTACTCATCTACTATAAAGTCAACGCCTATTTCAGCCACGAGGTGGATCCGACTTGGTTGGCATTAGCGACGGACCCCACAGTAGGTAAGCTTAACTGACCAAGACATCAGCAGCGACCCCAACAATGTCTTCTGTTAGCGATGCCTTCTGCCAGTGAGCAGCAGCAGAGGCCAACTCCCAACTACATACGCGTGTTGATTTTCTTCCACATGTCTATCTTATTTGATTATTCGAAAATGCGCCATGACCACTTTTTTCCCTTTGTTAACACAAGGCGACCGTTACACGCTAACTGGTGTGTACAGGGTTGCATGCAGATATACATAATTATTCGTCTTGCTTTCAGTAATTTTTTTTTAATAAAACGATGCCCTATACTTTATAATAGATGCAGAAGATTAATATGCAGATATATATATTTATTCATGCATGTACGTGCTGCATTTAGTAATGTTTTATTTTTGTGTTTTTTAAACAAAAATGAGGTCGCATTTCTTAAAGCTGCTTTTCTTACTTGAACGTTTCCCCTGCCAGTTCCCAACCCTATGGAATTTTTTATAGTTTTCCTCTCGTCTTTCTAGCCTTCCTAAAACCAATTCAAATTTATTATTATTATTATTATTATTATTATTATTATTATTATTATTCTTATTATTTACTTACTTACGTATCTATCTCTGCATTTATTACTTATGTAGTTCGTAATTTAATACAGCTGATTGAGAATTTGGGTTGGCTCTTAGATTCGTCCGTTTTTTAAAATAAATAATGTCAAAACAGAAAAAAATGGCTGCTCTCATCTGTGAAAAAAATAAATAAATGAAAAAAACAAAAAAACAGCTGGAGTCAAGGACGTCCACACAACTGATGTTATTGCAATATGTTTCTTGGTTTGTTTTTTTGTTTGTTTGTATTGTTTTCGTTTTTGTTTTTTTAGTTTTTTGTTTTTTGTTTTTTTTTTCGTTTCTTGGGAAAATGTTGTTACAAGTACTGTGGCCTCATTACATATTCTCAGATTCTGTTATTACATCTCATCTACATCTAGAAATGCCTTTGCCCAATCCCCTTAAAGGTTGAAAGTCTGCTGTTGATTTTAAGACAAGAAATCAGTAATTTATGCCTCTTGAATAGACCTAGGCTTCAGTTTGGTGATGGAAAATTATTTATTTATATTCTTCATGCATATATCGATGAAAAATAATTTATTTATTAAATGTCTTGTTCATAGACCAACATTTGATTTCAAAACGACAAATCATCAATTTATTAAAAGTCAAGTTTACTTATGTATTGTACGATTTTTTTAATTTTACGATGTAAACATATTTTTTAATCCTAAAATGATTATTCTTTTATATCGTAATCAAATACATTCTAATTATAAACAGGATGAAAACATCCTAAAACAACTAATAAATACTAATATCTCCATTACAGATCCTAGCAAAAAAAATAAGATTAATTATATACTATACTAAATCCAATATATCCAATTTAATCATTCTTAATGACTCCGCCCCACCAATTAACGTGTTGCAGGAAACCAACATTATATATAAATTCAAATGTACCTTGGGAGATTGTATCTCCAACAATATATATATATATATATATATATATATATATATATATATATATCTTGGTCACACTACTTCTAAGTTGCCTAGAAGGTTGAGTTTACATTTGAATGATCCATCGAACATCTCTCAACATTTACAACAGCATGCCTGTCCACATTCGCAATTTAGAAAAATTCCCGTTAGAAATACATCTATACTTTTTCATAAAGATAATAAGCATAAACAAAAATTCTTGAAGCTATCTATATCAAAAAAATGAAACCAGCCCTTAATAAAATTAATTATGAATGCTGCACAAATGTTTTAAAGTATTTACAGCAGATAGTTTTAAAATATCTAGGTTTTAACTAACAGCTTTAAATAGAGTTTTTTTAAATCATTAGACATCTTAATAACTTAGTTACCTCCCTTGACGTTACTACACGTGTATGCTTACATGTTAAAATTTAAAAATCATACAGTACATAAGTTTAAGGTTTTTCATTTCACAAGTAAAAAATTTAATTTTCAGATGAACACAATAATTATATCTTAGAAAAATGATAAGCACAACAAATTTGTCTTAGAAAAAAACAGGACCCTGATGATGACATTGTGCTAATGTCGAAAGTACTCGGAATAAAATGGATATGCATCAACATGGTAACTTCTTTCTTCCTTTAATAAGGATACTAAGAAACTTATCCATAAATATGAGCGGAATAAGTAGATAAAACTTGTTTAAATTATTTAATGAGACATGTCTTGATGAAAACATGCTCCAAAATATGCGCAATTTATATATATATATATATTACAATGAATCATATAAAAAGTAGATTAGTAAAGTTGTTTGCGATAGGATTTCACCATTTTATATCATTAACTATACTAATCAACTTTTTGCATGAATGATTCATTGTAATATAAATTGAACTGCACCACATATTTGATATATATATATATATATATATATATATATATGAAATAGTGATATATATTTTTTATATATCAAGAAAAGTATTGAGGAAATTGTAAGACAAAATGGAAAAAGTTTATTTGTGACGCATCACAAAAGCTTTTTTCATTTTGTCTTACAATTTCCTCAATATATATTTGTGTGTGTGCGTGTGTGTGTGTTTGATTTTGTTTGGCAGTTAAAAAGCCACAACAGAAATATATATATTGCAAACAAATCCTATACAAGATACAACAGAATAAGCATAAGCTAGAACAATAAATTAAAAAAGATTTTCCTTTGTTTTTATTAATGTTCACCCAGTACAAGAGCCACTCAAGGTAGAGTGTTACTGAATGGGGTGTGTAGTATAAACGCAAGAGGAGGGTAAGAGGATAGCTAACGATGAGCTTAAAATTGTAGATTTCAGGGAAGTACCCACAAGGAAGCCTATTCCACAAAGTGGCAGTTCTTAGGGAAGAGCTTTCTGAGTAGAACTTTCTTCTTGCCTTTAGAACACGGGGGAAATGAGGGTAATTCAACTCCATGGAAGTAGAATGGCATGTCCTAATAGTAAAGGCTTACAGTCACATCATGTTGAAGTTAAGCAATGTCGAACCTAGTCATAACCTAGATGGCTGACCGCTTGGGAATACCTGGTGCTGTAAGCTTGGATGTGTGGGTGGTGAAATCGATAATGGCTCGGAATTGATAATCAGAGTGCCAAGTTCCAATTCTCATGTTCGTTATATGCACTTACATGCAAATAAATTTAGGAAAGGTATGAATCATCCTCTTCTCCCAACTATTGGTTAGTTAGTAAGAATTGTATCCTTAAACCAGTATTATTTTTAAAAAAATCATTCTTACAATCTACAAATATTTTCTAGTTTTAAATAACCTTGTTTACCATACCTATGGACTATAATGGTTATGTCCCATTCCTCATAAATACAGTGGAATATACTGTCTGTGGAATTCACCACTAGTTCACCATTAGCAGTAGATTACTTACTACATGCTGCTGCCAAATCTTGTGTGTTGCCAATGTTATAAAGATTACCATTCCATTTCCAACCTTTGTTTTGATTATTCTTATTCAGTAACCTTTTCAAATGGTTGATAAACTGTATAAAATAAATTATTCAATCTATAGTTGAAGTGTAACAATACAACTTCTCACGCATCCTTAGGAGATAGATAAATTCCTTTTCCTTTTAAGTCAATTTAATTGACAGAGTTTTCAGGATTCCTGTTTCCAGACTGCCTTTGAATTGGCAAACATAAAATTTTGTGAATGATTTTAGATAATCATAAAAGTAGAGTCCTTTAAAAAAAACCAGACCACCCATCCAGCTTTTGGGTGGTCTCCTTTTCCAGAACACAAGTGGATGGATAGGGGTGGTGGGACCCCAGCCCATGTCCATATAATGAGTACTCAATGACCAGCAGCCAGTAAGGAAGAGACTGGCAGTCAGTAAGGAAGGGACCAGCAGTCAGAGAGAAGGAATTGACTGGCAGTTATAGAGAAGGAAGTGACTGGCAATGAGCAAAGGAGCAATTGCCTAGACAGTCAGTGAACGTAAGGGCCCTCTTTCCATGGCCAGAAGTTAGTAAGATAGCAGTTCACAGTCTCAAAGCCAAAGGAAGATATCATGGTTAAGTGAGAAATCATATTGTTGCTATATTACCAACCAGTGTCTTGAAAAGCATTTGTCATTATTCTTTGTTGAATTCGATTACAGTCAAGGAGACAAACCTGTGAACATAGCTAGCAGGGTATATATGTGCATACAGCCGACCTTGGATTTCATCTCAGTTGTGCAGTGATGGACTTGTGAAGTATGTTGTGACAGCAGGCATAAAATTGCATTAAAAATATTTAGATTCTGGCATTAAATAACCCATAGAAGTTGATATACTGCTAAACAAAAGTAACCAAAACTAACAGTAAAGGTTAGAAGTGGTAGAGCTAAAGAATGGAGCTCATTAGAACATACTGTATCAGATAGTAGTTTCCTTACAAATGGTGGTGCAGGTTAGAATACTGCTGACTTTCTTTATTGAGATTCTTGAATGCACAGGCTGGCAGATGACATAAAATTGGACAATAAAGCAAGAAGTACAAAATAACAAAAAACTAGGGTAACAAAGAAATTACATTGCCATAAAGTGATAATATTGAAATACAACTCACAAAATCAAGGACAAGAAATGGGCATAGTGACTCAAGTGAACAAGACAAAAGACAAAATGTTATATAACAAATACGTTATTACTGAAAGCAGAAAAAGTATCATGAACGTAATTAACATAATAATTGAATCATTTCATACATGCAATAGGAGAAGCATTTTGATGTGGGATAATGATTAGCAAGCTTGTCTCACTAGATCAATTGCAACTGAGTAGTGAGTTCGATCCTCACTGGTTGATCCACACTTTTGGTTTTGTGTTACTTGTTCGTGTATATAAAATATGCATAGAAGTGTTAGAGAAAATGAAGTTGTGTGCATATGTACATGTGTGTCTGTGTGTGTTTGTGTGTGCGTCTCCCAATAGGAATTGTGTTTTCATGATAGATCTACATCCTAGCATATCTAAGGAAAATAGGAAAAAGAGAATGATAAAAATATTACAGTGTATTTACAGGATCAGATATTGTCCCCTAGTGGCAGTTTTTTAGTTACAAAATTAAGTGGGGTCAACTACCCAATATTATATTCAAGCCATATTACACATGAAAATATGGTAATATTTGCATTCCAGACTGATACACAGAACACACATTGAGCAATAAATATTCGATAAGTCATAATTTATAGCTTTGAAATAAGCAATAGTTTTTAATGGTAATACTAACACATGACTTGTAAGTCACCAAATAATGGAGTATTAATATCATGTCACCGGGTTGACTCCATGATGGGTGAGCTATGGAAAAAAGGACAATAGGAAAAAGAGAATGATAAATAGAAAAAAGTGAGTCTTCTTCTATTCGTATTTCCCTCATTATGGGTATTATTATAACCATGATATAATAACACCTTATTTCACAGATGGAATGCAATGACTGAAAGAAAAAAGAATGACAAATATGCTTTGTTCTCAGAGAAATTTTTATACTACAAAGACATACACAAAACATATATATATATATATATATAAACACACACACACATGTCCCATGTAGAGAACAATATATCTACACAGCAAAGCAGAGGGTAAGGAGAAACAAAAAGGATGGGTCTTATATATAATATGGAGATACTCCTGTACCTGGAGAAGCTATTTTTAGGATTCCAAATGCAAATGGGCTGGATTCATCTATGTCTCAGGTAAGGACATATTCTACAAACAGGAAACAGCAAGTCTTGGGTTTTTCCCAAATTGAGGAATGCGAGCTGCAGTTTTATTATATATCTGGGAAAGATATATTCCCAAAGGGAAACAGCACCAAAAACTTGTAAGCTGCTGGGGAAGCAGATTTTACCTCTGCTAGAGGCAAGGAGTGAGTGAACTAAAGAAAAAAACCTTACCATTTAGTTGCCATAAACAAACTGAAATTGACTGGTGCTTTTGTCACTGTATGGAGTGACATAATTAAGCATCCGTCATGTGACACATTTGACTTATCTCTACCAAAGGCACATAAGCACTTTTTGCATCGTTACAATTTTATGGATAAAACATCTTAAAAAAATATGACATAGTGAAATGGTTATTGGTGCAGTGAGTGGAATCATTGAGTTCAAATTCTGGGTTAGCCTGTTGCATTAAACTTTGCACTATGTCCTTGGGAAAGACATAAATATGATCTTTTCTTCTTTGTCCAGCTAAACTGAGCTTCTTAGTTTGGGTGTACACCAATTGGTTGATGCTTTAAACAGAGGTTGCAAAATGGTTCTCATGCTTTTGTAGCTAGGACATTGTTACTTGTATTTTCCAACCTTAAATCATGATGAAATGAATATGGCTCCTGAAGGAAGCGAATGAAATTTGATGGAAATGGCCACTAATGTAATAAAAGTCAAGAGGACATTTGAGGACACTTGAAGTGCTTTTTAAATTGGAATGAAAGGCATGTGAATCAAATGTGGAAATGGATCAAGAAACATTGAATAAAGAGGATAGTATAACAATGCTGTATTTAAAACAGGATGATCTCTTTAAAGTTGATAACAAGCTGGCTACTTTGAAAAATATGTGAGACCAGAAGATACTTCAGTAAATAATTATTTTGCTGAATAAAATTCTCTCTTTGTCGCCATATTTATTACAACGTTTCAGCCGTTGTATGCTCCAGCCTTCTTCAGGTGATTCGAATGTTGAACTGAACCCTTTATTTCACTCACTGGGGTAGACTGTTCTAGTTCCACATGCCATGTTTAATGGATGTCAGTTATCAGTTAATTTTCCCTCTGAAAGTTCTCCACTGCCTTAACTATTGAACTCACATTCTTTGGGTCCAGTCACTGGATCTAACCAATGCCTTTATCCACTGTGCCATGTGTCCTTGAGGACATCTGTGCATGAATTTCTGGATATTATAAACCTAATGTCTTCAGCAACCATTTTTACCAGTGCTCATATTGTAATTTTTGCTGTTATCATTCCATGTTTTTATCAGAGCTCATATCGCAACTTTGTTGTTACTATCGCTTTTCTCTGGCACTCCTTATTACTGGTTCCCATGTTGTATTTATTTCTATGCTTGGTCGGCTCAGGAGATTTTTGTGGCCTAGCATATTCCTTACGTTTCCAGTATTCCGAATAATGTAAATAATGTACATAATACCTCATCTCAGAAATATAGACAGATATTGAAATTCTCTTATTGTAAAGTTAAAGAAATACAAGATTAAGTTACCTAAACCAGTTTTGGCATAACTGAACATTTAAAAGTGCAAATGAGATACTTATGGAGGATACCAGTGACAATTTAATAGTGAATGCTAAGTCAAAAGAGTTGCACAAGATGATGAGAATTGTTGGAGATGTTTCTGATAGTTTTAATACAATGTCTACACAGATTAATACAGCCACATCATATTACATATTATTATGAAAATGCATCGGCCAATGATTTTTATTATTAAAATATATTGCCAATGATTTTTATTATGAAAATGTCTTACCAATGTTTTTTATCATGAAAATGCATCACCAATGATTTTTATTATGAAAATTCATTGTAAGAGCTTTTTACTATTGCAATGTATTAGTGTATTGGGGAGTGAAGAACTTACAAAAACAATAAACAAAGCAAAAGAAACTAGGTTAAGTTGGCAATGATGAAACAGCAACTGATTTTTATATCCAGGCTCCATACATCTATAATAACTAATGGTATCACCTTATGGTGATGGTTATTCATCAGATAATTGCTGATATATATTTCAACTGCTATGAAAATGCATTACTCATGATTTTTACTATGAAAATGTATTACCCAATGATTTTTATTATGAAAATGCATTGGCCAATGATTTTTACTATGAAAATGTATTACCCAATGATTTTTATTAGTAGTATTATCATGTATATATATCTGGGGAGGAAGAACTTAGAATCACAGAAAAAGACTGGGTTGAATCAGTAACAATAAAACAACTGATTTCTTATTCCTGGGCTCCATACATTAATAATGGTATCATCCTCATGGGTGGTGATGGTGGTAATAGAGATGAAAAACAAATGCCACATCAAGAAATGAGAACATAAACCCTGTTTCCAATATTATATTTAGATGTTTTAATCAAGGCCTTAAGGTAATATTGGCACTGCACAAGGACAGTCTGTCTTCCACCAAGGTGAGCCAGAACTGACTTGCCCAATCCCAAACATGACTGTTAATATAGAGCAGCAACCAGAACTAATCAATCTCCACTTTGTTGTCACTTGATCTCAACTGGTTTCCTTTATCAACTCATTTTCTTCTTTGTCTTCGGTTAAGTGGGTGCCAATTCAAAAATCCCATTCACTGGCCATAAAATGGTGTAGTGACCTTAACGATAGTAGCTGTAGCAGCTTAAATAAACCTTGTATCAGCAGCAGCTCTTGAATATAAAAACACCTGAACCCTAAAGCAACTCTGTCTTTCTGGGTTTCCTTCTTTTGAACTACTGACATGAACTTTCCACGCTGAAGCTACAAAGGCTGTGAATGCTTCACATAAAACACACCAACAAAGTAAGTTCCCACTATAACATATTAATGAAATTTTTTGTGTATACTATTTATGTCTAACATAAAAAACTCTTGTTTTAAATTTTACTTTTGTTAATTTTGTTTTAATAAATGTTATCATGGCATTGCAAATCACCTGGTTTGTTATTTTGTGCATGTACTCTTTACACCACTATTATTCAATGTGCTATAAAATGTTCCCGTAAGAAACTTTATACATTTAATTATTGAAGGAGCTAATCACTAAAACAGAACCAAAACTTGAAATTGAGATAAGAACCCACCTTCCTCTTTTCAGAAAAAAGAAAAAAAATGAAATACATTGGTTAAAATGAAACTGAATGGTGATACCATTACCTATGCAAATTGATGTTGGTAGTGAAGTCACTTTAATTCCAAAAATTTTGGAGAACAAATTAGTAAGCCTAAATTTAGTAACAGTAATCCCAAATTACAACAGTTTGATGGTTCAAGCATAAAAACTTGGGGATATTTTGAAGGAATGTTTGAAACAGACAATGAAACAGCCTATATCAGATAAATTAATTCATTCTTTTTCAATTTATTTTAATCCTATTATTCATCAACAATTTTAACAAATTAGTCAAAAAAATGAGGTTACCCTGTTAGCAAAGTTCTTGAGTAGATGTTTTGTAGAGAGAGATTTCTCCACTTATTCCCACAGGAGGAACAAGAAATCTGAGTGTGAAACTGCTAAGACTGGTACAAGTCTTCTGCAGTAAGGGTTGAGTGTAGTTTTTCCTTTGGGTAAGTGTCTCAAAGGGAGATTTCTCCACCTGTTCCCTCAAGGAATGAGAAATCTTAAGTCAATCTACCAGCACAGGGCTATATGTCTTCTGCAGCAAGTGTTGTGAGTAGCCCTTCAAGTTAGGCTTGAAGGTAGTGGCTGCTGAATGGGAAAAGTGGAAAAAGAGGCTCATTTAGTGTTTTCATGACATTTGGGACTTCTAATTGTACCCTGCTCATTATTTTCGTTGCTGCTACTGCTGAATCAAGCAAAGTAAGGAAACCCCCACATACCACAATAATAGCTAACAAGTGAGATGGTTTCTATAACAGAAATAATATAATAGAACTGTCAGACATTGAATGGATTGCCTGCAAGTGATCAATTGTCTGAGATAACACTTCTTTTTGTAAGTGTTATTTCATTCAAGATTCCTAGGCATGTTATGGAACCTAAGAAAATGTTATCATGAAAGAAAATAAATAATATAATCACGAAAAAAAAAATTACGTATGTGGAAGTTATTCCCCCTAATGCCATCGTCAAGGGGAATAACTCCCACATATCTAATTAAATAAACGAACTGTGCCCAATATTATCTAGCTATCTGTTCGTTAACATGTAGATGTGCCCGGTGTGCATTCCTCTAAGCGGTCAGAAGGTTCTTGAACGTTTAACAAAGAATATATACTAGTATGGTGCGAGGGATTAATTCTGTAACATAACTAAGTTAGAAAAGGATTCCACATTTCTTGGTTAGACTAAAAAATACATTTTATTTTCAAATTAGCAGATAAAGATTGAGCTAACCAGTTGGTCAATATTTGAAAACCCAGCGCTACTAAATATTAAATTGACTTTCTTCTTATTTATAGCCCAAGTCTATTCAGTTTATATCAAAATTATTTTAAAAAATAACCCCCAAAGTTGCAAGTCGTACAATTTAAAATTGAGCAGCATTAGGCTTCATTAGGAGCCCAATCTGCAATTCTGTAAAATGTATTGTAAATAGACAAGTTGAAAATTAACAACCCCACGAAAAAAATTATCTATAAATAGAGGGGGCATTTTTCTGATATTCTTTTTACAAATTGAATTTATTGGGTATAGTAATGAAATTGTAGCGACTGCTATGTTTTTCCACGCCCACATTTTATTCGTCTGCGATTGGCAAATAAATCAATACTGCCTTTCTATAGGACAATTTAGCCATCGCAGTCGTTGCTTTGAATTTTTCGGTTTTGAACTTGTTTCGTTAGTACACATTTAGCGATTGGTCAAATTTTAACCAATCACATATTTTAGTGCAAAATCAACTTTTTCCGCGGTTTCGCTGGGAGCCTACCTGTAGCTTTAAAAGAGGTGACTTTTTCACAAGCTGCCAGTAGAGTCCAGCAATTTTCGCCTGTCAACACAAACCCATGACTTTACACACAACATTTCAAATGCACACACAGACTCAGAATTTTGTAATACATATATATACATATCTCTCTGTGACTCAGCCAAGTTCAATCAACTAGGACTCTGCTGATTTCTCTAACACAACACACCTTCTGATCAATTGTATTCTTGTGTTATCTATTCTGACAGCAGACTTGTTCTTACATTGATTCCTGAACATTTCTCTTTAAAGAGAACTTTCTTTCGAACAATCAATTACAGATCAAAATACGGTAAAAGGGAAGCAACTTCTTTTCCCTTAATCTATACATTGAATACAAATTATTGTATATTTTGTTCGTGTATGTTATTTCAATATATACTTGTTGATTCACATTTGGAGTTTTGTTGTTTTCTTGAATCATTAATAATATAAAAAGTATATGCGCAAAGAACACGCATAACAAAATATAAAAATTTAAAACTACACAATAACACACACACACGTGCATATATATATATATATATATATATATATATATATATATATATATATTGTGTGTGTGTATTTAGGCAGCATCTTATTTATTTTATGTAAATTCTTTTCATAACGTCTGATATGTTTAATAACATTATCATTAAACGAAGAAAGAAATTCACAATATTGATCCATATTTTTTAATATAATCTAAGCTTTCGGCTTACATAAGCCATTATCAAAGATGTCAATTACAACATATTAAGCAATATACGGACAAGACAGTGATGATAAATGTCCTGTTTGTTGCTGTTAAGGTTGTTCAATTTTTCCTTTGCTATTTCAATTTGCCTTTTCACAAGGCTACATTTGTAATTCCAAGTATTGATAGTATTGTGGGCTGCTGGATCATGTAATTTAAATTGTGTGTATTTAGGCAGCATCTTTTCATTCATACACGTTTCATTAAATAATATAGACAAGTGTTGTCTATTTATTGTATGTAAATTCTTTTCATAACGTCTAATAAGTTTAATAACATTATCATTATGTAAGCCGAAAGCTTAGATTGTATTAAAAAATATGGATCAATATTGTGAATTTCTTTCTTCGTTCAATGATAATGTTATTAAACTTATCAGACGTTATAAAAAGAATTTACATAAAATAAATAGACAACACTTGTCTATATTATTTAATGAAACGTGTATATATATATATATATTATCTAAATAAATAAAACGCAAATTCTGTCTGTCTCTCCATGCCTGAAACCCCTCTAACTTGATCCACACTTGCTTTACATAGGCATATACATTTTTGGTATCAGGATGATCCCAGGATTGAAAATCTGTCCTACAACTGGTATTTAAACATCCAGCATTGGAACTTGTGTCCGGATGAAGAGGGAATAGTTAAATTTTTATATAATTGAAAAAAAATAGTGATTTTAAAAGTTTTTAATTTATATTGAGTTTAAAGTAATACAAAAACGTTTCGAATTTATACATTTTTGTTTTAAATTCAGTTTCAAATATCTCCTAACCTTTTGTGAATTGAGGAAATCAAATTTATTTCTTCAAAATGCCAAGAAATCAGATTTGAAGTGACAGGTTTTGTGACGAGTTTTTGAAGTTCAGCAATGTTTGAAAAATTCGACACAACTGAAGTTCCATGGAGTTTGTGATTTGAAAAACTCATTTTCCAGCCTGAGTTGGAATTTCGACCCAAATCAGAGTTTCGGCCCAAATTCGACTTTTGGTCACGATTAGAGTTATTGTCCGAATAAGAGTTAAAGTGAGGTTTTGAAATTCCATGATGTGAATTGACGGATTCAAAGTTATTTCTTCAAAATTATAATTGGTGTTTTCTAACCTAGACTGGAGATTCCTTTAGTTTTAACCAAATGCCAAAAAAAAAAAAAAAAACTGACACAAAGAACTTTTGATGTCAGCCGAAACCAGTGTTCGCACCAGAGTCCCGCAGCTTGGTCAAAAGGATATAAGCTGATACCACTGAGCTAGAAGCAGAAAAGACAGCGAGAGTGACGGCAAAAGACGCTACCGCGGAGAAACCGGCCATGCATGACGTGTGATGAAGTAAAGAGGTCATCTGCTGAGGATATTTCTGCCCTGCTTAGGGCCGAGAAAACACTGTAGATTTTCACTGTCCTATTTCTAAGTTGACTACGACTACTAGCCTAGACTACTGACTTCCTAAATTCTCGAATACCGAGCCGAAACAGACTTTCTCCAGACTGCTACCAATATCCGCCTTATCAACGATCCGCCACACCGAATACTAAAGGACTCAATCTAAATCATCACTCTAAAGCAAATAAATAAAAATATATAGTATATTTGCATATACCTTTTCACTTCAGTCTTTTTATTCCCGAAATTCCGAACGGCACTAAAGAATACTCTCACACACATATATTCTCAGTTATAAAAGAAAGTAAATGTTTTTGCTGTCAAGAGAAAATGTATTTCATGCACTATTGTTTTATAAAAGAAAACAGATTTGTATTTCAAAGAACTGTTAATGTGACTTGATAGTTTGAGTCACAGAAAGGAAATTTTGTGCAAGGCCTATATTGTATTTTGTAAAATATGTATGCTGTCAAAATAATTTTATAATTTTAAAAATGTTTGTTTCTTTACAAATTTGACTTTGCGTGTCTTTTTCGTTAGGACCATTAAATTACATGTAAACTGAAGGATAAGACTGTAGGAAATTCAGTTACCCAGCTTTTTTTAGTTTTTTTTTTTTTTTTTTTTTTTTTGCATTAAACATCCGAACGTCCGAGTTCCAGACAATAATAAAAATAAAAATAAAGAAAACATGAGTATGCCTGTTAAATAAATCATTGGTATTTCACAAACGTATGTACATATATTCAAAAGAGTTGAAAAGGAGTAAAAATAGTCTTTCGTTGAAACTAGCTGAAGTTGAGAAAAGACTTTTACTGTTAGTAAAATATTCACTGACAGTCTTTGTTGATGTAGTTGATTCGTTTAAAGTCGCTGACGTATGTTTCTTTCAGAATGCGCAGTGGGCGGGGGGGGTCGTATCTTTGCTCTTAGAAAGTCGAAATCTGTAGGTTTTTATAAGATATTTTCCCGAAAATAGGCCCGAGAAAATTAAGGTTTTAGCTTTCTCTGATTGGTCAAATATTTCACATGGTGATATTAGTTTCTAGCCAATAGACGTCTTGATTTAAACAGTGTGTGTTATGCCGTGGAATCGTTTTGGCATGTTTATAATATTGTCCGTTATTGGATAGAAAATAAAGTTTGGGTGTTTTTTAATATGCTCACAGGAATAAAAAGTAAATAGTCGATAATATTAAATATATATTTATTTTATTGGTAATTCAACTGTACCAGTATAAAGTGTGATCGTCGGAAGTCAGTCAGTTCTTTGATCTTTTTCGTGATAGCGAAATTGTCTCCAAGTGAGCTGAACTGACAAGACAAACCAGGCCTTCCATTTATATAGGTGGGCGGCCTCTTTGAAGGAAGTCCCCTCTGTTTCCGGTGTCTTTTAGGTCAAAAGGAGACATTCTCCCACTTACTTTCTTATTCGAGAACAAACTCAAATATAATGGATCATTCTATTATGACATATATTTTTATCAATCGCAATACACGTGGCTTGTCGTAGTAATTTCTACTTTTAATATTTCCTAAAAGGAGGCTTCTATAATACAACTCACTTAACATACACAGATTAGCATGGGGCCCCATCGGGCCTATGCGTTAAGACGGCTCTGTGTGGAAATGTTTAGGCCACTGGCTTAAGACAGAATCCTTGTCAGCGTACACCGACTTTTGAGCCTGGCAAGAAGGGCTATTCCTGTGAGAGGGTGTCGTAGAAGCCTCAGCACATTGGTTTGCTCGGGGGCTAATAATGCTGTTAAGACGACCCAGATTCCACACACTTATAAATGCTATATCTCATTCTAGAGTAGCTGATAGTTGTTGGATGCTTTCAATTTCAGTTTCCTAGATTATATATTTGGTAATATATAATTTACCAATATTATAGATTCTTCAGCTAATAAAAACCGAAGATGAAAGTAAATCTTAGTTAAAAAAATAACCGTTGACAATGTTTTATCGAATAGAAAATAAAGATGAAAGTAAATACTAGTTAAAACTCAACACTTAATAATAATTAACAATGCTACATTTAATAAAAATGAAGCTGAAAATAAATACAAGTCAAGAATTAATAATTTTTGTAGACAACGCAGCTATTTTAGATATTTTAATTACACAAAGCATAATCATTTATTATTATTATTATCCTATTTTAATTATGCCTGTCCCTCCCTTTATTAATTGGCACGACCGTTATGCCATGCCAATGCCTCATAAATAATGTACTTGTAGTAGAATTAGGTAGTAATAACACCATACGAAAATATACACTTTGCTCTTTACTAAGGAAGTTACAAAGAAAACTCTCTCTCCCTTCCTTCTATATATTTCCGTCCCTTTTCTTCCTTTTATTGTTCCTATCCTTGGTAACGGACATGAACCCGGACTTAGTTTATGTGGCTCAGTGAACGTCATAAAAAAATCAACTAATGACAACACGTCCCGCCAAAAACAAACGGGAAACACGGATGTGTCAGCCCCAATAAAAAGAAGAAAACCACGTACGAGACGAAAGACGCCGCAGTGGAGAGGAACTGGATTCGTGGTAACGGTTCGAGACTCAAGCGTTGGTGATTCATCGGCTGTGAGTTTGACCTGACGTACAACTGCAGAAGAGAAAGAAGAAGAAAGGATTAATGCAACGAATTAATTTCCGTCAACCAGAAGGAACACAACAGCCCTGTATGAACTCTCAAATCACAAACAAGAACTATGACGATAGTCAACCATTTTGAACACTGTAACCAAATGGAGTCAAAAATAAATGGTACTATAACAGTAAATTTGGCCTTTACTTCGTCTCTATATACCATATGCTAATCCATTTTGATCGCGTAGAAAGAGGAGAAAAGACACTACTTGTTTTCAGTGAGAAAATGAAAGAAAGAAGGGAAGATAGAAGTGGAGAGTGAGTGAATCAGATTAAGCTGATAAGAACAGATACTACGCTTTTGATCTGAGTCAAAATGCCGAGAAGCGATTGCATTTTCTTGTCGCCCCATGCTGACAGGTGTGACATAAGGTCAGTTTAAAGTTGGAAGCCCGTACGCGTGCACTCGGGCCAGGTCCCAAAATAGTCCAAACCCCACAACCATCGTTTGCGCTGGCATCGGTATGACTACTGATCCCACTCTTTAGTGCAAAGAGAGAGGTACTGCCGCGCGCAGCTGTTTCCCAAGACCGGGTACCTCTCAATAATTTTTTCAGGCGCGCACTGTACGCAGACAGAGTCACATATCTTTTAATGTAGCCAAGGGTCATAACAAATATGTATCCATTATTTGACATTAAACGTAGGCAACGCAACTTGGTATAAGTCTCATGAAAGATAACTGGCAGATAGTCTAATTCGAAAGCCTCGTCTCTCATGTTAAAAATCGGTAATCAGGCTCGCGGGCCGTAGGTTGTCGACCCTTGGTTTAAACTATTGACTTTCAAAAAAAAAATTTGCGTCCTTTCGATTTGAGGAAAAATAGCGGCGTGTGATTTATTTTGACACCAAACAGAGGGCTTCGCTCCAAATCACGAGATACCATCTGGAGTCGGTTTTGGTGTATAAAAGAAAAGAACTGAATCGAACAAAAGAAACGACATAATCTGCAGCAAGGAGAGAACAGGTCACTCCGGTTCACGAGTCGACATAAGCTGCTGGTTGAATCCAGGTCACTTCGGTCCACGAGTCGACATAAGCTGCTGGTTGAATCAAGGTCACTCCGGTCCACGAGTCGACATAAGCTGCTGGTTGAATTCAAGGTCACTCCGGTCCACGAGTCGACATAAGCTGCTGGTTGAATCAAGGTCACTCCGGTCAAGGAACAAAGACGCAGAAGAAATTTGATACCGTCAGGCGAGGATTAAAAATCATGGTCACTCCCTCATCTAAGAAAAATTCTTCGACTGGTGTGAAATCCGTTTCTTCACTGTTATCGAGAAGGGTCATTACAGACATTCTACCTACGACTTGAAAAGCATTCAGAGAAATACTACCTTTCCCTTTTCTATATTTGTTTTAATGTCGTTTATTGCAAAAACAGAATAATTTGTTTGCTTACAGTACATCTTTCACTGTAAAAAGGTATAATTTTGTATACTTTATTGTAAAAAAAGGCATATTTTTTACACAATATACATTTATATGTACATACATATTATTGGCCATTATTGGCACACAAAGCACTTAATTTGTGTAATTCCTTTCATTTGTGTGTTCAATAAAGTTAAAGTATTTTTACTTTTTTTAAACTCGGATCGTGTTGTCTGTCTTTGTCGTGTGCTTTTGGCCTTATGCATTAACGTTACCACAGATATTTGTTTGTACTACGATACCCTTTCTCGTAGGGTTTTCACCCCATAAAAATCTTAAGTGATGTGGGTGCCAAAGTTGGGCCCACAGAAGTAAAACACGGAACACGGATTAGATGTAAGAAAGATATATTAACAACAGGTTACAGAGATAGTGTAAGCAGAGCTTACTATAAGTTAGTGTTCAACTGGTAGTCGTACGAGACTCTCTGTGTCACTCTCTATCACTCTCTTCTAGAGTGCTATGTCGCCTACTTAATATAGGCCTGGAAGAGTCTATTGTGTAGGTAGTTTCCGGTCTCACAATAATAAGAAAGAAAGAAAAAAGAAAGAAGGGAAATAAAAGTGTTCAACAGCTGATATAGTGAAATGGAAAAAGTTGTCAATTTCAAATTTTTTCATTTGTACCCACTTCTTAAAATAACGATTGGTATTCATTTTTATGATTCTTATTACAATATTTTGTCAAAGTTGTTAAGCTCAAAATATTTAACGATGAGATAGGGGAATTTCTACGGATATTTTATTGTTACAAAGCTCGTTATGAGCTTATTCAATCATTAACTTAAGAATAAGGATTCATCAGAAAATTCAGAGAAAAACTGAAATTTTCACAGGTCTTTCTAGTTATTATTAATTTGTGATAAGCATTTGTTTCCACCTTAATAGAGATAATACATTATGAATCTATCGTTTATTTTCGATCCAGTTGTCTACACAGCCAAATTGCAATAAAAAACAAATAAAAATTTACGATGATAATATTCAAATTTGAATTCACTATAATAGCGAAAGTAGTTGATGTGTTCAACTTGTTAACCATTACACTAATATAGATATCTGTATTTTTTTTAGTGTTTAACATTTTTAATTATACTGTTTCCATGGAAAAAGCTTTTAATAAACTAAGCTTAATCTGCCACAAGGCTATAAATTTGGAGAACCCAGTGGAGATTAAACTCGCTAATTGCAATGGTCTGCTAATTAAAGTCCGCTACCAAGTCGCCGTTAAGAAACCAGTAAAAATTATACTTTTCATTGTTATCAGCGATGAAAATATACTAAAGTAGAAAATAGACGGTAGACATCATAATATAGTAAAAATTGAATGGCAGATATACTATAGCAGAAAATGGATGGCAGATATTATACAATATTAGAAAATAGACGGTAGATATCATACTATAGTAGAAAATGGACGTTAGGTATCATACTATAGTAGAAAATGGATGGTAGATATCATACTATAGTAAAAATGAATGGCAGATATACTATAGTAGAAAATGGACGGTAGGTATCATGCTGTAGTAGAAAATGGACGGCAGATATCATACTATAGTAGAAAATGGACGGTAGATATCATACTATAGTAGAAAATGGACGGTAGATATCATACTATAGGAGAAAATGGACGGTAGGTATCATACTATAGTAGAAAATGGATGGTAGATATCCTACTATAGTAGCACCATCCATTGCTACGGACAGAGAAACAGAAAAAGTGTTATACTGGAACACACCTATTCTATTGTTAATAGACTCTCCACCTATAATAAGTAGAAGTAGTAGTAGCAGTCGTTTAGTGAGTTGGTCAGTCAGTCGATGTCGGACGACCGTTAGTCGGATATTAAAGTATCAGCCACCACAACTAGATTACTGCGTCAATACCTATTGTATCAAGTTCCTAACGTTTTGTACATCGAACCTATTTTAGGACCGACTTAGTACAAATACAAGCCTCCACTGTGAAACGACTACATAACAAAAAGTCACGTTGTTTATTATATTGATTGTATGCTTGAACTTTATACTTTCTGATAATTATTCATTCTCTTCGTATTTTTCACTCCCTCTTTTATAAAAATGCATTTACATATTGCAGTCCTTTTCCACTTAGTACCAGTTATGATAATTGGGCTCATTATCAACAAATAAGGTGTTTGGATGCACCATTTTTATAAGCTTTGATTTAGGCTGTGAATTCTAAATGGGGATCCCAATGTCATTTGATTATAACAGAAATGGGAATAGTTTAAACCGCTGCACACAACAAATAATATATAAACCAAATCGTTGTTACATTTTTAACCCGAGTCAATTTTTTATTTCAAAGAATTCTTTTTTGTCTAGCTCCTTGCCATCGACCTATTCTTCGCTTTAGTTTACTTCATCAGTGATCTTCTCACCCTCTGATATCAAAATCTCAACGTGGCAGAGTAGTGAACGGTCGTGAAGCAGACGAATGTCAACTAAATCAAGTGGAACTGTACTCATCATCACGATACCAGCAACAAAACAGCAACACGTTAACGAGTGAGGAGTCAACTAGATAGTAACCACGGTGGTCTTCAGGTTCATTCAGAACAACGCGGCAGAGAGAGTGAGTTACAAACTGACATTTTCAGCATGAAGGAAATAGGACTTCAGAGTACCATGTAACCAAATCTTGGTTCCAATCTATGACAATGACTGCCAAAAAATCCCTCCCCACATTTATAGACAAATCCTACAGATGCGCGTTGGGATTTCTTTCTAACCAACAAAAAACACTTCTTGTTCTCTTCTGCTATATTATTGTTCTTTCTTGTCTTGTATTCAGATTGCTACATTCCTTTGACTGTGTCCCTTCTGCGTGTTAATACCATTCTTGTCTTGTGGACTTTTTGCCTTATTACTGCTGTTGCTTTGCCTAGGTTAGTCTTGCATATATATATATATTGTTTGCTTAGTATTATTTTGCCCTGTTCTTTTTCGCACTTATTGTTTATTCAAAATTTTGTCAATTTCGTTTATTAAACATTTTTGCCAATGGCACTTAATCATGGCCAATTACTTCACACCAACAAACGAATCAGGTAGTAAAGGAAAGCGAGAAAAAAGGACTAAGCATCAACTGCATGAAGACAAAATGTATCGTTGTCAACCAATGAAAGCACTGAACATGCTAATTACAAACTGGAGATTCCAAAATCCAGCTAGTACAAACTTTAAATATCTAGGAGGTGTTTTAACAGAAGACGGAAAATACGACAACGAAATCCGAAGGCGCATTGAAATAGCGGAAGATGTCTTCCAAAAACTAAGCAAAACATAACAAACAGGAAATATTCGTTAAAACCAAAGAAAAGATTACTGAACTGTTATGTAATATCTGTCGATGCCTATATGGCAGTGAATGCTGGACAATCTCTTCACAGATGGAAAAAAAGCAAAATGTACTAAGAACTACAAGAAAATTGTGTCGAGCCATGATCGCTATCGTTTTGAAAGGACATGGCACATAGAAGAAGAATTTAATTTGAATAGAAACGTCATGATGTGTTCATGATTAACCTCGACTGACTTCTGAGATCAACCGCATATGGTGGGTATCACAACCGGGTGTTTTGTGAGTCCTTACTGTAGAAATTAGCTCAGCGGTCTTTGTTTTTGAGCATGATCATAGCACGGACAAATAAGCAAAAGTTAGTAATATAGTATAGATTTCATGTAATACATAAATATCAAAGTTTGTTTGCGTCCGCTCGGACCCCTGAAAATTAATTAATAGTGTGATATCAAATAACTACGGTTTTAATGATTTATGCATTGAAACCGCTGTCATGTAGTCTATCGAACTTGGCCTTTCTTGTTTTAAGTAGATAACTTATTTGCATATTCAGTTTCCAAAACAATTTTTTGAAAGTAACTGATTTTTTAAAATTCATTTTCAATCTGTCTTTTTGTGATCTGCATGAATAAGCGATTGTTCTGTTGATGGCTTTTATAATTAAATTATTTCGTTATTTAAATGAAGCCATTTCTCAGCTTTGCAACTAATTTAGCATTTCCAGCGCAACTTGAGAAGAAAAGGAAATAAGTAACGTTTATGATTTAATGTTTCGTTTTCTACGGTTTATCAACCCTTTGCAGGTTATTTAAAGCCAGATATTTTTTTTTAAATTGTAAGAATTGTTTTGGGATATAATAACGGTTTAGTGATACAAGTTTTACTAATTAACCCATAACTGGAGGAGAATAGTTGGATTCATACCTTTCCCAAGGGTGCTTGTGCGTAAATGAATATAACAATACCAAAAGTGAATTGGAACTCAGCTAATTAAAAAATTCCGAACCATTATACCACCAACACATTCAAGCTTACAGCTCCTAGTATTCCCAAGCGGTTACCCGTCTCAATACTGACCAGGCTCGATGCTACTTAACTTCGGTGATCGTTCGGGATCCGGTGTTTCATAAGCAATGTTTACATTGTTAATCGTGAAGTTTGAAAATCTAACACATCTTTTAAATTATACTATTATAACATGCCCGATATGAAATAAACAACTATAGGAAATAAACCCTATTCCCAACACAATTACATACCAACATATAAACCATATAATACACGCCCAAACTTTATTTTCTCCTCAATAACAGGCGCGCTGTTTAAATCAGAATGTCTATTGGTTAGAAACTGACACTACCATGTGAAATATTTGGCCAATCAGAGAAAATTAATCCCTATTTTTCTCGAGTCTACATTCAGAAAAATATTCTTATAAAAACACACAGATTTCGACTTTCAGCAACAAAGATGCAGTTTTTCCAAGCCGTTCAAATAAAAGAGAATACAGTAGCTACATAGTCTTTTCCCCCCTATCCAGTGCCTGCTGAAAGAAACTTGTGTTGGTAACTTCAAACGAATCACCTCTAACAACCATAGCTCGGACGGTCAGTGAATCTTCGCTGATGATCAAAGTCTTTTCTAAACCATATCTTTTTCTGTGAACCAACTACCTAAAGATTTTAACTCAGCTAAAGACTATTTTTATTCACTTTTGATTCTTTTGAATTCGTGTACATATGTTTGAAAATACCAATGATTTATTTAACAGGCATGAGACCTTGTTTTCTTTATTTTAATTTTATTGGTGTTTGGAATTCGGATGTTCGGATATTTAATATAAAAAGAACCTGGGCGGCAGAAATTTCTGCACAACTACCAAAATGTTTAAACGAATCGAACTGCTTTAATTCCGGCATAATATTTTACGATACACGCAAATTTCTCAAACATAGTAGGAGCGAGCCAAGAAAACAATTAATAAACTGTTTGCCAATAAAAAGTGTTGCGACAATCTGAAAAAAACGATAGTCAGGTGGAGCAAGTTCAGGAGAGTAAAGAGTATGAGGCCAAATTTCCATCTATACTTAGTCCTTGGTATGGCGATAAATTACATCCGGCAGCAATGCCTCTGATCGGAAGATTGGGGATTTTGAAGAGCGTGAAGCCATCTCTTAATTACTGTTGTTCCCAGGTCCACCCTGACCTGTTAGAATCCCAGCTACGTGTAAATAGTTAAACCCCAAAACAAAAACAAAACACTATTAAAGTATAAAAATAGATTTTTATTGTAAAAATACCAGCAATACATTTTTATATAAAAAATAGTAACAATAAATATAGTAAAATTAACAAATTACTTCAAACACTCAAGAAAAAAAAAACAGCATTAAATGACCCATAAGGAGTTGATATACCGTTAAACAAATCAATCAATACATCTATAGTGCTATAAATTTTTCCTGGGTGGCGAGGGCCCTATGTGGTTTATCAACACATTTTTTTGATTGTAAGAATTTAGGTGGGGGACATAATAACGGTTTAGTGATACAAGTCTTACTAATTAACTCATAGCTTGGGGAGGAGAGTTGGATTCAAGATCATGTAAGAGCAACAATATTTTTACGATTAACTAATGATGGACACTTTTTTAGCAAATGTTTTTGCAATGCTTCCAAGTGACGAGAATACTTCTTTACATGTTTCCTTTTGGATTTAGCACTTTATGACAGACGATGCCCCTTCATATCCAACCAAACACAGATTGAAAAGGTCCTAGCAACGATGAGTACACGCATTTTTACGAGTTCTAAAATTATTAATGTTAGCTCAATCCCAGGAAGCCGTTCCTCCAGGAGATACTTCTTCGAAGAATTCTTCTTCTTCTTCTTCTTCTTCAAGAGAGAGAGAGAGAGAGAGAGAGAGAGAGAGAGTCACAGAGATAGAGACAGACAGACAGACCAGGGTCATTTTCTGACACCTGGAAGGGTTCTCAAATGGAGGAAGAGATTAAAGCAATTTTTCTTCTTGGGCTCCCACTTTAAATTAGACATTGTGCCACGTATCATTATGATAAATCCCATTACTGCAAGCACCAGCATTCCTTTCCACAATGTTGGCACTGGAATCAGTGTATCACCTATTCTCTCTTTCTCTTAACATTATGAAAAAAGTCTGGTTTCAGGGGTTCCAACCTTGCGACAGCACCTCCTTTATTTAGATGCACCGATGTTAGCTTGACAGTGGTTGCGTGCACTGTGCAATTTTTTTAAACCTTGGCTGTATATACAGCACCTCATATTACACTGACCTTGTGTCACGTCCTAAGGGAGGTGGGTAAATAGCATCACTGCTAGTAAGTAATGAATTATCCATACAATAATTGCAGAAAATACACACACACACACGCACACACACACACACACACACATATATATATATATATATATATATATATATATATATATATATATATATATACACACTATTTACATTATTCGGACTATTGTCCTCATCATTGTTTCCATATTTATTACAACGTTTCGGCCGTTGTACGCTCCGGCCTTCTTCAGGTGGTTGGAATGTCGTACTGAACCCTTTATTTCGCTCACTGAGGTAGACTGTTCTAGTTCCACGTGCCATGTTTAATGGATGTTAGTTATCCGTTATCTCCTGTTAATTCCCCTCTGCAAGTTCTCCACTGCCTTATCCGGGTATTGAACTTACACTCTTTGGGTCCTGTCACTGGATCTAACCAACGCCTTTATCCACGGTGCCATGTGTTCTTGAAGAAGAAGGCCGAAGCGTACAACGGCCGAAACATTGTAATAAATATGGCGTAATAAATAATGTAAATAGTGTACATAATACTTCATCTCAGAAATATATATATATATATATATATATAATGCGAGAGTAACGAGTTGTCAACATCCGTGGAATTACCACTGGTCTAGCTTGGAATTAAGCACAGGATGACAAAAGCAGGTCACCTTGTAAGAATCCAACTCACAATACCACCGTATGATGTATTTTATTTATATTTTTGTGAGAAAGGGTATAAATTTGTTATTAAATCTTTATTTATTTATATTACAATTGTGTCTTCAATACCATATTGACATATTGGTGGACACAATCCCACCAGTTTAAATTAAAAAAAATTTTTTTTTACGTTTGAAATCTTCACAAAAAAAAAATTCAAGCAAAAAAATGTTTTCACTTACAAAAAAAAAAAATAAATAAATAACTGGAAATCGGCCCCACAAACTGGGGTTCGTATACAACGAAGGCGTGGCTTACTCTTCCGTGACGCTCACACACCTGCCTAGTAACGAAGGCCTCTCGCACCTTAGAGACAGAACACTGATTATATACAACACCGAGGCGACAAACATGATCATCGAACCGGACGAAGCGACTATTTATTAATCTTACTGAACACTTATTGTTCTCTCTTTTGTCAGTGAAATAGATTAAAAAGAGAAAAAAAGCGTCTTGCTGTTGTCGGCGATTACTATTGGCCAAGTATAGACTCGCCCATTTAACTGAATAGACGGATAAACGAATAAGCAACACAGATGTCGCTACGAAGCGGTAGTGACAGTCCGACGTTATTGGCGACTGCTGAAGGAAACGACGAAATGCACCGGTCTTATCAATCCATCCTACCTTGTCAAAACAAATTGCTTCAGAAAAGATGGGACAAAACTTACTATGACGAACATAGGAGAAAGGTAAGTCTACTACTTGTTTGCATCAGTTAAAAAACAGTTATCGCAAGGTCGGACGACCGCTTGTCACGTAAGTTGATAGCGTAGCTTTACAAGGATCGAACACACCGCTCACATGAAAAGGTACTTTAACTTATCCAACCAACCACTTGAGGTCAAATTTAAGGTGGGAGCCCATGTATGCATGGACTAGTGACAAAATACACAAGCAACCTCGTTATTTCCCTTAGGGATGCCTCAGACGCCAGGTAATTATACTAGCATCTTCTCCGAGGTATTGTTTTGGATGATGGTCACCTGGGGTATGAGCACATTAACCACTCGGCCCAGCTGAGACCGGTATGTATTTAACCACAATAAAATTACCAGGTAAGCTATCATCGCATTATGTATACTTAGGTATAGCACACGGCCATGGTAGTGCAGCTCTTTGTGGGTATTGAATACACTATTAATGAATAAGTAGTCCTGGGAATTTAATTCTGTGTTCATCAGGGAACCAGTGCGTCAAACTGAAGTTTTTATATTTTAACATTATTTCAATTTTTAATCTTAATTCAATCATTTGCAATCGTATATATTTCATTCTGAGCTCCACAAAAAACTAATGTATTAAAAAGAACTTTTTAAATGAATTATTTTGTTGTGTAATCATAATTTAATTATTTATAATCATATATATTTCATTCTAGGGTCATCAGGGAGTAGCGTACCAAACAGGATGTATTTTGATAAATTAACATTGTTTTGATTTGTAATAATAATTCAGTCATTTATAATCATATATCTGTTTAATTCTGGGGTAGTCAGTAGACTAGTCTGTCAAATAGAGATGCTTATTAGCTAGTGTAATTCAGCATAATTCAGTGTAATTAATATCACTTGAAGAAGGCCAAAACGTACAACAGCTGAAACGTCGTCAATATGGCAATAAAGATGAGTACAACAGTCCGAACAATATAAATAATGTAAATAGTTACAGTACATAATCTCAGAAATATAGACAGATGTCTAATCCAGTGGATCGCAAACATTTTGGGGTTGACGCCCCCTCGTGTACCAAATCACAATCCTAACTTCCTCCTCCCCAAACGTATAGTCAACTTTTGATTGGATTTTCTTGGTGCTAGTCTTGAATGTCAAATGAGTATAGTATTTCCCATAATAATTATTAAAATAAATGAGATACACTGTAAAGGGAAGACAAGACAAGACACACTTCGGACACAATTGGTGTGTGGTGTATGTTAGGGTTCAGATGTGTCACTGCCACCCTCTGGCTGCCCAGTTTTTTTCTCACCGCCGCTCTTGGATTTTTTCACCGCCTCCAGTGGGTGGGCAGTACCACCCACTTTGGGAATCACTGGTCTAATCCAATTACCGGGGTATATGACACGCGCTTATCTATTTTTTGTTCATATATATGTTCATTATATAGCAGGAAATAATTTTATCAGTGACTCGCACAATATTGAAAATGATTCTTAAATATAGATATATCAAAAGAAATTTCATTTTCGAAGTAAATGCAAGCAAGCAGAAGATGAATGTCTCAACAAGGAGAGTGCAGAGATAGAAATAGTACGGAATATAGACATAGCAGACATGCATTAAATATAAAAGAATATAAAAGAAATAGCAAAACAGGAAATATGTTCCTCTACAGCATATCTGTATAAAGAACGCCCGTAAAGAGAAAAGGTACTGCAACGATTGTTCTGGGACTAGGGTGGTTAGTTTTGGTAACGAGGAAAACAGGACAAATTTCAATTCAAATGATTTATATTCAAATATACATATATAAATTAATGTACAATTTCATACCGCATACATACCATATAAAACGCACCCAAATTTTATTTTCTACCCAATAACAAACAATATTTACAAATATGCCAAAAAGATTCCACAATACATCACAAACCGCTTAAATCAAAATGTCTATTGGTTAGAAATAAACATCACTATGTGAAATATTTGACCAATCAGATAAAACTAAATCCCCATTTTTCTCGAAAATAATTTCAGAAAACTTTTTTGAAAAACCCAGATTTCAACTTTCAGTAAAGCGGTTGTAACACAAGAGAAGACGTGGGCATATAGCATATATTGAATGCGGACCGACAACTCATGCGTTTTTTAGCAACTACATATTTATTTTACTGTGAAATAAATACTAAAAGTTTTTTCTAAACTACAGATTTTTCTGTGTACAAACTACCCAAAAACTTTAACTCAAGTAAAGACTCTTTTTTGACTCTTTTGAATTCATTTACATATGTTTATAAATAGAAATGATTTATTTAACAGGCGCACCCATGTTTTATTTATTTTTATTTTATTATTATTCGAAATTCGGACGTGCGGATTTTTAATATAAAAAAATGGACGACCGAATTTCCTACATTAAGATAAGATTACCGCGATTCTAAACTCGAACTGTTTTAAGAGAAATGTTTTAAAAATTTTAACCGACAATAACGCTCAGTCAATGAATATCGAATGTTTTCGTATAAGGAAACAGCTATCATACCATTATTCACAGTTTATTCGGAAACAGAGACAATACTTTCTACTAAAACTCATATCTCAATATTCGTATATAAATGTAGTATTGCATACTTAACATCGTTTCGCACCAGTATATTGTATTTTTATCATTTCACCCTAAGCTAGGCAATAAAGCCACTAAGACGCAAGGGGTTAATATGAGCAAAAGAAAAAATACATTATTAAGGAGAAATAAAAATAAAAGAACAGGAATTAAGAAAACAGAAGATAATGATTGACATTGCGTTTAAATTTTTGAAGATCAAAGTTGATTGGAAAGCAAGTGGCCGAAAGAGAGTTCCGCAAGCAAGAAGAAAGTTCCACAAGCATGAAGTGTGATAGAAGAAACTGTTAGCATAGAACTTACAGTTCCATCTAGCCATTTCAACTGTAAAATGGCAAGATCTTGCTGCCAATCTAGGATTGCGCTTAAATTTCATAAAGTCAGGTTACCAAAGAGTAAAGCTCATCACAACAAATACCATGAAAATATTTATAGAAAAGGCACAGAGAAGCTACTTTACTGTGGTGGGAAAGTGACTGAAACCGTGATGCCAGGTCAGGATCAATAACATTGCAGATTATTCTTTGTATTTTATCTAGAATCTCTAAATACATAGCAGAAGCACCAGACCAGATGTGACAGCAATAGTCAATACATGAACGAATGGTCAACTTATAAATCTTTGCCTCATTACTCTTGATATTCAGCCAATAATCTTCTCCTTCCCTTTCTCTCTCTCTCTCCCTCCCTCTTTCTCTTTCTTTTCTTCGCCATCTTTTCTCTTCCTCTGAATATTTATTTTTTCCATTCACTCGGTTTTCTTTTTGTTTTTCTCTAGCTTTCTTGCCTCTTACATTTCATTCTTCACACCTTTCCTCCTTCATTTCTTTGCTTTTCCCAATTCTTTCTTCGCTCAATATTATCATGTATGTCTCCCCGACAGAAAGCGTAACTGACTACAAAATAACAGCATCTGATACTTGTGCAGATACTACATTTTGATCCTCGATAGAAAAGAGTAATGTTCGTGTATATATATATAAACAAACAAAATAATAATAGAGAAGTACACAGTTTGATCCTAAAAAAACATAACCATTCTATATGCAAACAAGTAAATAGTAGAATAGATTTGGGATTAGAAAGCGAAACTGATTACAGCTCAGAAAGACAGGTACTACACACTGATCTTACGAAGGCGAACGTAATATAGAAACAAACAGAATAATAAAACGTTTAGAAGATAATACTATATACAAAAATAGCATTTTTAATAGACTACGATAGGATAATAGGCAGAGATATTCGCTTAATAAGACCGCTGACACTGCACCTCTCAGACCACAGCTTCAAAAGGATCCATTTAAGCCATCATGAAAACTTAGTAACTTCGATACGCAATATAATCGTTGAGAACACAAATGTGATACACACCTGTTACTGTAAAAATCTCTAAAAATAACTGAAGCCCCGATCATTAAAAAATACAACCCTTAATAACATCAATTACAAACATAGATATAATGTACTGGCTGTATTCGGGAACTGAAAATATGTCTGATTCCTACAAATTATACACCATTTGCAATAGCACAAACAAAATCCTTGAAAATGGTTAAGAGATTAGTCCGAAAGCGCCTCGAACGCAGAATCATCTCGACAGTTTCTGTATACACTGTCCAGAAAAGAAATCTTTCGTTTGTACAAAACAAAAACACGGCAAACATGGATAAATGTGCTCACAACTGAGTTTACCTTTTGTATATGATATTTGTTTTCAAAAATTCAATAGATTTATTTTACCATGTCGAGAGGGACGGTATTTCTGTGAAACGTCAAATCAGAAGATAAATCATTTGAACTTTTATTTACTTATTAACTACTATAGCTCTTTAATACTTAAACACTTCATTTGCCAAAATCTGCACGCCTTGAACGCGTAAGTGTCCAGTAATTTACTGGACGACGTGTTTTGTTAGACGCTATATATATATATATATATATATATATATATATATATATATATATATATATATATATATATGGGGGGAGTAGGCGAGAGAGAAAAATAATCAAATATAAGCTATAGCTTAAATTAGCTAAAAGGTTAAAATATAAAATAAACTGATTGCTCAATGTCGGTAGACTACATGAGGTTAGGCTGAAAACTCCATAAGCTAACTATGAAGGAGTGATACTAGAGTTGTGAAACCTTGCATGCATTAATTTCAACACTTCTTAGAAAGAAAGAACGCAGTTATTAATGTGTTATGAGGTTAGGCTTAAAAGTTCATAGGCTGACTATGAAGGAGTGATACTAGAGTTGTGAAACCTTGCATGCAATAATTTCAACTCTTTTTATTAATAATTGCCTTGTTTATTTCCAGCAAAACTGACATTTGACTACTCAAAGCAGACTTCAAAAGTAACTAGTAGCAACTTCACTTGAAAATAAACAAAATTTAGCATCGTGGTGTTACCAAGTATCCAAATGGGTTTAACATTCATGCTGACATGCTTGCTACATTAGGGGATTACAGCTTTATCAACAGTGCAAAAGTGGGCAGCTGAAGTTAAGAGGAGAAAGGAGAATCTTGAAAATGACCAAAGGCGATTGTCTATAAATCAAATAGCCAATATTATTAGCATATTCCGTGAGAGTGTTGAGAATATTCTACACAATGAACTTGGTATGATGAAGGTTACAGCTCGGTGGGTACCACGTCATCTGACCAAAACTGCACCAGCTGATTATACCATGGGAAAATCTGACATTGTTTGAGGCAGATCCAGCTGGTTTCCTTGAATGTTTTCTAACCCAGGATGAGTGTTGGGTTCATTACTTTGAGCCAGAGATAAAGAGACAATCCATGGGTGGGGGATTGAGAAATAGATAAAAGATGAACGGCATTCAAGAAGATAGAAGATGGTGATTGACATAGCATTTAAATTTTTGAATATTGTAGTTATCAAGGAAGCATGTAAACAGAAGGGATTTCCACAGGCGGGAAGCGCGAGAAAAGAAACCGTTGGAGTAGAATTGGCGGCTACATTTAACTATTTCAACCGAAAAAGGGTGGAGCCTAGTTGCCAATCTAGTAGTACGCTTAAATTCATGTAGTCGGGGCATCAGAGAAAAAAGCTTGTTAGAGTAGTCGCTATGAAAATGTTTGTAGAAAAGATAGAGGGAAGCCACGCCACGTCGGTGAGAAAGTGACTGAAGTGGAGATGCCAGGTCAAGATCAATTTCATTGCAGATCCATCTTTGGATTTTTTCAAGAACTTTGAGATGAATAGCAGGAGTACTAGACAAGATATGGCAACAGTATTCAATGCACGGACGAATTAAAAAACTTTCTGGCATGACTTATTTTAAACTAAAGACTGGCCAATAACAGTTAACCAATTGAAGAAATTGAAATATGCAGCAGAATTTTGAAGAAAGACATTTGAAGTTATTTTTGACGAAATGTTAAAAAATTACCAATAAACTTTAAATTTACTATAATCACCGATCTTAATTTTCAACTTCCCTGTAATTTTTAAAAATTTAGGGAAGTATTCTTCTTAATCTAATGTTTTATTGAATTTTATGCACTTTAAATTTACTATAATTTATCACTCCTATTTTCTGATAATGCCGCATATAGACGTCTGAATTTACAAAAATCGGCATGAAATCGTTTATACATACAGAAACAAAATTCAAAATTCTTTTTAAAATAATGGGATTCGCTGAATATCTGTAAGTGTAATTTTTTCCATTTATTATTAGTAAATATAGTTTTTAATTAATAACGATATATTTTAAACCGCTACAGATTAATACAGAGTTGTAAAAGATTTAAAAGTTTATAAATTATTATAATTAAAATGTTTAAAAAATTAAGAAAATTCTTATAAAAATTCATTATTTAGTGAATTTTTTTCTTAAGACAATAGTGTCGATATATCTTATTCATAAAAGCAATTAAATGCTTTCTAATTAAATAATGTTTTAGTTTTATTGCATTTTTTATTTTACGATTCAGGGAAGACTTTCTGTAACTGGGGTGTTGTTTGACAAAAAAAAAAATGATGATTTAAATTCTCCAAGGAATTGTACTTATAACTAATATAAACATTTAAGCTCTACAAAAGTGAATTTCTTGAAATTTCATAAAATTGAATAAGTGGGGGTGGGTAACAAATGCAAAAAACTATATTTTTACCAAGACTTTATTAAAAAATAATCATTTCAAAAATAATTTCATTCATTTGTGAATAATTACTGAAAAATTAATTAAGATCCAACAATTATCTGATTTTTGAAAGAATTTTCAATCAACTGTGCTTTTCACTGTAAAAAGACACTCGAATTTCCTATAGTATTATAATTTATGGTTGCTCGTTGACGCAAGAAAAAAATTAACTAATTAATTAATTGATGTGGGGCCAAAGTCGGGACCACAGAAGGAAAACACGGACCACGGATTAGATGTAAGAAAGATATATTAACAACAGGTTACAGAGATAGTGTAAGCGGAGCTTACTATATGTTAGTGTCCAATACTGGTAGTCGTACGCGGCTCTCACTGTCTCTCTCTCTGTCCCTCTCTACAGTGTTGTGTCGCATACCTAATATAGACCTGGAAGAGTCTATTGTGTAGGTAGTTCCGGTCTCACAATACCCCCCTTCCAAGAGTTTTCTTTTTGAAAAGGAGAGAAAAAAATAAAACTGTTAATACTTTTTCCTCTTGGGATTGACGTCAAGCGGTTGAGTAAATTTCCTTTTCCTTCCCGAGCGTCGCACTTCAGGAGAGACTTGGGGCCTGTCAAGATCGAAGTGATCGAAAATTAAGTCGATCGGCTCTTCACAGTTATTTTGTAGTGATTCCTCTGATTCCTTCAAACGGCATTTTCTAAGCTGGTTCCAATGGCGTTTGTGAGTGATTTTCAGTCCTTGGACAATATAGACCAGTTTGCCAATTCTTTGTTTTATGGTGCCTACTTCCCAGAATGTTATGTTGTTTTTGTAAGCCTTGAAAAAGACTTTATCGCCAAGATTGAAATATTTCTTATGAGTCGATATGGTTGTTTTTAACTTTGCTTGCCGTGGAATAAGTTTGTCGAAGACAGACTTGATTTTCCTTGCGAACATAGTTTCTGCAGGCGAGCTTCCCATAGGCGTGTTCGGATTAGGGGTTACACCGATACACCTGCAGAAACTGTTGCAATGCTCTATCTGTCAGTGTGCCTAGTGCCTTTTTAAAGCCCTTTTTAGAGTGTCCACGAACCTTTCAGACTGGCCATTCGACCTAGGGTGATACTGAGGCGTTGTAATGTGGTCCACCTGATATGACTTGCAGAAGTCTCTAAATTCATTTGATGTGAATTGAGTGCCATTATCTGTAACTACACAATCTACCACGCCAAAATGCGCGAATATCTAGTGTAGAAATCCGATCGTGCAGTTTGTGGTTGGTCTTTTGCATTGTAGGACCTCAGGCCATTTTGAGTGGCTATCCACAACAATGAGGTAGTACATGTCTATAGGCACTGCAAAATCGATATGAATTCTTTTCTATGGATGGTCTGTGTTTGGCCATGGTTTGCACGTCGAGGTTGAAGCTTTTGCTGCAAGCGCGCATCCTTTGCATGATTCTATCATGTCTGCTATGTCCTTGTCCATGTTTGGCCAATAAACATAGCAGCGCATGAGGCTTTTCGTACGGTTCTTCCCCGGATGTCCCATGTGAAAATCCCTGAGGATTTTTCTTTGTAGGCTGTTTGGAATCACTACGCGGTCATTGTAAAGTAGGACATCATCGCAGAGGGAGAAAACTTCAGGCACATTGGGATCTTTGTTGCGAATTTTGCTTTTTATGGATTAAATCAATTCATCCTCTCTAGACTCCCTTTTTATGTCGGCCAAAGTAACTGGGAGCTCTCTTATGGTACTCGCGATCATGTTTTTGATTTCACAATTTGTCCTTAGAGTAGCAATGATGGAGTCTTCAAAGACTTCTGTATTTTTTGGAATGAGTCGCGATAAACTGTCTGCATGGCAAATATTTTTGGATGTTAGGAACTCTATCTTGAAATTATAGTTTAAGAGAATCCTTCCCCAACGAAGTAGTCTATTTGCAGTATAGACTGGCAGACCTTTTTTAGAACCAAAAATTGTAATTAGAGGTTTATGGTCTGTCTGCAGTATGAACCGTCTACCATGTAGATATCTGTGAAACTTTGTCACAGCGAATATTAACCCTAGAGCCTCTTTCTCTATTTGGGAATATTCTTTCTCATGTGGGAGTAGAGATCTTGATGCGTGAGCCACAGCTTTTCGCGAACCATCTGGCAGTTTATGCAAAATGCAAGCACCAATGACGTACGAACTTGCATCACTTGCGACTATGATGTCGAGACTAGAGTCGTAATGGGTGTGGGAGAGGTCTGAAGTAAGAGTTTTCTTGATCTTAGTATATGTTAGTGTCCAATACTGGTAGTCGTACGCGGCTCTCACTGTCTCTCTCTTTAGAGTGTTGTGTCGCATACTTAATATAGACCTGGAAGAGTCTATTATGTAGGTAGTTCCGGTCTCCCAATATGAATTAAATTTCGAGGGTTCTAAAAATATTAAAAATATAATAAATATATAGTTTAATAATCAAAAAATTCTTTGGTCTTTTAAGTTATTCCTACTGTACGTCTGGAAATGTCACTGAAGCCGAGCCGTGTTTTATATGTGCGTAGTAAAACAGGTGTTGGTCTAAATCAATGTTTTCGCAATAAGCTTAGATCGCCTCTCTTCCTCTCTGGACTAATAGTTAGTTCGCTATCTTAATACACCGTTACTGATTAGAAGTTTGATTCTCATCACACATTTAAGTGCAATTGCTGTAACAATGGTGCCCACACTTAGCTTCTACCATCATAACAACTAGCACTAAAATTGTTTCTTTTTGTACTTATTTTCTGAAATGAGACTGTAGTGGATCTAAGAAGGTTGCGTGAATATTTAAGATTGTGCTGCAAATAAAATATGCAATATCCACAAACATCAATTATAAGAAATGGCCAAATGGTAACGATATTCAATCACGACAAAAATACATGTTTGAAACAAGAGATTAAATTTTATATACACAATTTACAATTTCTTTGTTTGTAATGATGTGTGCAAAGGTATATTTTAGAGAAAAAGTTCTTTGCTGTTTCGGAAATGTTCAATGTCTAAAAAGTTGTCTGCCTTTGATTAAAAAGGTTGAATTTAACTTAGACAACAGATTTTCTATGAAAGATATTGAGTGAAAAAGCTTGTTGTGTAAATTTTTCTAATCTCTCATAAAGAAAGTTTGTTTCTTTAGTGACACATAATTCCCGTGCGTTTCTTTCGCGTGTGCGAGTCTCAAATGCGATGAAAATTCGTTTACTATTTCTAATTTATAGTTTTCTTAACAACGAAATCGGCCCCAACCGGGCTTGGTAGCTGTTGCAAATTTTTCTGAGAAATACGTAGGCAAATATTGTATATTCGGAAAACATAAGAAAAATTAAATCCTTTTAATAAGATGTGGAAATATCAATTCTTTGCCTGATGAAGGTCGCTAGACCGGAAACTCGTGTAGCAAAATTATGGCAAATAAAGTATAATATATTTTTTTTAAAAATCCACATTACAACCAAAAACGTTTGCGGTTTATTCCTTCTTTTTAATATATACATATATCTGTATGCGTGTGTGTGTGTGAAATGTGTATGTATATAAATATATATATATATATATATATATATATGCAATTTTTTTATATATATTGTTTATATATTATATATGCGCGGTACTTATTGGAAAGCGCTCAATATCAGTGATAATGCTAACATATTTAGTTGGATTGATGTGAGTTTCTGACCCTGGGTTTCACGCTATTTGCGATCGTCAAACAAAGTTTGTCTGATGATCGCAAATAGCGTGAAACTCACGGTCACAAACTCAGATCAATCCAACTAAATATATATATATATATATATATATATATATATATATATATAGTCAACAGAGTATAAATATATTATCCAGACAGGACAGAGAACACGTCTACATTGTTTGACGGTTAAGACTCAACTCCCCGAACATTTCTCTATCATCCACACGCTAGTTCAACCAACCAAAATCGACTTCCTTTATTTTGTCATGTATCTGACCCCTAAGGTTAAACTGAGGAAGTCAGATCAGAAATACACTTCTCTAAAAAATAATAGTCTGCGAAACTATTATTTAACAATATGTCTTTTCTGTCTTTCTAAGTGATCAAAACGGGATAGTCCAATATTTAGGAGGTAATGGCAAGGCGTAACAGTCGCGCTAACGAAGTAAGATTGGCAGAAGCAGAATTATGATCAGATTATTATATTAAATATATGTAACGCACAATCTGAAATCTCATGGTATTGCTAAAAAGTTCTCGGTTCGATCAAAAAGAGACTTTTTAAATATTCTTATGTGTGGTCATTTAGTCAAATTTGGGGAAGAGTGTCGTGTTGCGAAATTTTCAGCAAAGCCCTCGTAACTGAAGACTATTGGCTTGAAATCAAAAAATAACCCTACACTCTATTGTATTTAACACTTTTGGGTCATTAATATTTGCTTTGAAGCAGTGGTTTCTATACGATTGAATTCGTGAGATAGTTTAAGTATTTTGTCGTAGAGCGAAACACGTGAATTGTCTGCTGATACGAAAATGTCGTCTGACAATAACAAATAGAAAAATAATCCTCTTTGGAGTCGCTTGACTCCATCGAATATTAAATCGCTGATCACCGCGTTGGTCATTGATTATTCGTATAGTAGAGTCGACTTTCTTGTAAGTTTTTATTTTTTTATTTTTTTTTATATGTGGCATCAAAGTAGATACCGAACGTTCTAAAAGTCACGAAGGGATTTTGGAATTATTTTATTCTATATTTACTAATTATATTAGCAAATAAAAACTATATCAAACTTTAACTTGGCGAAAAGTAATTAATTACAATATTGTTTTAATCATTTCACCACAAGCAAGTCAATAAAGTGACTAAGACGCAAAGAGGGTTACTGAGTGTGAAAGAATATAAGGAAAAGAAAACATTATTAAGAAGAGAGAGAGAAAACAATAAATGAACAAAATTTAAGAGGACAGAAGATAACGATTGACATTACATTTAAATTTTTGAAGATGAAATTTGACTGGAAACCAAGGAGACGGAAGAGAGTCTCACAAGCGAAAAGTATTAGGTTGGTGCAAAAATAATGTCGTTTTCTAACATGTGAGAAAACGACGTTATTTTTGCACCAACCTAATAGGAGAAAAGAAACTGTTAATATAGAACCTACGTTTAAATCTAGCCATTTCGACTTTAAAATGATGAGATCTTGACGCCAATCTAGTTCTGTGCTCAAATTCTACGTAGCATAGAGGAGAATTCATCAGAACAATTACAATGAAAGTATTCATAGAAAAGACACGGGATAGCTACATTACGGCGGTGGGAAAACTGAAATATTATTAATCCTGACCTGAAAACTCGGTTGCAATGTCAGGACTAATAACATTTCAGATTTTTCTCCGGATTTTATTAACGATCTCTAAATATATGGCAGAAGCACCAGACCATATATGGCAGCTATATTATAAGCATGGACGAATGGTAGACTTATAGATATGTAAGATAGATTCTAGAGAGAAAAATTGACTAGCACGACACAGGTAAACAACATTCCTAACAACAAACCTAGCAATCGGTTTTGTTATTCACTTTTTAAAATCTATATTTGTCTTCATGTTGATTTCTAATAATAATAACAATAATAATAATAATAATCATAATAATAATAAAACAGCACGACAGAGTGGGCCAATGTCTGCACTGGAAAATCTGCAACGCTTACGGAAGGAAAACTGCAAGAAATCGATATGAACACCACCCAGATCCGGTTATAGAGATGGGATCTGTAACAATTTATGGGATTTTATAATATACGGATTGATTGGAAAAGATTCCAATAGACTCATTGAAGGAATCTCTGGTAGCCCATGCCTTAAACAAAATACAAAAAATTGTATTCACAAGTACAGCCCACACCTTACGAAGTGCTTTATCTATGTAAAATATGATTTTTTTTCCCCAAAACAGCTCAGTGGAAAATGTCATGATGCTATTTCTGACCTTAGATCTCTGGTTGGGACCCGGAAAGAAATGAATATACACCAGAAACCAATGGAAATAAAACAACAACAACAAAAATAATAATAATAACTAGTTTTAACCCATGAAAATTTCACGGTTTTCCTTTTTGAAATTTCTAAATTCTTCAGTTAATGATTTAAAACTCATGGCGAATTCCAAGACATGAAAAAAACCGTAGAAATCCCCTTATCGCATCGTTAAATATTTGAGCTGAACAACTTGAACAAAATCTTGCAATAACAATCATAAATATGAATGCTGGTCGTTATTTTAAGAAGTAAGGGGGTGCAAATGAAAAACAATTGATAAGTTTGATTTTTGAAACAGAGGGTTAAACGCTTTTATCTGCTCTTCTTTCTTTCGTTTTCTGAATGAAAACAAAAAGCGTCTTTGTTGCTTTTTGTCTTCTCACGCGATCAGAACGGAATAGTCCATTATTTATGAGGTATTAGCAGGAGCCGTTAAACACTTCTATCTATCTATCTATCTATCTATCTATCTATCTATCTATTTGCACTGAAACCAAATAGCGTCTCTGGTATGCCTTGTCTTTACATGTGATCAAAACGGAATACTCTATTATTTATGAAGTATTGGCAGGGCGTAACGGTCATGTGAACTAACGCAGGCAGGGTCAAGTACAATCATAATAGAATAATAATAATGAGAACAAAACTTCATAAATAATATAGGTAATAATAAACATTAAAATGATATTAATGTACTTTTGGTTTGAATTTCTGGGATGACAAGTTATCATTATTTACACTATTTACATTAGAACTAGTGTCCTCATCTTTGTTGTTGTTATCAAAACTATTCGGTCGTTGTGCCCTCCGTCATCGGGTGCATATTGATCCGTGTAACCTATAAGGAATTCCCGGCTGAACCCTTTTAATTAATTTACGCGGGTAGACCCCGTTCCACTGCCCATGTCCCAGGATTTTCTTATTTTCAGTCCTGCTTAGTTATTTCTTGCCCTGTTTCTACTGAGTCCAAGTACACATTGCCCAGCCCAGAGATTGAATTCACAATTACCATGATGTCACCAACTCTATTGTCCCGTAGCTTATCCGGATCTATATACACCTGATGAGGGCTGGAGAACACAACGACCGAAAAGTTATGATAACAGCAACAAAAATGAGGACAATAGTCTGAATGTAAATAATGTAAATAATATACCTTTTTTATTGAATTGATATTTAGTTGGTATGTTTTAGTCGTAAGTCATCACGATTATATTTATCAACTCATTTTTGAACCTACAGGTATTTATCGAACCTCCACCTGGATAGTCCCATCACCCCCTCTCCAGGTGTCGATATCGACTAATTTGGGAACCTCTTCTTTAGAGCAATGCCTTTTAAACGTATGCTGAACATGATTTATACATAAATTCTTAATAAAATGCGTCTTTATATAATGACATATAAGAGGCTTAATCGACTGCTACTTTTCGTGTTCAATTCAAATGACAAGCGAATGCTAAGTGAACGGAATAGAGCAGGTTGAAACATGAAAAACACAGATGAGGTGATTGATGATAAATATGGGAAAAGGTCATTAAGTCCCACGTCTAGCAGAATTTACCATTCTAAAACTCGATTAAGCACTATACATGTTTATTTTCACATCTCAAATGTCTTGCTTTTCTAATGTGTTTCATATAAAAACCCCAACAAGGCTTTAAGGAAAGTGAAAAAAAACCAAAAAAAACACTTATACATAGAATCAAATAGAGACATATAATGAGTAAAGATGACTTGGAGAATTTGGCACTCACAAGACACATTGAAGGTAAGAGGGAAAACAGCGATTAACCTACTAAAAATTTGTGTAAATGGATGGCAGATCAGGACGTGGGATGGTATGGGTGGTGTTGGTAATTATCCGACCTCCCCCACCCCGAACGTATTAAGATCACCTTTTTTTTATTAATTTTGCACTTCCGTCCGTTTAAATGATTTTCCGACCACACCCGTTGAAAATACCATGGAAGCAGCATATGAGCAACGAGGAAGGCTTGTAGATAAATGGAAACAAAAAAGACAATTATATTATAATTAAAATCAGAAAGAGACAGATTAAATTTCTGGGATACAAAATGAGGAAAGAGGGTTTGGAGAATTTGAAACTCGCAGGACATATTGAAGGTGATAGGGGCAGGGGGAAACATCGAGTAATCCACAGATGGGTATTGAGCCAAGAAGCGACACTTTGATCCTCGTCAGTGTGCACAGATACTACACAGATCCGTGACAGAAGTGACGATCTTTACGTAAATAACGTCTTTATTTTTTACCTAAAATTTGTATATTTATAAATTTAGAGAGTTCAACGTGATAACTGTTTAATAATAATAATACAAAGAAAATGACTATTGATTAGCCAGTGTAACTGTGGCAGAAAGTAAGTCTCCTGGGAACAGCAAGAATAATCCGAAAAGTGGTGAGCACTTAGAAACAAAGGAAAATTGCATGATACCTAAGACTGCTGATTACGGCCTGCTATCCATGCATTAATTACCAGATATTAATACCTTAACTGAGACCATAGTAGTATTAGGTTGGTGCAAAAATAATGTCGTTTTCTCACATATTAACATATGTGAGAAAACGACATTATTTTTGCACCAACCTAATACATACCTTGTTTCTTGTTTAGGATTAGGTTTCCGGTTCCGTCTCCTAAAGTCTTCTCCATTTTTTTTTCACTCCCCTTAATCCATTGCGTCTTATTGGCATTATCATCTTGCTTGCGGGGGGGGGGGTGATTTTAAAACTACTACTAATAATAATAATAGTAATAATAATAATAATAACGATAATAATAATACCAATAATAATAAAGAGTTAACAAAATATGCCATCATTTTAAAGGTTAAACTGGTATTATAAGATTTTGTTGAATATATCGTGGTGATAGATATTTTAGTTTTACTAATTAATAAATTTATCCCCAATGAGAATTACTACATATTAATATATTAATTGGAAAAATTATATTTAAAAACTCAAAAATGCGTAAACCTAATAGTAATGATATCAAAATATGCCGTCAGTTTTTGATTGATTCGTCTTCTACGGCTTGTCAAGCCATTGCAGGTTATTTAAAGCCAGAAAATATTTTTAGATCGTAAGAATTTTGTTTTTGTTTTTGAGATAATAATGATTTAGTGATACAAGTATTACTAATTAGCCCATAGCTGGGGGTGAAGAGCTGGATTCATACGTTTCCCAAGGGTATTTACGCAGAAGTGAATATAAGGAACACAACTGGAATTGGAACTCAGCTCTTCGATTAAAAATTCCGAGCCATTATTCATTACACCACCTTCACATCCAAGCTTACAGCAGCTGGTATTCCGAAGCGGTCACCTATTTAGGTACTGACCAGGCTTGACGTTGCTTAACTTCGAAGGTCGTACGGGAACCGGTATTTCAACGTGATATAGCCCTGTCCCTTTTGACGCCATGGATAAACTAATAGAAATATAAGACACGACGGGACATGAAGTGGGGGATCGTTTTTCTATTGTTAATAGGTAATAAACTGATCCCACAGAATGATTACATAATAATTATAAAAAATGATTTAAAGACTCAAATGTGAAATAGTAATGACTAACAAAATATGCCGTCATTTTTGATGCCATGTGTAAACTAGAATTAACATAATGCTAGTTTTAATCAGAGAAAATTTCACTGTTTTCCTATTTGAAATTTCCCTAAATCTTAAATTTCAGTTAATGATTGAATAAGCACACGACGAGTTCTATAACAATAAAATATCCATAAAAATTCCCCTATCGTTAAATATTTAATATTAACAACTTTAACAAAATATCGCAATAGCAATCATAAATATCTTAAGAAGTAAGGGGATACAAATGAAAACATTTGAAATTGACTACTTTTTCCATTTAACTGAAACAAACATTAATAAATACTTCTATATTTCCTTCTTTCCTTTTCTGACTGAAACCATGTAGCGCCTTTGATATGTATTTTATCTTCTCACGCGATCATAACGGAATAGTCCATTATTTATGAGGTATTGTCAGGAGACGTTGAACACTTCTTTATTTATTTTTTAACTGAAACGAAGCATCTCTTATATGTTTTGTATTTCCGCATAATCAAAATGGAATAGTCTATTATTTATGAGGTATTGGCTGTGTGTAACTCGTGCGAACAAACGAAGGAAAGGACAAACACAATTATTATATGATTCTACTGGACATGAAGTAGGGTACCGGTTGTCTATATTTATGAAGTAATACAATGAATGACCACGAGAGATACTATATATTAATAATTAGAAAAATATATTTAAAGATTCAAATGTGAAAACATTTTTATAATAGTAAAAATTTAACAAAATATGCCGTCATTTTTAATGGTAAGGGTAAACGACAAACGTGCTTCGTGCTAATGTCCCAGGATAAGTGTGAATATCTATCGTTCGGTCATTTTTTTTTCCTTTTCTTGACCGGTAGTTTCTTTGACAGGTGTCCAAGGTTTTTGTCGAAATCAATAAGAACGCGCCCAGATATTTAAGAAAGAAAGAAAAAAACAGTGATTGTTAACAAGTATTGCATTGGTCTATGCATTTAAGCCGAGGAATTTTGATTAAGTGGATATTTCGAAATGTATATCTGATTAAAATAAACGGCTAACATTGGCGCAGGTGGTAGCGGCTCGTAAAAGTGACTCAAATTAAAGTGATATTAATGATGTCTTATGGGAAAAGAATGAATTCAACTAGTTCTCAATGTCGTATCATAAGTCTTTTGCCTATTCTTTGCGTGATTCTGTTGAAAGCAGCTAAAAAAAAAGTAACTGTAGCATTTACTGTACATACGTTCTTCATTATAAAATATGAAATTCCCTAAAGTGAAACTTATAACCAGTGCGGGAAGAACTGCTCTTTTCCCTCTCTCCCTCTCTCCCTCCCTCTCTCCCTCCCTCCCTCTCTCTCTCTCTCTCCCGCTCTCTCTCTCTCTCTCTCTTTCACTCTCTCTTTCTCTCTCCGATTTTTTCCTATTCGTTTGTTTGTCTTTTTCTTCTCTGTCTTACTTGTTTCTCAATCAATGAGATGTTGATATAATTAAAAATTAATAAATTTTCTCGTCTTTGCTATCTTTACCATAAATTTACAAGCGTTGAAACTTATCGTCTTTTCTCTCCCGAAATGTTAGAAACAATATTTACATTTAGCTGGGGATTTTATGCAACCATCTAGGTTGAATTTTATGTTATTTCTTTGGCTTAATTTCTTGTTCTGTTGCTTTGGGTTCTTTTCTGAAAGATTGGTTAGGTTTTCCTGGAATAACTTGTTGTGTTCTTGTGGGTTTTAACTTAACTTTTTTTTTAATCGAGTTCGCTCCAAACAGTAAAGACACAATGGGTTACTGGGCGTGGAAGAATTAGGAATATAAACATCAATAATGATTGAGAACAAAAAGAGGGCAGTAGGCAGCGATTGACATTGCATTTAAATTTTTGAAGATCAAAGTTGGCTGGAAACCATGAAACCAGGGGAGGGGGAGTTCCAGAAGCGAAAAGTGCGATAAAAGAAACTGTTAGCATAGAACTGACGGTTACATCTAGCCAACTCAACTGTGAATTGATGAGAACTCGACGTGAGTCTAGTAATGCGCTTAAATTAAAAAAAGTCTAGGTACCATAGCGAAGAGCTCATCCGAACAATTACCATGAAATTATTTATAGAAAAGACACAGAGAAGAAACCTTACAGAGGGGAAAAGTGACTGAAGCCGAGACGCCATATCAGGACCAATAATATTGCTGATTCTTATGTGGATTTTATCAAGGAGTTTTAGATAAGTAGCAGGAGCACCAGACCATATATGGCAGCAATATTCTAAACATATACGAATGGTAGACATTGATATGTATGATAGTTTATGGTGAGAAAAAATGTTTCGCGTGGCACAGTGAACCAACTTTCTTAGTAGCTGACCTAGCAATGGATTCAATATAGTTTTTCCATTTCATGTCAGCTGAGAAGGTAAACCCAAGAAAGCGTAAGTGTTACTTTCCTGGAGATTAGTTTCAGGCATGAAAGAAGTCAGACAGAGATCTCTCAGATGATTAACCCTAGAACACTAACCATGGGTATAATATACCCAGCGCAAATTTTCCTATTTTTAATTACAATTTTCAGTACCTGATTTTCTTACCCAAATAATATGTTCTTCAGTTCCTATTAAAGTAGAAAGTTTGAAGTGCCTGCATGTAAAATATTTCAAATAAAGATTTATATTTAATATATATATATATATATATATATATATATATATATATATATATATTGATATTTTCAAAATCGGGTATGATATACCCATGGTTAGTAGTGGTGTAACTTTAATTGATGGTTAGTGTTCTAGGGTTAACGCAAAGCAGTGCCTTTACCGATTTGGCCACAGAGGACCGTTCGGTTAGCAAGTTCGAATTTTGTTTACATTTGATACACCATGAGCAGATATGAATGTACGTGAGAGATTGAAGATTGAAGTTCAAATACAGTAAATTCGACTTTGCTAACAGAACACTCCTCTGTGGCCAAATCGGTAAAGGCACATCAAGCTAAATGACGGTTCCATATAGGATACAGGTTCGAATCATGTCGGAAGACGAATATTTTCTGTTAAAATTTCTTGGACATTCAGGTCGGTAAATGTTGTTTAATACTGTTTATTATAAATATTTGTATCTATAAAAAATGTATAAACATCAAAATGTCTGAAAATAATTGTCGGACTTTGTCCATTTCATTATATATATATATATATATATATATATATATATATATATATATATATATATATATATTCAAAGGTAATGAGGACGAAAAGAATATAAATTCAAACGTTCATAGCATTAATTTAAAAGAGGACTTAATACCAAGAGTAGAGCAATAGTTATTTATTATAAAGATGTTACACACGAACAAACAAGAACTCACGACAAAGATGCATTTTTGTTTCGATGCGAATGCATCACGACAGGTGAGGAACGAAAATGCATCTTTGTTGTGAGTACTTCTTTGTCCGTATGTAACATCTTTATAATATATATATATATATATATATTCAAACATGCATGTTTGATTAAAAAAACAACAACGTCTGTCTGTCTTAATTTTTATTGTATTTTTCCAATTTCCGAATAAGGTATTAAGTATTGTGCTGGATGTTGTTATTGTTTTATTCAAGAACTTTTGACTTTTGAAGTCATTATCAAGAATCGACGTGGTGTTTGTGTGGTAGTTAGAATTCCTTTGCTTGCATTCTGGTATTCTTTCGAAAGCTGTACATTTGAAATGGTCTAGCGTGACGTCATGTCACGGCTATTGGCAACGTGACTGCACAAAATGAATGCGATTTATTTATTAATTTAATTTTTATTTTTATTTGATTATTATTATTATTATTATTATTATTATTATTATTATTATTATACTGATAAAATATGTGAGCACATTAATTATATAATATGCACTTTAACATACCTTCTTTTGTGATGAAATATATAGTGTGGGCTGTTTATTTTGTATAACTTCTTGGGTTTTGAGTCTTACCTGTGCTGTAGAGTAATTTTGGTGTTATCTACTAGTATTTGTCTTAGTTGTACTTTGGTCGTTCATCAGGTGCTGGTCGATATGTGCTCGGATTGCTCTAAGTTTTGACAGGTGACAGGTCAGTCTGCGAGAGAGTGTGGTGCATGTGTGCTCAATGTAAGTATTCAATGTTGTTTTCTGATTATTAGTGTTGGAGCTGCAATCATCCGGCGGGGGAGAGTCATGAGAATTCATACACAGCATTATTTTTACATAGGGGTGGTTTATAAAGCCTAGTGTTGATGGTAGTAATTAAATTAGATGTTTTAAAATTCTTGTAGTAGATGATAAATCTTAGGTGTCTGTTAGAATCATTGAGTGATATGTACCGATCAATTATATTTTTAATTGCTTTTTCATCCTGCTTATGATTAGGGTGCAGTTAGTTACAATAAAATAAATTAATAGTAAGTTTATTTTGTTTGCGTCAGGGAGGGGCCTGGCGTCATTTTTTCTAAATTCTCATTTTCTCTCTGTCTGTCTCTGTCTCTCTCTCTCTCTCTGTCTCTGTCTTTCTCTCTCTGTATATATATATATATATATATATATATATATATATAGGTAAAAATAAAAATAATTAATAGGAAGACCGGATTATAAATCTTACTGTTCTTTCTCATAATTTGAATATATATATATATATATATATATATATATATATATATATATATATATATGTAGGGTTAGGTAAATGAGATAACTATATATTAACGACTATATACGCGCGTGCTGGCGTGCATAGGTTGGTAAGCAAATAAATAATTACCAAATTTAGCCAGGAGATGTAGACATAATAGTGCTCAATGTGATTAGACAGAGCTAAGAAATATATATTAATAAATACACATATACCTACGTTTGATGGGCAACTCTAATTTCGTTGGTTACCCTAGTCATTGGACACGAGATATAATTTATTGTTTATTTTGAAAATCCGTATGCTTTCTTAAAAAATGAACATAAGTATCTGTATATTTTTTTAAAAATAAAGAAGAACATTAGGTAACTGCTCCTCTGGGGTTTCTTCACTTTTTTCACGTTTAGCACCACTCGATTCTGTTTGAGAATCACTGGGCGTCTATGTCACTACAAAATTGTCTAATGCGATTTGTTTCTGTCTCCGTTTTAAAATGTTTCTAAAGTGAGACACAGCATTGTCATTGGAAGTGTTTACCCTACACGATTGCTACTAATTTATCAGGGTGACATCGTTCCCCGAAACTTTACACCTCGTCTCATTTTGGCCAAATTTTGTGGATCAAAAAACTAGGAATATCCACCGTTCCCATTTTCTCCTAGACACAGTTCGTCACCCAAGACATTTTTTGTTCGAAAAATTTGTTCGTGAACCGATTTGTTCGTAATAAAAGGCGTTCGTGACCCGAGGTTACACTGTATATATATATATATATATATATATATATATATATATATATATATGAGATAACGATATGTATTTTCATATATCAAGAACAATATTTGGGGAAAATGTATGACAAAATGTAAAAAGTTTTCGCGTGACGCGTTCCGTTCTTTTGAACTCCATCCGGCTAAATTTGTTTTGTTGGTGCGACTACACAATTTTTAATTTACATTTTTTTATCTAGCTGATTTCATTTAGATTAATTTTCTATTTCTTTTTTGTTTCCATGACTTTTGTTAGTAGATATCACAGTGTGGGATTTCTGCTATGCATCCAGGCATCTCCAGTTGTTCAGGGTGATTTTAGTAATACGCAACAGCAGTGGGGTATAACAGCGTCACATCTATTTTTAACTAATTCTACTATTTCTCTCTATCTCTGTCCGTCTCTCTCTCTATCTCTCTCCCTCTCTCTCTCTCTCGCTCTCATATATATATATATAAACTATATATATATATATATAAATAAATATATATATACATATATATGTGTATATATATATATATATAAATAAAAACTATATATATATATATATATATATATATATAAATAAAAACTATATATATATATATATAAACTATATATATATATAAATAAATATATATATACATATATATGTGTATATATATATATATAAATAAAAACTATATATATATATATATATATATATATATATATATATATATATATATATATAAACTATATTATAAATTAATTGATTTAAAATATGGTTTTTTCGCTCCTAATCAAATAAAAATATAAGAACACCGGATTATATATCTTACTGTTCTTTCTTTTTATTTATATATACATATATATATAAACTATATATATATATATATATATATATATATATATATATAGTCCCGTCCAAAAGTAATAGGAATACCACAGTCAATTCCTTTTGTTTTTTGTTGTATTTTACTGAAAACATTTGGGTTTATGATCAAAAGATGAATATGAGACAAAAGTTCAGAATTTCAACTTTTATTTCCTGGTATTTAGCTCATACCATCTTTTGTATCAGATCACTCCATTTTTAACTGAGCAAATGTAAAGGTACAGATAGTCTTAACATAAACATATCCATTACTTGCAGTAACTGCATCAAGCCTACGACGTATTGTCATCACCAAACTGTTTTATTCTTCATTTGTGATGCTTTTCCAGACATTTAACACAGCCTCTTTCAATTCTTGTTTGTTTCAATGACATTCTTCTTTCGGTCTCAGTAGATGAAATGCATGCTTTATTGTGTTACGGTCTGGTGATTGACTTGGCCGGTCTAAAACTGCCCAATTTTTGACTTGATGAAGTCATTTGTTGTATTGACAGTATGTTTTGTGTCATTGTCCAGCTGCATGATAAAGTTACTCCCAATTAGTTCTGATACAGTTCTATATAAATTGAAAAACAAAATGTTTTCTGTAAGCTTCTGAATTCAGTCTGCAGCTACCATCATGAGTTACATCATCTATAAATTATGAATGAGCCTGTTTCAGAAGCAGTCGCAAGACACTGCCTCCCACCGTGCTTAACAGATGAGCTTGTATTCTTTGAATCATAAGCAGGTCCTTTCTTTCTCCACATTTTGGCTTTTCCATCACTTTGGCTATGGAATCTTAATCTTGGTCTCATCAGTCCATAAAACTTTCTTCCAGAACTTTTGTCACTCATTTCTGTACTTCCTTGCAAATTCCAACCCGGCCTTATGATTCTTACTGCAGATTAATGGTTTGCATCTTGTAATAGGGCCTCTATATTTCTGCTCTCGAAGTTTTCTTCAAACCGTAGATTGCGAAACCTTCACTCTTGCGCTGTAGAGGTTGTTTGTAATGTCATTGATTGTTGTTTTGGGGTTTTCCTGGCATTGCCCAAAATGTTTCTGCCATCAACTGCTGCTGCTTTCCTTGGCCGATCTATGTCGGTTCTATGTCTGTTGCTCAGTACACCAGTATTTTCTTTCTTTTTCAGGACATTCCAAATTGTTGTGTTGGCTATGGCCAATGTTTATCCAAGGGCTCTGATCGATTTTCTTTCTTTTCTCAGTTTCAAAATGGCTTACTTTTCTCCCATAGGCAAGCTCTCTAGTTTGCATTTTTGTTTATCCTTTTTAAGGGGAAACCCTACGCTAAAACTAAAAGTAGCCATTCAATGTTATTTAATGTTATGTTATTTAACGTTTAAACAATGAATGTAAGAGGCAACACTTGGGCAAGAAGAAACACCTGTCAGTCACTTGTTCCAAAAGATGGGTAGGGTCAAACAAAAGGTGGTATGTCCTAAGTTGTTCAACACATCTAAATGTAAATACCAGAAAATAAAATCTGAAATTCTGAACTCTTGTCATTTTTCATATTCATTTTTTGATTTCAAGTCCAAATGTCTTGAGTGAACAGCAAAAACCAAGAAATTGGCCTTGCCGTTCCAATAATTTTGGAGGGTACTGTATATATAAGAAAGCCCTCTAATCATTCTTGTTTTTCTATCAACTGTTGATTTATTATCACTATGTTCGGAATCATTTCCTCATATAGTGATTTTCTAAGTGTAGCTTAGATTTGGCACAAGGCCGTAAATGTGAGACACCCAGTGAGTATCAAACTCACTACAAATTTGTAATTGATCTAGTGAGACAAGATTGCTAACCATTATTACACCACATCGAAGTGTCGCCATTTTCTCGTATATACTGTTAGTGTTTGTGCTATTTTAAATATTCCCGTCCCGAAGTTTTGTCTCAGCATAAATGGCTCTACTCTGAATATTGAATCGGAGCCAAATAGGACGGTTAATTAAAAAATGGTCACCCCTTGTTTTTCCACTTGGCCTACCCTCTAACCTTAACCCCATACGGTGTATCACATTTCTACTGTTTTGAATTCATTCAGCGCCATAATGGGGAGATTGACTTAAGTTACGAATCGTCTGATTCGTTTCATTTTCTGCTGCTAATAGCGGCTATTTCCGTTACATTCATGTCAAACTGTACATACACTACAGTTCAAAAGTTAAATATTTTAAATTGTCCCCCAACGAAGTTATTTTGTATTTTAAATAAGAAGAAATTAATATACATGGTTAAAAAAAAAGCGAGACATGATTTTTTATTAGAAATTTTATCATGACAAAAAGAAAAAAAAAAGCATTTTAGGATTAAATTTTGCTCTCGTCAAAATATCCTTCTTTAGCCTTGATTACTGCAGCACAATTTTTGGCAATCGTTGCAAACATTTCTCAAAGTATAAGTTTGATAATTGATTCCATTCTTTTTTCAATGGCTCTAAGAGCTCTTTTTCATTTTTTTCACTCTTCTGTCAAGTTCATCTCATGCTAATTCTGGGGTTCGCTTCAAACTTTTAACCTGTTGTGTACTTCTCTGCTTTGTCTTGAAAGCATTGTTTGCCTAAAATTTAACCGAAATCTAAAAGATAGAATTTCTGACAACTCATCGACAGGTTGTCTGATAAACTTAAAGAATTTATTTATAATATTTGAATTGGGCGAAGTCAGTTGTTCATAAACTCTACCCCACCCACCTATCCACTCGCGAAATCAAGAAAAAATGAACATTCATTCACTCGTTTTTTGTTTTTTGTTTTGTCCAGTACTGAGTGACGTTTCCTTCCTATCATTCTGTTTGAAGTTGCGTGGAATGTTAACATTTTGATTACGTCATTATTTACTCTTCGGGTTACATGTGCTGTCCATTTTTGTTGTTGCTGCTGTTGGTAGTCTGTTATTTGATACAGTTCTTTGTTTGGGATTCTGTAGCGCCAGTCCTCAAGAATGATCATTGCCAAGACCTTCAGGCTTCACTCGCTCAAAGCCTTTTTTCACCATTAATCTTAGGACGCTGTTGTATTCAGCCGACAGTTTAGATATTTCTAAACGGTTTTGGCGCCATGCATGCAATCCATATGAAAGTCTCAATCTGACATGGCTATTTAAAAACATGACTTTAAGTTGATGTAGCAATTTGCGGTGTTAGGCGAAACTACCTCTGGCACAGCCTATTTTATGTTCAATTTCTTTTTCTCCTATACTTAATGTGTTGTAAGTATCCATTACACCGAGGTATCTGAAGTGTTTAGTATTTACTAATTCTACATCCTAGAATTTTTATGATAGATTCAGTGTTGGTGCCATCAAGGATTTCATTCTAATTCCAGGTCATTGTTTCTGTTTTGGAAAGGTTGAGTAAGTTAATTTTATCCCCAATGCTCACAACTGTAGAATATAATTGGATGGTCAGTTAAGAAATGAAACCACTTATCGCGATACAGTGTTGATGTCTTTATCCACGGTGGTTCTCTCTGTCCCATTCTCTCTCTCTCTCCCCTTCTATCTATCTACAAACTTCATATTAATATTACTGACCCAAACGACAGATAAAACTTCAGACAGGCTCATTAGTATCTTGTCTTTTAAAGTTAGAGAAGTTATCTGTAATATTTGTATTAGAGATTTTCTAACTGTTTTCCCCACGGTTCACTTAATATTTTAAAAATATGTGTGGACCCCTAAAATGCTTTTGTTTTGATTTTTTTTTAATACTAATGTTCACCCACAACAGGACAAAGAGCCACTCAAGGCGAAAGGTTACTGTATGGGGTTGTATGAGCGTAAGAAAAGACAAGAAATGAAGTTCATGGGTTTAGGCAGAAAAATGTATTGGGGCTATTGCTATGGTAACGGAGTTCAAGTACGCAGACTGAAGCCGTTTGGCCGCTTGACCTTGAACACTGTCGCGGAGGCACACTAAGTTATAACGTTCTCGCTCACTGTTGTTGTTTATAGCTGTTCTTGGAAGGAAAGTGTGTAGAGTGTGGTCGTCTTACCACACCACAGAGGTTCTATCAGTGACCATGACTTGGGCAGCAGTTTTGGGCCAAGAACAACATTTCCCAGATCCGATAACCACGATATGATAGGTGAAAGTTTAAGGCCGACTCGGTGGTGGTCGAACGTTATTAGTTTGGTTTTGACTGTATTGAATTTTACAAGTTAGTTCTTTCCCCATTGAACCACCTGGGCTTGGTCAGAGGAGAGATGAATTGCTAAAAAACAGAGTCTGACAATTTTTCTAAAAATATATTTGTTTTAAAAAATATATTGACACGAAAAGGAACAGAAATGAAAATAATAAACATTAGGATGGGTTTTTTTTTGGTTTTTGTTTTTTTTGGGTTTTTTTTTTTTTTGGTTTTTGTTTTTTTGCTGGTGGTCAGCTTTTTCTGAGCCCACGTGGTTTTATTAAACAATGAGTGACCGCCTAACACCATGTAACCAATCTCTCTCTATATAGGAGCAGATGAATTTTTACAAACACAACAGCTAGATATCTGTATTCTAATATAGGTCTTGGCTTTCAGTCTTTTATTAAAACAATAACGCGTTTTATTTTAATAAGACATTAAATTAAAATATTTTCATTAAATTGAGTTACTATACTTGACATCATAGAATACGCACCTTAAAAAATAATAATAATCATCGACTGTCCGTCGTCTTCGACGAAGACACTCAATGTCTGTATTGGATTAAACTGTATTCGCGCACCAAAAACAGTACTCCCTGGTTTGAGTAGGAACTGTTCCCATGGAAAGCCGAGGCATAACAGTGGAGGCATTAGCCAAATGCCCCGCAGTAGCAACTCTGTTTTAGGTCTCGCTAACCGTTGGTTCTGCTGGTGAACTCATCCTCCTTCCTGAAGAGAGCAATGCTGATCAAACATTCTGATGCAGACAGCACTCAGCAACTACAATCCACCAGTCTGCTGCCACTGGTTTCACCGTATCCCTGGCACGAGACGCTTAGCGGTTGCTAAGACTTGCTCAACGCCTCACCCCAACCTAACAGATGGGAGAAAATTGATTTACTTCTCCATGAGCGAACTGGGATGAAAAGATCAATCTCACTTCGCTGACCAAACTTTTTTTTAAAAAGTAGATAAACAATATCATCCTGAGTCTTATAGGCGAAAATGAAGCGAATGGTTAGCAAGCTTGTCTTGTTAGATCAATTACGACTGAATAGTGAGTTCGATCCTCGCTGGGTGCTCCATATCTTCGACCTGGTGCCGCATGTAAGCAGTGTTTAAGTAAATGACTATATACAAAGTTGAGACCTCACGACGGTTAATTTGTCTTCCAATGCTCGCTACCAAAGATTATAATTTTGCCTCAGACACTCACTTTTTCCATATTCCGACTATATAATAGTATTTACAAAAATGACATCATTATTATTATTAATGCAAGACTGCCAGAAGAGCGCGATTTCCAAAAAATATACAATGTTTAACAGTATTTCAACAGTACATATGTCTTCTTCAGGTTATACATAAAACAAGAATGCATACACGTACAAAGAACACAAATTTATTTAGAAAAACGCAGCTTGTCTTGAGAATAACAATATTGGTTGTGCTAGTAATCTACGGAACAAGTGCAACCGGAATATTTTTTCCAAGAAAAACATTTGTACATGAGTTTCTGTTCTTTATACTTGTATGCATTCTCGTTTTATGCATAACCTGAAGAAGACAGATATTCTGTCGAAATACTATTAACAGTATTGTATTTTTCTCTGGAATTTGCGCTCTTCTGGAAGTGTTGCAAAGTGTTCAAATATATCAATCATTATTATTAGTATTGACTGTGAGAACAGGTTACTCACAATGTGACACAGGGATACAAATATACGAAGCTCAGTGTACCCATCATGACACCCAATCTGATAAGGGTATACCAAGCACATGCATCACAGCCAAATGTACGCATTATGGTGAAGACTCCTATAAACCGAGCCCCTTCAGGACATCACAGGTAAAGGTATGTTACAGTTTTAAAAAAGCGTCCTAAATGAAAAAATGCGCTCTAGGCAAAAGTTTCATCACAGGTAAAAACACATTACAGGCAAAAATTTGTCATGGGTAAAAATTAATCACATTAAAAAACATCACAGGTAAAAATATATCAAACGTAAAAAGTAATCACAGAAAAAAAATGACAGGTAAAAATAAATACATTATAGATTAAAAAATAATCTCAAGTAAGAAAATAATTACAATTAAAAATCAGGTAAAATTGATCCCCGGTAAACACACATTACAGGTATATATATATATATATATATATATATATATATATATATATATATATATAAAGAAATATAGTCTTAAGGTGTGCTATATTTATGGAATAAAGTGCTCAATATCAGAGATAGAGCGTGTGTAAATATAAAAGTGAACATAGAAGTCAACACTTAGAGGCGACAGTCTGTTTCATGCTATATGCAATCGTCAGGCCACGTGTGCTGTTATTTTTCTCGGCTATTTATATATATGCGGGTTAGTGGTGCATTGTGGGTATTCTGTTATGGCGGTTATTTCACCGGAAGTCGTTTGTTTATCTATTTAGGTCAAATTATATTGCTTGTTTTTATTTTTGTTTCTTATTTTATTATTTATTTATTTATTTATTTATTAACGTAGTAAGAATTTGTTTATATCACTTATTTAACAGTTTTGTTTTGGTTTGGGAATTTAATTAAAGCTATTTGTTCAGTTTTGGGGTTGATTGTTGTAGTTCATTCTAAGTATTATTTTGGCGGGAACAGTTTTTAATTGATTATCTTTATTTGGGATTGGTTTGTTTATTTATTTACTTGGATGAATTTAGGTTAATTTATTTTACTTGTATATTTTCTCTTTTCGGTTTTCGATTTTTAAGTAACATAGTATTTTTTTATGTTTTATTTCTATTTTTTTTTTTTTTTTTTTTGCTTATTAGTATATTTATTTGTTTTTATTTTATTTTTTCCGTTTTTAATTTTTTAGGTTACGTAGTAAAAATTTATTTTCATGTCTGCATTTTGAGATGAGTTCGGATCTTTTGTTTAATAATTTATTTTGGTCGGGAAAAGTAATGATAGCTATTTTTTCCTCCGAGCAAAGTTTGCAAGTTTTTGATTGGTTATTGTAGGCTGATGATTTTTTGGTGTGATGTTCGTTTTGTTTTTAATTTCCCAGATATACTTAGAAAGCATTGTACTGTTTGCATATTTACTATTTGTGAAAGATGTTTTGTGTGTATAATTTCTTTGTTTCCAGGGTCCTTCAGTTACTCCTATGCATACTTTTTCTTCATTATCTGGTGATTTTATCGTGGCTTGGTATATTACGTTGTTTTGTAAACAATTTCCGTTTAAGGGACATTCGTTCTTTATTCTGCAGTTGCACGTGGGTTTAATTTTTTCGTGTGGTTTGTTGATAATTTTCCTATTGTGCTTTTTTATTATTTGTGCCATGCTCTCGGTGCAGCTGTAGCTGATTTTTACAATGTTTTTGTTGAATATCTTGTGTAAGGTGCTTGATTCTGGGAAGTGTTTGTGTAAGAGTTTGAAGAATATTTTCCCTACGTTTGTTTTTACGTTCTTGCTGTACGGTGGGTTGAACCATATGATATTTCTTCTTCTGTTGGCCTTTTTTTGTATTCTGTGGTGAGTATGTGAGTGTTTCTGGGAATCCGCTATCTTTTAGGGCTGTTTCATAGTCTTTCTTAGCTTTGTTAAATAGGGATTCATTGGAGGAATTGTCAGAGAGCCTGCGGTTAATCGATTTTGGTATCTGTTTGATTATAGAAGGTGGATGGTTGGAAGATGTGTGCATGTAGAGTGGTTTGTCATTAGGTTTTCTATATGGTTTATGTGTGCCTTCTCTTAGGTTGAAGGTAACATCTAGAAAATCTACTTCGTTTAGGTTAGGTTTTTAACGCAAGTTATGTCGAAACACCAGTTCCCGTACAATCACCGAAGTTAAGCAACGTTGAGCATGGTCAGTACCTAGATGGGTGACCGTTTGAGAATACGAAGTGCTGTAAGCTCGAAGGTGCAGTTGCTGTAATGGAATTGCTCGGAATTGTTAATCCACAAACCGAGTTACATTTCCAGTCAGAATTTCATATACGGGCAAATACCCTTGAGAAAGTGATGAATCCAACTCTTCTCCCTCCAGTTATGGATTAATTGGTAAAAATTGTATCACTAAACCGTTATTATCTCTCCACCAAATAAATTCTTACAATCTAAAACAAATCTGGCTTTAAATAACCTGCAAGAGCCGTAGAAAACGAATCAATCTATGTGTAAAAATCTCATTGATTTATTCACAGATATTTATTTTCAATTTTATTAACTGTTAAATTTTCATATTAACCACAATATTTCTAAGTTGGCATGGTAACAACTCTTCCTTAGTCTTTTTGGTTGTTCTGATGATGTTCTTAAAGAATAAAACGTTGACAACAAAATATAAACATCTGTTTTTCACATATCCCATCTTTTATACTTTGTTCAGATATTTCATATCTTTGTCTGCTTTTAGTCCTTTCCTGACAAAACTGATGTTGATTCAATTTGCGATAATTAAAAACAAACACGATAATCCAAGTTAATGAAATAAAACCAATAAATAAAATAATTATAAAGAATAAAAAAGAAAAAGAAATTCATTTTCCCATGATACAAGTTATAAAGAAAACGGAAAGGGGTTTTGGTCACATAAGCGATTTTAGAATCCCACTTCCGGAAAGGACAGAATCTCTCTCTTTTTTTCCAATTTCCAACGACGTCGTTCAGATGTGTTTTGGCAGCCCTATTCATGAATTAAGTGAATTGGTCGTTCCAACTCAGCGCAAAGCTGACTTAAGCTCGACTATTTTAATTATTGTTATCCTAACTTAATTCTGAACCAAAAACGAAAACGGACATACCCAAGAGACATTAAGAATTTTGTTTCACTACAATCACCATAAAAATAATAAACGTCCGTAGTAGAAACTCGAGTTTTTGCATGCTTCTATCATCTTCACCCAAAATACACACAAATCCTACAACCTTTCAACTTCTATAACTTAACGAGCTTGTGTCAAATATTGGCAAAACTGGGATTAGGAGAGATAGCAAAAAATAAAAACTTTGCTAAGACCTACAAAGGACAATAAGTTGTGTAGAGCCATAATCGCCCATGTCCTGAAAAGACACGCTACATAGAAGAAGATAAAGAAGAAAAAGAAGAAGATTGCATGTGTAAATAAATATGTCACTCACTAACATTTAATGCAACAGCGCCGAAATGTCAGAAAAAAAAAGAATGCGTTTATGTTATTGACATGCTATTGTCCTCATCCTTGTTATTGTTATCCGAGTAACCTACAGGGAATTCTGAATTGAACTCTTTATTTAATCTAGGAGTGTAGATTGTTTTCGTTCCACTATCCATATCTAGGGATATCTCTAGAGATATATGGTTTATATTATTAGATAGGATCTTATCAGAGCACTCCAATGTGGTGTAATGGTTAGGAAGCGTGTCTCGCTAGATCAATTACGACTGAGTAGTGAGTTTGATCCTCACTCAGAGTTCCATACTTTGGCCCTTGTGCCACATCTAAGCTACGTATGTACGAGTGTTTAAGTGAAAATCGCGTGTCTCCTGGAATGTTTATCCCACAACAAAAATGGCGGATTTGCATGGATGTTCGGTTAATAAAATGACAAAGAAACAACTAAAACCAATATATATACAAACAAACGATGATGTATTATGAACAAGACAAAATTACATTGTTGCGAGCAACAAAGACAATAATATCTATAGACTTACATCTTAGCATGTCTAAGGAAAATAATAAAAAGAGAATGACAGAAAATATTACAGTGTACTTATAGGTTCAGAAAGCGTCCCCTACTCACGGTTTTTAGTTAGGAAGGTAAGTGGGGTTAACTCCACAATAGGATCTTTTGCAACCATTGATTCAACTGCTCGATATCTTTTGAGTAAAATTCTGAAGGTTATGGCGTGAAAAAGATGTTGATGTAGATGCTGATGTTTGCAGCGATTCAAACACGTAATAATCGGTTGGTGCAAGTTCAAGAGGTCAGGTGAATATGGCGGGGAGGGAAGAACAGACCAATCGAGTACTAAATTTTCTTTTGTCTGTGTGTTATTATGTCTGTATGCGACCTTGTGTTGTCATGGAGGAGAACAGCATTTTTTTCTATTGACGAGCATGGAGCGCTTTTCAACCAAACTTTTATAGACAGGTTGCTGCCACTGGACAGACAAATATTCATTTAGTGTTTCATTGCGTTTAAAGAACTCTAGATGAATAATCGCCTGGCGATCCAACCACACATATATTACCTTTCTTCTATGAAACCCAGCTTTCGGTATCAGTTGTGGAGATTTATCCTTCCACATCATTATCTTTTGCGTTGAACATTGTCGCATGTTAATGTACTCCAAGTTTATTCTGAGCTGCCACGCATTAGTAATAGTTAAGATGATACTTTCGTCATTACAACAGAAATTACTTACGACACAACCTCATTGCATTTATCAAATACACTGCTGGAAAATCACTCAAGGTAGAAGGTTGCTAATAAAATTGGAATGATTCATTGTTTTTACAATGGTGTTCACTCTGTACAAGTTCCAAGAGTCACTCGAGATGTAGGGTTACAGAGTAAGTGGTACCGACCCAAGCAAGGTTATAAACCACCAAGACGCAAGGGGAACACCCGAAGTGAAAGATAAGGAGAAGACTTTCGAAGGAACCGGATTCCTAAGAAGGAAACAAGGGATAAAGCTATACTCATGTTCAAAAGACCAGGGAGGTGTGTGAACCGGGTGATAGGCGAACCTATCTACTCCTATCGAGGAAAAAATATAAATAAAGTGTAAATAAAAGTTCGGAGATTTAGGTGGAGACGTTAGAAGTATAAAGTTGAGCTTGATTTTAGAAGGAACCGGAAACCCAATCCCAAACAAGGAATAAAATCTCTACTCCTATTCAAAAAACCTATCTACTCTTACTGAAGGAAGAAAATATATAAATAACATTTCAGAATTTAGGCGGAGACGTTAGAAGTATAGAGCTGTAATAGCCTTTAGAAGGAACCCGAAACCCAATCCTGAACATGAAACAAGGGATAAACCTCTGCTCCTATTCAAAATACTGTGGGTGGGGAACCGTATGATGGGCGAACCTATCTACTACTATTGAGGAAAAATGTAAATAAATAGTAAATAAAAGTTCTGAGTTTTTGGTGGAAACGTTAAAAGTACAGATTTGGGGTAGATTTTAGAAGGAACCAGTAACTCAATCCTAAATAGAAAACAAGGGATGAACCTCTACCCCTATTCAAGAAACCTGGAAAGAGTGAGAACCAGACGATAGATGAACTTATCTACTATGAATTAGGTGTATGATGTGAATTGAATGAATGAGGTGGTGGGAGGGAATTAGGATTATGAGGATTATCGCCTGGATATTAATTTGGTTTAACGATTCTACTATACGCGCCAATAATCGTTAAACTACCCACCCATCCCTCCTAAACTTTATTCACGATCCGTGCTGTTTAATGGTCGTAGAATAACAGGCGAAGCAAAGATTACTTTGCCTGTCAATATACGACCATTAATTATTCGTGACAATGGAAAGAATTGAAATTAAGATGAAAGAAATACGAGTCAATAATTAATAATGGTTGATAATGCTTCAGAAAATAATAATAATAATAATAATAATTCATTAGATATATTGATTGTGCTAAGAGCTTCAATATAGAAAAAAGCTCTTGAATTGACATACTCAACGTTGATAGCAGATCATTATTGTCATAAAGCATTTAGTGAGTGAACAAAAGAATGTTTCATTCAATCAACCAACAATTGCCTCGTGTTTGTTATTTTTATGAAACTTATTAAACGGAGTATCATTTGTCAGAGACGTCATACTTTAACAGAGACACCATTAATAAACACTTCTGTCTGTTTTTTTATATGTCCATCTGTTGATTGTCGATCGATTGTTTCATTTGTGCTGCTAATCGATTTTGCCCGTTCTTTATTAATATTTTTAAAAATCGATCATTTATGTATCTATTTAGCTAACTAGCTAGCTAGCTAGATTTAAATCAGTGAATATTTCTATCTATCTACTGATCAATCTAACTGAATCTGTGCATATCTATCTATATCATTCAGTCTATTTAATATCGATCTCTAGTAACCCTCATTTCAATTTCAATCATTTTCTTAAATTTCATAATAAAATTATTTTATATTATGAAATTTAAAAAAATGATGGAAATTGAAATGAGGGTTACTAAAGATCGATATTCGAGAAATTTCTATAACAAAACGATCAAAATTTGTGCAAAAGGAGCCTCAGCCGACGTAAAAAAAATCTTTCCTAAATTCATCCCTAATTTAAATGTTTCAAGAAATCCTATTGGCTAAAAAATAAAAAATACAACATTCGCCCACGCATTTTTCAGAAAAATTCTCAACAGCTACCAAGCCCGATTGGAGCCGATTTTGTTGTTAAGAAAACTATAAATAGAAACAGCAAACGAATTTTCGTCGCATTTGAGATTCACACGCGCGAAAGATACACACGGGAATTATGTGTCAAAATTGCCGCCAAAGAAACAAACTTTCTTTATGAGAGATTAGAAAAATTTGCACAACAAACTTTTTTCACTCAATATCTTTCAGTGAAAAAACTTTTGTCTAAGTTAAATTCAACCTTTTAAATCAAAGGTAGACAACCTTTTCCAACATTGAACATTACCAAAACAGCAAAGAACTTTTTCTCTTATATATACTTTTGCACACATCATTACAAAGAAATTGTAAATTGTGTATATAAAATTTAATCTGTTGTTTCAAACATGTATTTTTTGTCGTGATTGAATATCGTTACCATTTGGCCATTTTAAATATCCACTATAGATCTATCTAGTTCAGTTTGTTCATTATCTATTTATGTATCTATCAAACTAATTAACTAGCTATCTCGATCTGTTCATATCTATCTATCTATCTATCTATCTATCTATCTATATATATATATATATATATATATATATATATATATATATATATATATATATATTGTTATGGTCCAGTTCCTTGTACCACGGTGATAGTCCAAGGTAGAACCAATAAAGAAGAACTCGAACACGGATATGGAATAACACAGATATATTACAAACAGGAATATATACAGAGAAGTAGAAAGTGTTAGTACGAACAATCAGGTTTAGTAGGGAGAACAATGTAGTCTCGACCAGTATCACTATTCCAATGTCTTGTAGTAATTGTCTGAACGCGACTCTGTTTCAGACTGCCTCTGACTCGACTGACTGACTCGCCCGCTCTGACTGACTGACAGACTCCTGACGGACTTCACTCCAGACTTCAGACTGAAAAGTATTTAGTCAACCCCGCCCCACCACGAGGGCATCATGTGGCACAAGGCCGGTTTAACGTGGGATCTCCGAGCCCGTGGGTCGTCCAAAAATATGACCTTTGAACCCGTATAAACAGGTTCAGGGTCGGTTTACCTCCCTGAAAGAGACTCCGCCATTCGGCGTAGCCTTGTTCGGGTTCCTCCCCGCCCGAAGGCAGAAAGTTCAACTGATCAGCCGGTCGTCCGACTTCAGACTGAACAGTATTTAGTCACCCCCCCCCACGAGGGCATCATGTGGCACAAGGCCGGTTTAGCGTGAGATATCCGAGCCCGTGGGCTCGTCCTAAAATATGCCCTTTGAATCCGTATAAACGGGTTCAGGGTCGGTTTACCTCCCTGAAAGAGACTCCACCCATCGGCGTAGCCTCGTTCGAGTTGCTCCCCGCCCGAAGGCAGAGAGTTCAATCGCTCAGCCACTCAGCCGGTCAGCCGGTCGTCCGACTTCAGGCTGAACAGTATTTAGTCACCCCCACCCACGTGGGCATCATTAGGTAGCCTCGTTAGATTCCTCCCCACCACGAGGGCATCATGTGGAACAAGGCCGATTTAACGTGGGATCTCCGAGCCCGTAGGGTCGGCCAAAAATATGCCCTTTGAACCCGTATAAACGGGTTCAGGGTCGGTTTACCTCCCCGAAACTCTACCCTTCGGCGTAGCCTCGTTCGGGTTCCTCCCCGCCCGAAGGGAGAAAGTTCAACCGATCAGCCGGTCAGGCGGTCGCCCGACTTCGGACTGAACGGTATTTAGTCCCCCCCCCCCCCAAGAGGGCATCATGTGGCACAAGGCCGGTTTAACTTGGGATATCCGAGCCCGTGGGCTCGTCCTAAAATATGCCCTTTGAACCCGTATAAACGGGTTCAGGGTCGGTTTACCTCCCCAAAAGCGACTCCGCCCTTCGGCGTAGCCTCGTTCGGGTTCCTCCCCGCCCGAATGGGGAGAGTTCAACAGATCAGCCGGTCAGGCGGTCGCCCGACTTCGGATTGAACTCTATTCTATCTCAGTTTATTCGTATCTATCTATCTAAGCCTGTCTATGTCTATCTACCTCAGGGGCTCTCAATCAGAGAGAATTCAGCCACGAGGTGTGGGGGTGATTTTAGGGTTTAGGGAGGGGAATCTTTTAATTTTTTTTATTTTGTTGATAACCCTCAGTGTACAAAGAACTGATACACCTCTATTAAATGGACTGTTTCAGTAGGAATATAAGCATCTATGGTGTTGGTCTCAGGGAGCTTGCTTTCCAGAAAGCATCAAGACGTCGAACTCTCTGCCCGAAGGCATGAAGGAACCCAGCCGAGGCTCTGCCCTTCGGCAGAGCCTCATCTGGGGTGGTAGACAGCTACCCGACCCCGTGTATACGGGATCTACGGGGAATTTTTGCCCGAGCTTACGGACTTGGTTTTGTCCCGCATTAAAAAACGGCATTGTGCCACATCCTACCTCGCGGGGAGGTAAGGTAAATAACATTGCTTTCCAGAAAGCATCAAGACGTCGAACCCTGTACCCGAAGGCATAGAGGAACCCAGAGGAGGCTATGTTGAAGGGGAGTTTGACAAACCCGACTCCGTGTATGTGTGATCTACGGGGATTTTTTGCCTGTGCCTACGTTCTCGGGTCACCCACATAAAAATTGTCCTTGTACCACATCCTGCCACGTGGGGAGTTCGGGTAAACATCGCTTGCTTTCCAGCCTCAGACGACCTTGTAAATATCTACTTGTATTGTTCTCGGTGAAATTAAACCCTTGTATTTTGTAAGTTGCCGTTCTAGTTATTAATTCAGTAACCACCCCGGACAGCATTACAAAATATCTACGGAATTTGGAGTCAGTCATGAATGTCAAAAGATGACAGTATAATGAGTCATACTCATATTCAATATGGATTCACATCCATAGAAAAGAGCATGAATTGACATGCTCAACATTGCAGATAGCAGATCACTATTGTCATAAAGTATTTTTAGTGAAGGAAAAAATGTTTCGTTAAATCAGCCGACCATTGTCTCGTGTTTATTATTTTTACTTTTACGAAACTTATTTAAACGGAGTTTCATTCCTTAGAGACGTCATTCTTTAACCGAGACGCCATTATAAATAAACACTTCTGTCTGTTTTTTTTTGTTGTTTTTTTTATCTGTCCGTCTGTTTTGAAAGATTGTCGGTCCGATTGTTTTGTTTGTGTTGCTAATCGATTTTGACGGTTATTTATTAATATTCAAACGGTTGAATTTCGACGAAATTATTTAATTAGGACTTTCTTATTGTTGTTGTTGCTTCACTTTTGCTCAAATCAGTCGATCATTTGACAATGTTTTTTCTGCTCTTGCCTAAAACGAGATTTGATTTCTTTCTCGCCTTCACACACTTGTTATTTTTTTTAAAAAAAGAAAAGAAAAAGTATGCCCGTTATTGAAAAATGATGTTATTTAAATCTATCTATCTATCTATCTATCTATCTATCTATCTATCTATCTATTTATTACATTCTATTCAGTCTGTGCATATCTATTAGGTTGGTGCAAAAATAATGTCATTTTCTCACATATGTTACTATGTGAGAAAACGACATTATTTTTGCACCAACCTAATATTTATTTATCTAACTCAATCTGTGTTTATTTATCACAATCTGTGCATATCTATCTATCTATCTATCTATCTGGTGATAATCCAAGGTAGAACCAATAAAGAAGAACTCGAACACGGATATGGAATAACACAGATATATTACAAACAGGAATATATACAGAGAAGTAGAAAGTGTTAGTACGAACAATCAGGTTTAGTAAGGAGAACAATGTAGTCTCGACCAGTATCACTATTCCAACTCTGTTTCAGACTGCCTATGACTCGACTGACTGACTCGCTCGCCCTGACTGACTGACAGACTCCTGACGCACCTCACTCCAGACTTCAGACTGAACTCCCTGCTTCCTCTTGATGCGCAGTATTTATTACGTATGGAATAGTCCATTATGTTATTATGGGTAAGGTCCCATAACACTATCTATCTATCTATCTATCTATCTATCTCAATATGTGCTTATCTATCACATTCTATTCATATCTGTCTATCTAAGTCTGTTCTTTATATCTCACAGTATATTCATGTCTATCTGTCTATCTGGGATCTGTGGGTGTTGAACAAACACAAAAATGCCTGCATAGGCGTCTGCACCAGGGATTAGCCACTTGCTTTAGTATGGGTGTACTCTGTCATTATGTATCTATCTAAATCTGTTTATATCTATCTATCTATGCACTAATTACGAAACAGTTGATATTTGAAAAGAATTGTTCAAGAATTTTTAAAAAGGCTCTAAACAAAAAGAAGTTATAGAAATGGTGGAAAAAGGGTCATATGATTTAAATCGAACAGCCATGAGTTTCAGGCGTCAAATAATAGTGTGAACGTTTATTTATTTAGGTAATTCTCCACCATCCTCGTGCTTATTAATATTAAAACAACCCATTTTAATAATTTTGCATTTTTGAATTTTTAAATGATTTTCTGGCCCACTTTATCAAGACTTTCTGTTTATTGCATACTGAGAAATATTCCCATCCCCCTACTTATTAAGACCTCCCCTTGTAATTGGCACCTAAGAATACGCGCATATAAACTGGAACATGTATTAAACATGAACCAAAATAATTTACATTGTAAATTCGCTGAAACTGTTTAGGATTTTGAACTGTAGCTTGTGTTTTTGACTATCTTTGTTTTGAAGGTTTTTTGTCACTGATCTATATAGCTAGCTAGCTAAGTCAATTCTTTATCTATCATCCTATTCATATCCCTCTATCAAATTGTATTCATATCTATCTATTGTATTCATATCTATCTATCTATCTATCTATCTATCTATCTATCTATCTATCTGCCTCAGTCTGTGCATAACTATCTATTTATCTAACTCAATCTGTGCTTATTTATCACAACCTATGCATATCTATCTATCTATCTATCTATCTATCTATCTATCTATCTATCTATCTATCTATCAGACTAATTAGTTCGCTTTGGAATGTACCTGGACATCACACCACCGGTTGTTGGGTAGACCGAACTATTTGGAAGTTGTCGATGGTTGTGCTAGTGCAAAGTCGCAAGTCATCGTGACCAAGATCATTGATCGTACTGTCCTTGTTCAGACTGTTGATAACGCGCTCTCTTCTAGAAACTGCAAGTAAGGTACGCTCAGCAGTTGCAGTATAAACCATAGGTGGGATCTGTGGGTGTTGAACAAACACAAAAATGCCTGAGCAGACGTCTGCACGAGGGATTAGCCACTTGCTTTAGTATGTACTCTGCCATTATATATCTATCTAAATCTGTTCATATCGATCTATCTATATATATATATATATATATATATATATATATATATATCCAAACCCATCTATGTCGATCTATCTCAAGGGTTCTTAACCAAAGTAGAATTCTCTCATAGGTGTTCATTTCAGGGGTTTAGAGGGCGGTGGATTTTTTTTTTTTTTACTTTTTCCTGTATTTTATTTACAGAATTTGGAACCCATCATGACTGTAAAAAAACACGGTTTGATGAATCTGATGTTCAATATGGTGCTTTTCTAAGCGTCGCTTAGATATGGCACAAGGCTGAAAGTATGGGGCACCCAGAGAGGATCAAACTCACTTTTTAGTCATAATTGATCTAGCAAGACAAACTTGCTAACTGCTGCTCCACATCAAAGTGCCCTCTTATATTCAATATGGATTCACATCCATCATTATCAATGGAAAAGAAAGGACTTAGTGTGTATTTTGTTTCAAAGTTTTGTCGAATGATTGTCTATGATCAACAAAGTTGAAGCAACATTTGCAAGATATTTATCCTCAACACAAGGACAAAATCTTTTATGAATGTCATTAGGAAAAGGCTCTCAAAAAGTTAATAATTAGTTATGAATTAAAACAAATTACTGTGTATGTATTTGAGTTTAAAAATCCATCATCATTTTCTATTGATATTAAATTTGTAAAATTCCTCTATAAAAAGAATCCATGAAAATGTCTATGTACTAATATGGAAAAGAATGAAGATTTTTCACTAATATCTGCATATTGTTTGGAATGCACCTTTTGAGTCAGACAATCTTAAAAAGAGATGGAATGACATTCTGACATATGTTGAAAAAGGTTGGCAACCACTACTGTAGACATTCGAAGTTCAGCTCTTAAGTATTCCATTGTCAGGTTGGCAAATCTTTAGGTTTTTCTTGATTTGTATTTACAGATTTTTGTTTATAGAATTACAATACCCCGGTATTCTATTGAACTTTTTGTTTATTGAAGTATGCTTCATTTTATTTATTTAATAATTAGTTTAAGTTTTAAAATCTCTCAGCATTTTCTATTGCTATTAAATTTGTAAAACTCCTCTATAAAAACAATCCATGAAAATGTCTATGTACTAATATAAAAAAGAATGAAGATTTTCAATAATTTATGCATATTATTTGGAATGTACTTTTTGAGTCAGACGATCTTCAAATGTGGGGGAATGACATTCTGATATATGATGAAAAGGGTGCGTTGGACAAAATGGTTGACAACTACTGATCTATTTCAGTTTGTTTTCTATTTATCTATCCCGTTGATTTGTTATAGCACTTGATTCTTTTTTACAGCTTGCCAACGTGATGCCAGTTGTAGATACCAGACCGCCGCAGACGTTCATGCACCTTCATTTAAAACTGAAGAAATTACAGGTAAGGAAATATTCATTTCTAAACCAGACGTTTTTTCTTTAAAAAAATCCTGTTTCACTTATTTAATAAAATAATTTATTAAAGTGAAACTTCCATGAATCAAAATTGTCCATCCACAGCACAAGTGGTATGTGCTTTGCGTTGGAATCAAAAACTAAACCGAAGACTAAATTTGTCCTCTTGACATCAATCTATGATAATGTCATTTGTCTAAAATCATTGCTACTCTAGTGATAGAAAAATAAGAAGTTCATTATTAAAAACAAAAAAAAAAAAGCTAAAAGTTAGCAAATCATTTTGGTTTGGCATAAAGAAATAAAAACAAAAAGATAAGAAAAAAAATAAAGAAATAAATAAAAGCTAAAAGGTTATCATTCCTAAATGTAGGTGAACAAAAAGGGATTGCCAAATGAGTCACGTCTGTGAACAAATCAGAAATCAAGAAGCAATTCTCGGAAAAATATCAAAAAGAGGCAGAGACGACCAAGCAAAAGAACCAGAGAGTCGATGAAATAATTTCGCCCGTTCTCTCATGCCCTACATTATCAAGACACTTAAAAATCCCACAAATAGTCGAAAGGATTACTACTATCAACGAGATACATACATACATACATACATACATACATACATACATACATACATACATACATACATACATACATACATACATACATACATACACGGACTCTCTTCTTTATCTCACTATTATATGCTAACATGAGAACTTTCTAATATGAACATATGAACTCTTTAAATATTGTATATTTTATTTTAAGAGAGATAAATTTTTATCAGTACATGCAAAATATATCTTTGTACTAATTATCTTTGTATGCATTTTTAAAAGGCCAAAATTGGTGTATAATTGGAATGAGGACGTTATCCGAAGGTAATCACCTGTAAACACATAAATCGCATGTAAATCCCAAACTACAATTAATTTTTTAAATAAATAAGAAAATTTCATTTTTCCATTTTTGGGTTTTTTTATGACGATGCATTAGTCTCTAAAACTTTTATTTAAGTCTTATATGCGGAGAAAGTCTATAAGTATAATTCTAGAAACTAAGTACAAGTGAAAAGAAAAAAATATGTGCATTTAAAAATCAAAAATAAAAGAAAATATGAAAGTAGAATAACAGATCTAGAAAAGAAAATGATACAAATATGTAAAACAAAAACAAAAGAGAGGGAAGATATAGTGGGCGATGACACTTTCTTGTGTTTAACGTCTGCTTCAATGAAATGGAAAAAAGAAACTTGTCGATTTTAAGTCATTTCACTCCGCCCTCTCCACATATCACTTTATTTTGTGACAAAAATGAAAGCCCATGAAAAGGAGTACATTTCTTTCCCTGGCCTCTTTTACAGCTTTTTATCTCGGGCCTTCAGATGTAGCCAAACGTGTGTAAAGTGTCTCTCACTGGGGAACGTTCATTTTCGTTGTTTTCTCTCTTGACTTTTGCACTCTCTGATACACGCACAAACAAGTATATTCTTGCTATATAGTTAGTTTCTTTTTTTTTTCCTTTCGTCACATGTAATTCTTTGTGTTAATACATGCATCGTTTGTTTTATATTTATTGTTTTGTATTATTCATTTTTCTTTGAGTCGAATTAAGTCCACCAATATTGTTTGTGGGATAAATTTTGCAAAAACCCGTAAATATTTACTCTCCATAGTGTTGATTCTCGCAACATAATGGTGACTAAATGTTTACCCAAACATACTAACGTTCCGCAACAACTCTACATTGATCCGTCTTCTAAGGAGGTTGAGATCGACTTCTTTACTATAGATTACCAGTTAATTAGAGATGTTGGATAGATCACTAATATTACTACTAATAATAACTACAATAAGTATTCGTACTTGTTTGAAACACATGCACAAGGCCGTACCAACCGGCGATGTTCGATCGTCATCGAAACCAAAAGCTTCGAAGCCAGCAGAAGAGAAAAGAAAGAAGTCAAAATCAACTTCGTCCTCCATCACAATTACGATGCAGTCAATGTTATCGACTCTTCCGTGCAAGAATTAGTCTACTTAGTCATTAACGTCATAATTATAAAGGAAGCGATCAGAAAAGAAGGAATTAAATTCTTGGACACAAGATAAAACCGACGAAGATATTCTTTTTAATTTGATAACTATGAATAAAACATCGTTTAATTTTTTTCTAACCCTAACTATACAATTAACCTTGGTCATAAAACTAAATTATATATATATATATATATATATATATATATATATATATATATATATATATATATGAATTACATAAAAATGAAACTCAGCTGTACCCCATTTTGATGGCCATTTCGCTCCCCCACTCCGGGATAATCTCCCTGGGGCTTGTCAATGCTAAAACGTTCGTTTAAAAAATGAATTTTAACGTTTTTAAAAAAAATTAAAAAAGGAAGAGAAGAAAGAAGAAAAGAGAGAAAAAAATAGGAACAAACAACAAATAAGGGAAATTACATTTAATAGAGAGATAGAGGAAAAAGGAAAAGAGACACGAATTGGAGAGTGGAGGAACGGAAGTCATAACATATACAAGTCTAAATAGAAGTTAAAAACGGTTGAAGATTAACAATGACCTATATTGAAAATATTGACTCTTGTTCAAATAGGAAAAAAATGACATAAGAAAATGCAATCATTAAAGTTAAGAAAAAGAAGAGTTTGTTGTTTGTTCCTCTTCTTTCTTCTCTTTTTTTAGGAACCCCTACTGTAGATCTTAGCAACCTCAGCATAACCTTTTACTGCGCATATTAAGTATAGAACTTTCAACCTTTCACTTAAAAGAAGCACATTACCGCTTCTCTTGGCCATCATCTGAATAACCATTTCGCTGAGGGATTGGCATAAATAGTTTGACCGCTGATAGTTGAAACCAAAAGAGCCGAAATTGCGGATAAATAGATAGCAATTTTAATCTCATTATACATATGAAATATTGCTCCAATAATCTCAATGTGATCAGACGAGTTTAGTCAGTACCTAGATGGGTACCTAGATCAAGTGCTGCAAGTTTGGATGCGCGGTTGGTGTAATGAATAATGACTCTGGAATTGTTAATCGGAGAACCAAGTTCCAATTCCAGTTGGGTTCATTATATTCACTTATGCGCAAATACCCTTTGGAAAGGTGGAATCTACCTATTCTCCCCACCAGATATAGGCTAATTAGTAAGACTTGTATCCCTAAACCATTATATCTCAAAAAATAATTTTACAATCTAAAACTATTTTCTGGTTTTAAATAACCTGCAAAGAGTTGATAAGCTGTAAAAACGAATCAGTGTTATCAGAAAACAACAGTTTCTTTATACAAAGTCTTGTCAGAGGTCACCAATTTGTAGCAATATGCTCAAGTTAGTTCACCAATTTGTTGTGTGTTGAAAATAAATAAATAGCGAGTCCTTTGGAATTCGGCAAAGCAAAAAGTTCGTTAACAAAGCGGATATTGATTGCAGTCTGGAGAAATTTCCATTTCGGTAGTTTGAAGTATGACCACGGTAGACACCTTTACTAGTAACACTAGCGGCTACCTATTCAAGATTACAACAATTTAAACTATCGAAAGCAAAACTATATTTCTGCCTTATCGACCTTATAGAATACGCGGATTGTATCCACTGCAAAGGGCCAACATATCTACTAAATGTTTATAGACTCAAATATAAACTACCAATATTTATCTATGCCTAAAGTAAATTCTCACAGACTCCAATATAAACGACCAGTATTTAACTATTTCCAAACCAAGTAAGTGCTTATAGACTTGTAGTGAGTCCTGATAGAAATAAAATAAAAAATAAAATCTATAAACAAAAATAAAAAGAATTCAAATTAAAATAAGACATATGTGCTTTCCTTTTAACCCCTTATCGCTTTCTTTCTACCTCTCTAAACTTCTCTTTCTATACTTCTCTCGCTCTCTCTTTTTCTTTCTCTGTCTCTTTTCTCTCTTTCTTTTCTCTCTCTCTATCTCTTTCTCTCTCTGTACATCTCTTTCTATACTTCTCTCAACCTACGAGAAGGCAATCCTCAAATAAAAAGAGGGAGATGAAGAAAAGACTGAACTCTGCCAAAAACAACGTAAGTTTACAGAATCAGAGACTACTTATTTGTGACTGAAAGATACCAAAAAATCAAGGTGGCTCCACGCATAAATTCCGTTATAAAAAATTAAAAAAAAACAGAAACGCCGGAAAATAAAATAATTTGGCCAATCAAAAAAATTGACGCAGAGACTTTTTGACGCTTGAAGAAACAGTTTAAGAGGCCATCGGCTACTGACATTTGTGCCCTGTTCAGGGTAGAGAAAAAACAGTAGATTCACACTGACCTAATTTCTCACATTGCTACTACACATATCTTAGTCTGACTTCAAAACGACCACAAACAGATATTTCTCCAGACTGCGATCAATATCCGCCTTATTAATGAACTTTTTGCTACACCGAATACAAAAGGACTCACTATTCACTCTAAAGAAAATAAATAAAAAATATATAATTTATTTTAACCCTTGAGTCTGTTCGTTTTTATTCCCATAATTTCCGATAACATAATTATCCTGCCACCTATCCACACCCGCCACCTTCTGAAGTGAATACGTTTCACAGATTCGAATATAAACTACCAATAGTTATCTATTCCTGAGTTAACTAAATGTTTATAGACTGGAATATTAAAAAGGCTGATTTTGACATTAAATATTCCAGCAGGCGTTGACATGTTTTAAAACCAGCCAATCCAACACAACCCATCCTAAAACTACTTTTGATGGCATTTTTATTCAGTAGACTCTTAAAATAAAATTTACCATTTTCTTTTTCCAGTATCTAAAGAATTCAGTTATATCCGCGGTTTGGATTTCAGTTACCCGCGGTCAACCTACAAAATAAAGAATTCTTAAGTTTGACTTAATAATAATTACAAAATATTATTACAGTATGCTGTAATAATTGTTATATGTTATTATTAGTTATTGTTGCGAATCTCTTATTGTGCCTAATAAGATTTACAATAAGAACAAATATACTGTCCGTTATACAACTTTTATTACAGTATTTTTCTATAATTGTTCTATTCTATTATCATTTATTGTTGTTAATCTCTTATTGGGACTAATAAGATCTACGGTAAGAACGAATCTTCTATCACATAACTTTTATTACACTGTATTGTTTGAATTGCTTTATTTTATTACTCGCATTATAACCGGACTTCGACCGGATCTTTCATTACTGGGAATTTTTGCCGTTCAGTTGAAGCTGTTTAACTTTAAAGTCAGCGCAACTCGTAAATCAATATTAGTAAAAACAATTGGGTGCAACTCAGGCACATCCCCAAACGGGTTTGTTGACAATTAGAATGGGGGTGGCCCTGAAAAGGGCCGTTTTCTGCGTTCTCAATCTTGTTTCAGGCTCACCCGACCCAGCAGTTGAAGAGGCGTTTCTCCTCAGTCTTTTGATCATCATTTTCAGCCTCCTTGATGAAAACTGTGGAAACACATAAACATCCGTTCACACACACACACACATTTTGAGAATTATAGATATAGGTAATGTTATTGTAATAATTTAAACTATTTATTTTTATTAAAGTTTTTATGAAATATATATATCCAAGAACAGATAGTAAATAGTAAAACGTTGCTGAGAGTTATAATGGACAGGAAGTAGTGGAGAGCCACTGTCACCAACAATTTGGACTCAAAACCGACACTGAAGAATTATCTATCAAACAAAAAAATTCATCGAAATGGGATGAAAACTGTGGAAAGGCATAAACAACACCCGATTACACACACACGCGTGCGCACACACACATTTTGAAAATTATAGATCTAGAAGATTAGTTATTGCTAATAGTCTAATTTTGGGCCTAATATGCTCTATGGCAGGAACGAATTTTTATGTTATCTTATCATAATTCTGTTTGCCTCTTCTATAGTTAGCCCGTACTCCTGCCAAAACCTCATAAATAATGAACTATTCCGTTTCGATTGAATGGAAAGACGAAAAAGATATATCAGTGACGCTACATGGTTTCAGTGAGATAATGACAGAAAGCAATCAAGACGTTTTTAATGTCTGTTTGAGTTAAATGGAATAAATTTTCAATTTCACATCTTTTCACTTGTATCCCCTTACTTCTTTAAATAATGTCCAGCATTCCTATTTATGATTGTTATTGCAATATCTTGTTAAAGTTGAAATATTTAAAGTGCAAATATTTAACGATGCGATAAGGGAATTTCTACAGATATTGTCGCAGAACTAGCCGTGGACTTATTAACTTAAGATTCAACGGAAAATGAAAATAGAAAAACCGCGAAATTGCACCGGGTCTTTCTCGAATATTAGATTTCTGTTTGTTCTTTAGTTCGTTCGCGAGTACATCATGTCCTTCCCGTACCTCAAAAATAATCAACTATTCCGTTTTGATCGCAAGTAAAAGCGGAAAAGACATGTCGGAGTTAACTCCTCCTTAATTGTCCAAATTGTTCACTAGGGGACGCTTTCCCTACACTATAAATACTGGGCGATTTCTTGCAACGTTCTCTTTTTCATTTCTTCATTTTCAGCGAACACATCTACAACGTAAGCTCTTGCAGAAGATTGCGTCTTCCCATTTGTGGGAGACGCCATGAACACATACACGTACGTACGGACATTCACCAAAATACAAACTCTTTACGTTAACACACAAACACAAGTGTTAATGTCTATGTCCATTGTAAATTTTGTTGTTTAATACATATATTTGTTAATATATATATATATATCGGTTTTGTTGGTTTTCTTTACACTTCTTTATGCTGGATTCAATCTCTGAGTCTGTCATGTTCTTGTAGTGGACCTTCTTCTAGCAGGAATAAACGCACGTGTTTCTAATTTAAAAACACGTAAACCCCCGGTCCGCTACAGACATGTCCGAGACACTGTTTGGTTTCAGTGAGAAAAAAGAAAAAAGAAAGAGAAATAAAGGAGACGATAACGCTCTCATGTGTTTGACATTTGCTTCAGTGAAATAGATAACTTTTATCGCAGTTTATTGTTATAATTACCCCACCTTGTCTGCCAGGAGACATCTAACGCTCGTCAGGTGGAATTGTATGAAGTAGTATAAAAAAAGAAAACACAAAGCCTCTTTCTATTCTTTCGATCTTCAACTACAGGTGCCGTAGAGGCAAGACGTGTTCCTTTTCCACTCCGGGGGACTTCTTAGTCCCCAATAAATCACGTATCGCATACAACACAATATTATCACTACACTGTCGCCTGTACAAAAAAAAAACTCATACGATCACAATAATACCTTCACTATCAGATATTACATAAATATATATACATATATATCCTTTTGACACACGAAAATATTTCTCTTCAACGAACGAATCAACGTCATTACTGACTGGTAACCTAAACCAGGTACATATGTATCATATACAGGATGATTGAAAAGTAACTCCCTATTTTATATCTTCCGTTTTGTAAAAATTATAGTTAGACGGTAGAGTCCATCATACATAAAATAGGGAGTTACTTTTCAATCACTTTGTATATCCGTTGTATGTCTTTGAATATATTCCGCGTATACATGTTAGAATATTAGAACTTTAGCATTCCGACCATGAGATTTGGGTTCGAATCTTACCATGGTCGATTTGTCAAAATGGTGACAATTTTCAAGATTTTTTGAGGTGTTGTTAATTTATCAACACCTCAAACAAGCCCCCTTGAAAATGTCTAGAGAAGTGGCGGAAAGCGTTTGGGAAAATTGACAATATGAACGACTTTTGCACTCCCTTAATCCGACCAAACTGAAAAATGTAAGAACGCTGGAAAAACTAAATAAAAATGAATTTCCTTGTCCGTCATATTCAAAGAAACATGTTTAAAAGAAAAGTTGCTGTCCAAATATACATTAACACACACGCGCGCACACACACACACAGATATATATATATATATATATATATATATATATATATATATATATATATAAGCCTGTTTCGCTCTATCATAACTCATCACTGTGGCTAGACGTCCGATTGCTTCAAGCCGAGATCGAAACTCGACCGATGTTGCATCAGTCAGAGTTTCTATCCCTAAGTTATCAGAATTTCCTGCAACTCTTCCGGGCGGTTTACTTGTTTGAGTTGGTGAATGCTGCCGTAATCTTTGCCTTCAGTTCATCTTTGGTGTTACAAGGGGTTTTGTTGTTCTCGCTCAACTGCGCCCTACATAATAATCAAGGGGGTCGCAGTTTGGGTAAGGGTTGATGTGATCACAGAAATTGTCTGATAGTCATGACTGGGTTCTCCTGCTTGTGTGGCATGGGGCAGAGTCCTGATGCCAGACATAGGGTCTTCCAACAGCCACCCTCTTAACCCAGGGCAGTACTACTTCCTCAAGGCACTTGATGTACGCCTCCGTTTTACTCTGAGGCTCTCACCAAAAAATTCGGGTGCTCCTTTTTATTAGAACGATCAGAGTGAGTTTTCCAAGCTGCCGTACCTTTGTAATCACCATTAGACTCATCCAACTCTTTCCGAATCCTCTGCACTGTCCTCACAGTGACACACAAACACTCTGAAATGTTCGTATTGGAGCTTCCGGCGCGAATGCAAAGCAGTACAGCATGCCGTTTCCAAATTTTTTACGGTGCGAATTTCAACATGGAGCTCTTTTTCTCACAGATGGTTCCCAAGTAACCCTACTATACTGTGCAGTCAACAAAATCAAAAATAAGCAACGTGCATGCGCGAAATTAAAAATATAAAGTGGCGACAATTTAACCATCGCCCCCTGCTGTGGTAGGCAAGGTCGGCAGTGCCTATCCTGAATGAAATAGATCAGCAGCTACATTTTCCTTCTGAGGCACAATATGTACGTAATCCGACAAAATTATCAAGTTTACTTTGATTGTTATGCATAAAATGCAAAATATTTTATTGTCTTATAGATTTATTACATAAAGGTCATAAGTTGCCTACCCTGAGTAATTACTAGCTTGATATTAGGTTGGTGCAAAAATAATGACGTAATAATGTCGTTTTTTGACGTTACGTCAAAAAACGACATTATTACGTCATTATTTTTGCACCAACCTAATATATAGAGATAGATAGATAGATAGATATAAGGAAAATTAATGACGAAGTGGAGAAATTTTTCGTGACACGCATTTCATCCTTTAAGACTTCATCGAAACGCGTTACACGAAAACTTTTTACACTTTGTCTTTAAATTTCCTAACATTATACTGGTATATAAAAATTTTTGTAACATTTTCTTTCATATATATATATATATATGTTCTTCAATTTCTTTGCAGCTGGAAGAAGATCGTCTTGATATTATCGAAAGAGATAATCGGATCCTTCTCGAGAAAATGGCCTATATTATGCGCACCAGGGGTCGAGTTGACAATTTTCATGACTACAGAAATAAAAGGTAAGGATTCAAAGATATTTTTACAAACACAAGCGTCTACAATGGCGCAATGGTTGAAAAGCGTAATTCAGAAACCATTGCTAATGTAAAAGGATTTCGGAGAAGAGGGAACGCTAAACCTCTTATCTTGACTATTATGAATGGCAGAAACGACAAAACACAAAACTCATTTTCCGGTGTAAAATTTAAAAAAAAAAATTATTAAAAGAGATAATAATAATAATAATAGCACAGATTATAAAATTTACAAAACAAGCTTGCACAAAATCTTCCTTTGTATGCCATGCAATTAGACAATATAAGTTCTAATTAAAAAATTTTTTAGACTCGAAAAAACCATTATAATTACTATAAAAAAAAAGGCTCACTTAGTTCGATTCAGTCGACTGTCGTAATGAGTTGCTAAGAGTAACAGGTGTCGCAGGGTTTCTGAATTATTTAGATAATATCTCAGTTTTACAAAGTGAGGTGAGAAGAATCTCGTATTTTCATAAAAATGTTCAAAATCAGGGTTATCTCTAATTCTGTGGCAAACTTAACCGTTACAATATTATATCTTACTTAGGTTACTAGCCGTGACGTCATTAGAAATTCTCCTCGACTGACTCCTACAGACTGGTATTTACCAACCTCCCCACGTGGCAGGACGTAGCACAGGGCCTATTTTTATGTGGGGCGTTTCTGGGTTCCTCTGTGCAGGCAGAGAGTTCAAGTCACAGGCGAGCCTGGCAGCGAACTGCCTGACTGCGTCGGACTGGAATTTACCGGTCGCCCCACTGCGGACTAGATGCGACACAAGGTCAAGTTTACCTTGGGTCAAACGAGCGTTTCCACCCGGGCCACTGGTCAAAATTTACCCAGCCCCCGCCAAAGCGGTCTCGGGCACAGAACTGGTTTGTTTTTCTCAGCCGAGTCTCTATCCGAAGACAGAGCCTGACTGAGTCATCCTCCGCCCGAAGACGGTCTTGTCTTGACGTGATCCTGAGACAGACTGCGACGGACTTCTTTTAACTCATTATGAGTTCTTTATTTAAGGCGTCTTGCCTAATTCATTTGTGTTACCGGGGATGTCTTATTTACTCCTCAACAAATGTTATTGGTATTCCGGAATCAGTTACTTTCAACCGCTGTAATATCGCTTCCCTGTGCCTTTTCTATAAATACTTTCATGGTAATTGTTCTGGTGAACTTTCCTCTATAGTATCTAGACTTTATGAATTTAAGCGCAGTACTAGATTACCAACAAGGTCTCATCATTTTATCGTTGAATTGGCTAGATGTAACCGTAAGTTCCATGCTAACAGTTTCTTTTCTCACACTTCTCGCCTCTGGAACTCTCTTTCGGCTTCTTGTTTTCCAGTCATTTTTGATCTTAACAATTAAAATGCAATGTCTACTATCTCCTTGATTCATCTTCTTTTATTGTTCTCATTCCTTAATAATGTTTTTATTTTTCTTATTCGTTCACACACAGTACCCCTTGTGTCTTAGTGGCTTTATTGCCTTGCTTGGGCTGAAAGGATTTTAACAAAATGCTACGTCCATAGTATTCTAGAACGGTATTTTTTTTAGTTTTTAAGGCTACTTTATGATTATCTGAATCCTTGCTTTATAAAATATATGCCTCGACATATTTCTGAAAAATATTTTAATTGTGCTTTGCCTGACTGCATATGTAAAAGTGATTTTTGTAATTATTTACCTGAAATCTTTTATCAAGGTTTACACTATTTATTTATTTAATTGTTTATTAGAATGCTTGGCAAAATATTGGCTAATTGCGAATTAATTCAAATTTTATAAAATGTTAAACAGTAAGGTTTTCTTTATAGTTGGTTCACATATTTTTATAATTTTGGAAATGTTTATAAATTTATGAATAAAAATTTGTTTTCATATCTATTTCTTTATAAATTGGTAAATGATAAATATTATATTGCTCAGTTTTAATAAAATTGCATTAGTTTTTAGAATGTAAATTATAAAATTGTTTTTGTAAATAAACAATCTAGTAAATAAATAGTGTTTAATATATTTTGGTTGTCAATTCTGAAGAATAAAGAAAATGTATAAATTCATTTTCATCGTATTTTTAGGTTATATTACAATTCTAATCATCGCTTTTTAAAACAATGAACATTGCCGAAGAGTGAAGGTAGTAAAAATAATAGCGTGTTTTTTGCGGGCACAAAGGTCCAAGTTTGTCTAAGATTTTTAGCATAAGTGCTTCAAGAATTTTAGGCCTTTGTTTGCAATTAAATGTCGTATGATCGATTATTATAGATTTTATATTAGTAGTATTATGCTTATTAAAATTTGATCTTATTGCATTCTGGTGGGATAAGTTGTAAATTAATGTTGTGTGTTGTTAATTAATGTTGAGTGTTGTGGTAGTATGACCAATATAAACAGATTTTTTGTTAGTTTTCCAATTTAATCTGAGAATTTATCATAACGTTTGTTTTGTATGTATGTTTGCTATTTTTTTATATGTATGCGTTTTATGTATTTTTGCGTTGTAGCAGTAGTTTAATAAATAAAATAAATATATTTCTTAAATCTCCTGAAAAGTATTACCTACTTATCATCTACTTAACATTTCTTTAACATTAACACTAACATTCCTAAGAACAGGTCAGTTAGCTAAGTTCGTTTCTGAAACCAGATACTTGGATAAGCAAAACAAAAGATCAATGATTCTCTATCAAAGCGAAGGACAATCCTACGAACACTCGCTGCACTTCCGACCTCAATAAAAATCCAGAAAAAGGGTGCTTCGAAGTCAGTTCTCTCTACCCTTTCGGCAGGAAGCGGAACAAGCTGGTCCGCTCCTCTAATCACTAAAAAAAACTAAGGACAACTTTCTGCTACAAAGGAGTTCCATTCTCTTTCTCTCTGTGTACAAACATACCCCAAGCTACGAACTCTGTCGCACAAAGATGATACAATTTGTATTCATAAAAAAGAAAATAAACCTTACAAAAAAAAAGAAAAAAAAAAAAAGAAAAAAAAAAAAGAAAAAAAACATTCTCTCAACGTTCATTTATTTTGTAATGTAAAAAACAACATAATGCATCAGCAGCCACCTGTCCTTAAGAACGCCGGTGTTATGGTTAATGAGGGGTTAGGGAGATGATAAATAGACGATACTTTTCAGGGGATTTAAGAAATAATTTTATTTTATAAACTTAGCCTGCAGTATGTATGTATATTTTTAGGGCTATATTAACAGTCCTAACACCAATAACACTCGCCTTAAAAATAGCTATACAAAACCAATGTTATATAGAAATTCTATATAAATAAAATCTTACAAACTATTCCTTGTCCGTCATATTTAAGGAAACATTGAAAGACAGGTTGGGATTGGAAAAGGCGTTAAATAGGAATACATTAACATTCTTTATAGCGAGAGTAAAAGAATGAGAATAGAGAGGCAAGGTGTGAAAGTTGAGAGAAATAATCCAATTGAAAATAATTGTGCATTCCTTGTTAGTTTTTCGCATTTGAAACCAATCTGTGTTTTTGTTACAGTTTGATACTAAGCAAATGTATGGCAAAGTAGAAAGAATTCCGTGTGATGCATTTTGTCCTCTTGAAAGAAGACTAAAATAATGTTTTTAATGATAGAATTATATATGTGTAGGAAGGAGAGGGGGGATATATAAAAACGCAGAGGTCAATTACAATTATGCGTCAACGTGAATCGCTGAAGATGTTGGAACGCTGAAATTTAAAATTTAAAAAAATGTTTTTTAGAAGTGTTTGGACATGTAGTCTAACATATTTCATTTAGTTTTCTCATCCTTTTCATTTTTGTTTTCATCGCTTTTATTATTAAGTCTCTCACATTGTGATAATAGAAGTGAAATATTGGAAGAACTTGAGTACAAATTTAATGTAGATGATCTTGTGATTAAAGCGCTTTCGTCTTAGTAAATTGCCTTTTCTTTTAATTAACGCAGCATTTTTTAAATCGAAATTATAGTCAGACCCATTGCGGTAACTAATGTATTGAGTGTGTTGATCCATTTTGTGTTCATATAATCTTTTAATTAAATTCCTCGAGGTTTCTCCGATGTATTCCTTGTGGCAATTACTACGGGTATCGTTGATAGAGTAAATTCCACTTTTAACTTTTACCTCATTATTATTTTGTTTTGTTTTTTTTACTGATTTTCTGATTGTTTTGGGTTAATTTTATGTTAATCTTAGATAGATTCTTTTCAATTGCAGTTGTAATAGAGTTGGTTGGTAGAGTAATATATCTCAATTCGTTGCGTTTACATAAAACACAGATGGATGGGAAACGAATATTGGAAGGGACGAGTAAAAGATTAGGAAAAGAGTGGCAATGATTGAAAGAAGAGCATGAGGTAATAGAGAATCTTAATTGTAAACATCCGTGGAATTTCCATCATCATCATCATCATCATCATCATCAGAGCTGTTTCGACTTGACGGCACACTGCAAATCTGTTTGATTTCTCATCTTCAGCAACTTTGAAAATATATCATATCAATCCTTTCGAAACCTGTCCTGTGCTAATTCCCAAAAATACTTTTTTTGTTCTTGATACAATTTTGCAACTTGTTGAGAAGATGAAACATCATCACTTGAGTTAATAATTCGATTCGAAGGCCCACTGCAAATTAGTGTGATTTCTCATCTTCAGCAACTTTGTAAATACCTCTAATCAGTCTTTTCCAAACCTTCCTGTCTTGTGTTAACTCCCCAAAGTGCTTCAGATCTTCCAGGTTCTTCAAAGTATTTTACAAGGAATTATGGAAAATTATTGATAGTCATTTTAATTTCGTTCTTCAGTGTTTATACGATGGCTGTTCGTCCAATGTCTATAGGTGTTATTCTTTCATTTGGTATTGATGACAAAACCATTTCCATAATATTTACTATTTCCAAAGCTGTTAACTTGTGCGGTATTAATCCAACCTGAATATCAAGTCCTTTGATTTTTGTTTCTTGTAGACAAAATATATCACTCTTATAATTATCAACATTCCGAGACAATAATTCTTGCTTTTTTTTTTTTTTTTTTTTTTTTTTTTTTTTTCACAAGTCTTCTAACGTTAATCATCCCAATGATAAAATCTTTTTGTGGAAGCATTTACAAAGTTTTAAATAAGAAGTTGCCAATTTCAACGGCTGACAACCGGAGAAATCATTATTTTCTCCGTCAAAATCTACATAAGAAATAAATAAATTAATTGTTTCCTTGCAGTCTGAACGCTGAAAAGCGAGAAAGGGAACAGTTGCGCATTAGTGTCGAAAACAAGAACATTCTACGCAGGATCCTCAGTCGACAACCAGTGTATAGTCATCGTGCATGGCTGGAAGATTGGAACAAGAATCGAAACCTACTGAACAATATTTCTCATTTTCCAAATGAATGGTGGAAAACATCGGTAAGTAAGTCTCCGACCTTTTCCATTTCTCCATAAGTCCGTTTTTAACGATGAGCCAAGCGGCCGTTACTTTTTCTGTAACATTTAATTGAATATTTCCCACTAAAACAATAGCCATCTGCAGTAATTTATTTTTAAATTTATAATAGTCAGGCTGTAAAGAAACTAACATGCTTGAAATGATAAAACATAATTGATCGATTGATTATTTGTTTTTACGGTTTATCAATCATTTATGAGTTATTTGAAGCCGAAATATATTTTTGATTGTAAGAATAATTCTTGTTTTTGCGAGTGAATATTGCATTAACAATTTTTTGGGGATAACAATGATTTTTTCCAAATACAAAGCCAGCTATTTAACCCATAGTTGGGGGAGAAGAGATGGATTCCTACCTGTTCCAAGTCTATTTGTGCGGGAGTGAATGTAACCACAAACAGAAGAAAAACCAACTGAGATATAAAGGGATATTCTTCATCTTCTTTTTTCATGTGCCATGCTTATTCACATCATGGTCGATCATAGCTCTCCACAATTTCCATTTCTTTTAACTCTAAACAACATTTGCTTGTTTTTGGGTTTTTTTTTTACCTACAATCCGAAATGTTTCTCGACTTGAAATAAAACACAAAGTGTTGATAAGCCGTAAAAACAAATCAATTAATTCCATCAATTTGTTATCTGGTGTCCTTGATGTGACGTCCACCTTCACTGACTACTCGATTAAGAAAGGAAAACTATTTTGAGCAAAGTCAGAGAAGCCTGAAAATGAGTCGCCATGCAGAGTTGATGCCTATGTCTGTAAAGGCTTTATCTCCATTATTGGACATTCGTCCCCATAGATATAGCAAATGTTAAACAATATATTTATACAAATAAATGTGTATGCGTGTAATCTAAGGGAGCAATTTCCTAGTGTTGAGAGTTCGATCTGCAACATATGCGCTAATATTGCGGCCTTGTGCCAGTCTAAAACTATACTGATACTGAAGGCGCCAGGTTGAGAATGACAACAAAATTGTCACGCGGAACCACTTCACACGTTTCTCAGTGGTTGAGCATACAACCTTGGGATGCCATTTGTATTGGTTGGTGTGTACCGTTTAGAAAAGTAGAGATATTGAATAAACAGTGTCTGTTGAAGTCCAGACAACCTTGAAGAATGAAAAACAAAAAAACAATTTTCTTTAGATGCCCGAGAAGCTCTCTTTAATTACATGACCAGATTGTTAAACTAATTGTATAAATTATTAGGTAAACATACATGGGTCATGGCAGACACCAGATCTGCTTTTGTACACATCACTGACTAATTTACATTAGGAAAAGCAACTATGATGCAGTAATAATTTTCATGTAGTGCCATAATCAATTAAAAGTTTAATGAGCTTGACTTTTATTTATGATATCATGGTAAAACTATCTAAAGGGTAACGTGTCATTTTGTTAGATATTTAAACAGTGATCCAATTAGCAATGCTTGTCATAGGCACTATTTCCACAGATAATACGCCCTCTCACCAAATATATGCAATACTGAAAGTAAGATGGAATAATAATGAAATATAATAACCAGTTGTTAATTTGAAGATCAAATTTCTTCACAGGTATTTCCTTTTTCTTCACTAAATTTCACAAGGCTCGACAGCCACTCAAGGTAGAAGATTACTGAATGAGATTGTATTCTGAACGAAAGAGGAGGAAGTAGGTGCAGATTATGATGATAAGTAGGCTAGATAACGGTTGATCCTGGACCAAGAAGTTAAGATTGTAATGACTGGATAAGAATCCACATGGGATTTTCTCCCTAAGAGTACCAGTTCTTGTGAAGAAGCTGCCTGAGTAGGACACCCTTCTTAGCAAGAATACGAAGAATATGAGGATGATTCGACTGTGGATGCATGGCGTAGCTGAACTGTAAAGGGTCTGAACTGGTGGAACTAAAGAATGACGCTCGTCTGAACATTTGCCATGGAAATAGCGATAGAGTGGAGAGAAGCTTAGATGTAAAGGTCTGAACTGGTGGAAGTAAGGAATGTAGCTCATCTGAACATTTGCCATGGAAATAGCGATAGAGTAGAGAGAGGCATAGATGTAAATGTCTGAACTGGTGGAACTAAGGAATGTAGCTCATCTGAACATTTGCCATGAAAATAGCGATAGAGTAGAGAGAGGCTTAGATGTAAAGGTCTGAACTGGTGGAACTAAGGAATGTAGCTCATCTGAACATTTGCCATCGAAATAGCGATAGAGTAGAAAGAAGCTTAGATGTAAAGGTCTGAACTGGTGGAACTAAGGAATGCAGCTCATCTGAACATTTGCTATGAAAATAGCGATAGAGTAGAGAGAGGCTTAGATGTAAAGGTCTGAACTGGTGGAAGTAAGGAATGTAGCTCATCTGAACATTTGCCATGGAAATAGCGATAGAGTAGAGAGAGGCTTAGATGTAAATGTCTGAACTGGTGGAACTAAGGAATGTAGCTCATCTGAACATTTGCCATGAAAATAGCGATAGAGTAGAGAGAGGCTTAGATGTAAAGGTCTGAACTGGTGGAACTAAGGAATGTAGCTCATCTGAACATTTGCCATCGAAATAGCGATAGAGTAGAAAGAAGCTTAGATGTAAAGGTCTGAACTGGTGGAACTAAGGAATGCAGCTCATCTGAACATTTGCTATGAAAATAGCGATAGAGTAGAGAGAGGCTTAGATGTAAAGGTCTGAACTGGTGGAAGTAAGGAATGTAGCTCATCTGAACATTTGCCATGGAAATAGCGATAGAGTAGAGAGAGGCTTAGATGTAAAGGTCTGAACTGGTGGAACTAAGGAATGTAGCTCATCTGAACATTTGCCATGAAAATAGCGATAGAGTAGAGAGAGGCTTAGATGTAAAGGTCTGAACTAGTGGAACTAAGGAATGTAGCTTGTCTGAACATTTGCCATGGAAATAGCGATAGAGTAGAGAGAGGCTTAGATGTAAAGGTCTGAACTGGTGGACGTAAGGAATGTAGCTCATCTGAACATTTGCCATGGAAATAGCGATAGAGTAGAGAGAGGCTTAGATGTAAATGTCTGAACTGGTGGAACTAAGGAATGTAGCTCATCTGAACATTTGCCATGGAAATAGCGATAGAGTAGAGAGAGGCTTAAATGTAAAGGTCTGAACTGGTGGAACTAAGGAATGTAGCTCATCTGAACATTTGCCATGGAAATAGCGATAGAGTAGAGAGAGGCTTAGATGTAAATGTCTGAACTGGTGGACGTAAGGAATGTAGCTCATCTGAACATTTGCCATGGAAATAGCGATAGAGTAGAGAGAGGCTTAGATGTAAATGTCTGAACTGGTGGAACTAAGGAATGTAGCTCATCTGAACATTTGCCATGAAAATAGCGATAGAGTAGAGAGAGGCTTAAATGTAAAGGTCTGAACTGGTGGAACTAAGGAATGTAGCTCATCTGAACATTTGCCATGGAAATAGCGATAGAGTAGAGAGAGGCTTAGATGTAAAGGTCTGAACTGGTGGAAGTAAGGAATGTAGCTCATCTGAACATTTGCCATGGAAATAGCGATAGAGTAGAGAGAGGCTTAGATGTAAATGTCTGAACTGGTGGAAGTAAGGAATGTAGCTCATCTGAACATTTGCCATGAAAATAGCGATAGAGTAGAGAGAGGCTTAGATGTAAAGGTCTGAACTGGTGGAAGTAAGGAATGTAGCTCATCTGAACATTTGCCATGAAAATAGCGATAGAGTAGAGAGAGGCTTAGATGTAAAGGTCTGAACTGGTGGAACTAAGGAATGTAGCTCATCTGAACATTTGCCATGAAAATAGCGATAGAGTAGAGAGAGGCTTAGATGTAAAGGTCTGAACTGGTGGAACTAAGGAATGTAGCTTGTCTGAACATTTACTATGGAAATAACAATAGAGGTGTGATAGGCTTACAAAGTCTCACAAGGTTGCGTATACTCTTTCAAGCTGTCAAATCTGGAAAGTGAGGATTGAGCAGCTCCCGTCCAGATATGGCAGCAGTACTCCATTTTTGGTCTTATCTGACTTGTAGAGCGTTTAATTCACACTGTGTATCTTTCTGCAGTAGCCTTGTGCTAGTCTAAACGAAGTTCCAGAGAGAGTTATTTAAAAGCATCAACTGGGAATTAAAATCGCTATAAAGCGCTTACGTGTTAAGTACTAAATCCACTGACCGACAATAGGTCTGCCATCAGCATTGCTGATACTAAACTCTTACAGAGTAATACTTTGCACCTTCGTGCACTCACGTTTTCCACTGATAAGAAGTGAAGTGATTATATTGAATCAATTGCTAAGTCTCCTGCTAGGAAAGTTGGCTTACTGTGTCATGCCAGACAATTGTTCTCATCGGAATCCCTCTTGCACATTTTTAAAACTACTATTAGTCCTTGCATTGAATATTGCTGCCTTATCTGGTCTGGAGATACTGCTACTTATCTCGAGATTCTGGACACGATTCAAAGAAGAGTCTGTAATGTACTCGGTCCTGACTTAGTACCTGGACTTGAGTCACTTTCCTACCGATGTAACGTGGCTTTCTTCTGTCTTTTCTACAAAGTTTTTCATGGCAATTATTCTGATGAGCTTTACTCTTTAGTGCATTGTCTTCACGAATTTAAGCATGCAACTAGATTGGCAACTGCATTTCACCAATGTATTGTCGAACTAGCTAAATGCAACCATTAGTTCTATTCTAATACTTTCTTTTCTTGCACTTCTCGCCTGTAGAACTCATACGATCACCAACGTTAAGCAATATTGAACCTGGTCAGTACCTAGATGAGTGACTTCTTGGAAATACCGGGTGCTGTTAGCTTGGATGTGTGTGTGGTGTAATAGATAATAGCTTGGAATTGTTAATCAGAGAACCAAGTTACAATTCCAATTCGTTATATTCTCTTACGCACAAATTGGTAAATGTATACCCGTGGTAAATCTACCCCCAGCTATGGGTTACTTAGTAAAACTACTATCACTAGACTATTATTATCTAAAAAATTCTTACAATCTAAAAGTACTTTCTGGCTTTAAATAACCTGCAAAGAGTTGATAAACCATAGAAAACGAATCAATCTTCCGATTTATTATTTCTCTGCCACTTACAATCTTCATAAATTTAAATGCAATATCAATCGCCATCTTCGGTCTTCCTGAAGTGAGTCATGGTCTTTCCTCCTCACTAAAATATTCTCATGCTCTTTCACTTCCCGTAAACCCCTGCATCCTAGCAACATTATCGCCTTGTTTTGGGAGAAATGACAAAAAAAAAAAGAAAAGAAAAAAGAAAAGAAAACGATAAAAAATGAATAAGAAATCTAAAAAGAAAACAAAAAATTAAAATTTTTTCATGCTCTCTCACTTCCTGAAAATTCCTTACGTCTTAGTGGCATTATCGCCTTGCTTGTGGTAAAACGATTTAAAAAAATGGTATTTTACTTTCAAAAGTTATATTTTCGAGTACTTAATCGAAATTAAACTTCCTGTTCAAGGTTTGCGAGATCAGTACATTATGTGCTTACGTCAAATTATCAGTTACTTGAAAAACATGATTGATCATGAAAATGAGATATAAAGTGACTTCGTGTGAGTTTTTTTTTTCATTTTTTTCTGGCTACCAGTTGAGAATATTTATCAAGAACCAAATGATTTGCAAGTAAACAAGTCAATGATTTACTTTTGTTCTTTCTTTTTTGTTTTTAGTTTTGTTTTCTTTGTGTTGGATCCGCTCTAGACTGATACAAAGTGAAGTATTCAGACGACCGTTAATTCATTTCAACGTCTCCAATCCTCCCCCTCTCGGGCCGTGACAACAATATAACACCCAAGCTTGTCTCAACACGACTCTGGATGTCACTATAGTCTTGTCTTTTTGACTTGAGCGTTTCGCTGTTGCTGATGTTGAGCGTGTTCACTGTGGCAAAAAAAACTTTACAAAGAAAAAGAATTCTTTTCGAATTTGTAAAAAAAGAAATGATCTTCTTTTCTGCCACCGTTTCATATTAAGAACGATAAAAATAAAATAATGTCAAAGTAAATTGAAAAAAAATCCCACTTTTACTTGCACGTTTAAAGGCACATAAGGTAAAAAATTGTCATGTAAGTTGTAACTAAAAAGTCAAACGGTTATTGTCAATAGAAAAATTATAACAAAGTATTGCGGGACACAATGATGAATTTTGTCTCTGGGCGGCTTAATGTTAGCAAAAAAAAAAAAGTAACCTTTTTCTTAGATTAAAAATCTGAAAACAAAACTCCTATTAAAAACATCCTTTCTTCGAACAAAATTAACTTTAAAAGCTCGGTAAATTGTATGTTAATTTCATACAATTCATTTATATGTTGTGTGTATTTTTTAGGATACAATTGTTTTATGGTGCATTTGATAAAAGGGATAATTTACTCCGTAGTATTAAAGCCATATCACACGTCGGACACGTGGTGCTTGTTTGAGGGTTCTTGGCGAAGAGATTGAATATAACATCTTTTGGCGGGATGTCCGTATTTCCGACAGGAACAGTTTTTGTTGTATGCTGGGGGTAATTTTATTATTTTTATTTTTTATTTATTTTAAATGGGGTTTAAATATTATTGTTTTATTTTATTTTATTTATAAGTTTCATTGTTATCATTATTTTATATTTTATTTTTATTTATTTATAATAATAATAATATCCCTACAGTATATATGATGAAAAAGTGCCCAAAACTTAATAAAAACGTTTTATCATCAAAATTTTTGTTATTATTTAGAGGAAAGACCGAAGGAATTTTTGATTATTAAATCATATTTTTATTTTTATTCTTTATAGAACGTTCGAAATTTTCGTAAAAAATTTTGTTTTTCTTGCGTCAAATGATTATAAATCCCCTTACATTTATATATACAAAAATACTCGTAAAAATGAGAAACAGCAAGACGTGAAAACAACGAAATGTGTATTATTCATTATTTACTTGTTATGTGGTGTTGGAGACAGAAGCGACAGTAATACTGAGTAAAATTGTGAGTTTGGGGTCAAATGTAGATTCAATATGGTTCGGAATTCGGCAGAATGATAAGATAAAAAATAAGTAAAGTATATACACTCTTTCTTGTATGTTTGTTATAGATGTGTATAATGAGTTGGAAAATACAAGAAGTGTCGGGGTGGGGTTATCTCGAATTTTTGTTGAGTGCTAAGAGATAAATACTATTATGGCCTGAAAATTGAAAAGAGCCGGAATTTTCGTTGACGTACGCGTTGACGGCCTGTCTGTATTGTCTGTTTGTCCGGTAGTAAGAATGACACGTGTTTGAGTGTGTAGAGGAGAAAGGTGTGGTCGATTCTCATTGACTTAGAAAGAGTGATGATAATTGTTATAATTATTTTATTTATTTATTTTTTCTGAGTTACTAGGGTCTTGGATATGACCTAAAACTACACCTGACAATAGAGTCTCGACTAGGGGACAGAATTAAGGTACCTTGAACCTTTGTTAACTACGGGCGATTTGTGGCTAAGAGCAGGTACCTTTTTGCTCCTTACCAGAGTTACTGTTTTTTAGGGTGGGTTTAATACACAATGGACACATGAAGAGGGGGAGTTACATTTTCTTGATTGGATGATTAACATGAATGAAAATAAGAGTAGAATCGGTTTCATGTGTGTGTTTACGTGTGTGTCTATGTATATATCTCAGTGAGGGGAAACAAAGGTTGTTGCTTCTCACTTCAAGACGAACGCGTCGCCATATTCCTTAGCAGAGCGAAACCGTTACTGCGTTTGCTTCTTTTTTATGGAAGAGCATAGATTACTGGTGAACCGGTAGTTATCCGTGATTGGACTATAAATTGTCAAGAGGAGTCGCAGTGTGTTGATTAAAAATGAGGAAAGTTTTAGCTGACAAATGGCACACAAGACGATACCTGATCGGTATCGGCTGGGTCACCATGGAGAGGGATTATGATGTTGAAAAACATGAAACCCCTAATGAACTTCGACTTAAAACCTCACTGATGATGGTGATTTTTCAAGCGTAGCTTAGATGTGGCACAAGGCCGAAAGTAGGGGGCACCCAGTGAAGATCAAACTCACTACTAAGTCGTAATTGTTCTTGCGAGACAAACTTGCTAACCATTACACCGCCTCGAGGTGCACTGATTTTCCAAACGTAGCTTAGATGTGGCACAAGGCCGAAAGTAGGGGGCACCCAGTGAAGATCAAACTCACTACTAAGTCGTAATTTTTCTAGTGAGACAAGCTTGCTTACCAACTCGAGGTGCCGAAATATCACTGATGATGTGTACCAAAGTATCAAACATATGTGTTTCACGAAAACATTACAATTATTTTTGACACTATAATTTTTATTTATTGATGGACACGACATTCTTAATACTTTATTCGTCATTGGAAGCTATCTTTCGTTATACCAATGCGCTTTTGGATTTTGCTGTCATATTTTCCATCATCTGTTAAAACACTCGCCAAAGTAGTTGCTTGATTTTAGTGTCTCCATTTCAAAGTTCCTACCTTGGACTGTTCCTCTTGCTGACAACCTGACATTATGTCTTCTCAGTTCACCATTACCAAATAATCATTTTTTCTTCATAGGTAGTTTCCACGGAAATAGATAAGCGCGGGTGGAATAAAAATAGAGCTGGTGCCGTGTTGTGTAGTAGTCGTATTCGCAATTCGTTCACAATCGCTACTCACAAAGTCTGTGCCTCTCATGACGACTCAGGTTTATATAGCTTATCCTTCATCCAGATGCAACTGATATGAACACTTACATTTTCCCACCACCGTAAAATTGCTTCCATGTGCTTTTTCTATAAATACTTTCATGGTAATTGTTCGAATGAACTCTTCGCTATGGTACCTAAACTTTATTAATTTAAGCGCAGTACTAGATTAGCAGCAAGGTCTCATCAATTTACAGTTGAATTAGCTAGATGTAACCGTAAGTTCTATGATAACAGTTTCTTTTCTTGCACTTCTTGCTTGTGGAACTCTCCATGCTTTCCAGTCAACATTGATCTTCAAAAATTTAAATGCAATGTCAATCGTTATTTACAGTCCTCCTGATTACTCTTCTATTGGTCTCGCTCCTTCTTAATGTTTTCTGTTTTCTAATTCTTTCACACCCAGTAACCTATTGTGTCTTAGTGGCTTTACTGCCTTGCTTGGACGAATTTGATTAAAAAATATATATAATTAATCTAGGTACTTTAAAATATTTTCATCAATTAATATGCGTAGTGTGTACGATTATCACCGACTTCAGTAACAGGTTTGTTTTTTTCCGTATCTTTTACAGAAATCCTATGACAAACGGGTGCCCAGTGATAGCGTTCGAAAAGGTCGAAACATGGGAAGTCAAGCGACGAGTCACAGAAAAGATGATGACGACTATAGCTTGGATTATGAAACAGAAGATGAGAAAGACACGACAGTGGACACTAATCGGTCACAAAGGTCAGAGGTGACAAAGGAAAGACACCCAAAAGCGGGTGAAAAGAAGAAGGGAGGAAAATCCGAAGGAAAAAACAGTGTAACAAAAACGGAAGAGAATAAACATTTTGAAGAAAGAGAAACGAAGGAAGATGAGAAAACAGAACAAGAAAAAGACAAAATGACGAAAGAATCCTCGGAGAATGAAGAAACTGGCGCTGCACAGTCTTGAGAACCAAATACATTTAAAAAAAAAAGCAACAAAAAAAGGTAGATCCGTATTGTTTCACGTGACAAATATAATTTAGTTTAAATTAGACACGTATTGTGTGCTAAACCATTTCAAGTGTAAAGTATCAAAACATTTTTATTGAGAAATTAAAAAAGTAACACTTAACTCGAACTCTAATCTACGGCTAGCGCCCATAGCATTTTTTTTCATGAAAGTTTATTAAATATTAGCAAAGTGCACATAAAAATGACATGGTTACTTACATATAGATTGCTGCAAATTTGCTATATTGACAGCAGAAGACTGCTCAATATCGAAGTTAGAGCGTTAAAATATATATATATATATATATATATATATATATATATATATATATATATATATATAAGGATATTTCACATCAATTACACACACACACACACACAATATATATATATATATATATATATATATATATATATATATATATATATATATATAGTACTGTGTACCACCAAAAATACTAAAATTGAAATTCCATAAATAATGAGCATACATGATGAAAAAAATATCCAAAACTTAATAAAACAAAGTCTTACTCTTAAAATTTTTGTGTTATTATTACGTACAAGACCAAATTATTTTTTTATGAAAAATTATTCTTTTTATATCCTTTTTAGAACCTTCGAAATTTTGGTTAAAAATCTTGTTTTTCTGACATCAACGTGGGACCATAAATTTGTATGGCAGATTTGAGCGACTTTTTGCGGTGAAAAACACATTGATTTAGAAATTCTTGCAAAAATCAGATAATTGTCAGATTTTAATGAAACTTACAGAACTTACTTTTGAAACTTTTCCTTTTTATAAAATTTTGGTAAAAATACATCTCTTTATATCGGTTGGCCCCCAGTTATTTAATTTTATGAAATTTCAAGAAGTTCTTTTTTTTTTTTAGGCTAAGTGTTTGTATTAATTATAAGGACAATCCTCGGAGAATTTAAATCATTAATTTTTTTTGGTCAAATGGAACCTTCTGCCAAAAAAAAAAAAAAAAAAAAAAATCTGAATCGTAAAATAAAAAATGCAATAAAAGTAAGACATTATTTAATTAGAAATGGTTTTAATTGCCAAAATATATTATAGGCACCATCTGTGAGAAAAAGAATAACATGATGCAATTCACTGTGCCGAAAATTTGGAAACGGTATGCTGTACTGTTTGGCATTCGCACCGGAAGCAACAATACCAACATTTCAGAGTGTTTCAGTGTCAACCTGAGGACATTGCAGAGTTGGATGAATCTAATGATGATTACGAAGATGCGACAGCTCGGAAAACTCACTCTGATTGTTCTAACAAAAACAAAACTCTCGAATTTGTTGTAAAGATCCAGGCCATGATTGATAACAATCTCTCCAAGTCAATCAGGCGCATAGCCAGGGATACAGGAGTGCCTGAGTTTCTTATCAGGTAGATACTGCATGAAAATATTCGGTATTTCTCATACAAGATGAAAAAGAGCCAATTGTTATCCCAAGCCATGAAGGACAGGAGGAAAGACCGCGCTACGAAGCTTTTGAACAAACTCAAGTATCCCTTCCAACTGAACATGCTGTGATTTTTTTCGGTTGAGAAAAATTTCTGCCAGGAACAAATGGTGAACACACAGAACAAGCGTTGGCTTGCTGTGTCCCCAAAAGATGTACCATTCATCTTCTCACACGGCCTCAGATTTAACACAGAGACCTATATCAAGTGCCTTGGAAAGGTAGTGCTGTTCTGGGTTAAGAGGGTAACTGCTGGAAGACTATGTCTGACAGCAGGACTCTGCATTATGCCACACAAGCAGAAGAACCCAGTCATGGCTGTCAGATAAAAATGCGACCACATCACTCCTTACATCTGGCCACTTAACTCCCTAGACTGCACCCCCTTTATTATGTGTGGGGTGCAGATGAACTGAAAGTAAGGATTATAGCAGCATTCACCAACTTAAACAAGGAGACTGTCCAGAAGATTTGCAGGAGATTCCGAAATCGTTTGGAGACCGTGGCTGAAGCCAAATTGTGATTTTATTGAATAAATTTACTCTTTAGTACTTCAAGATATTTTTTATAAATATAACTGTTAAAATGAGATGTCAGTGTCATTTTCATTTCTGTGTAATTTAGACGACGTGGAGCGACTATATCGGATCAATTGTCTACTACAAGGAAAGTTGGCTCACTGTGCTGTGCCAGAAATGTTTTTACGTCAGAATCCATCTTGCATTTATAAATCTACCATTCATCTGAGCATTGAATACTGTTGCCATATCTGGTCTAGTGTTCCTGCTGTACATCTCGAGATTCTTAACAAAATCCAAAGAAGGGTCTGTAATGTAATAGATCCTGACCAGGCATCTCGACTACAGTCACTTTCTCACTGACATGACGTGGCATCCCTCTGTCTTTTCTACAAATATTTTAATGGTAACTGCTCTTATGATTTTTTTTCTTCAGTACCCCGATTACATGAATTTAAGCGTTCTACTAGATTGGTAACTAGGTCACACCATTTTGCTGCTGAACTAGCTAGAGACAACCGTTACTTATACTCCAACAGTTTCTTTTCTCGCACATCTCAACCGTGGAACTCCTTCCCGTTTTCTTGCTTTCCTGGTAACTACAATCTTCTATCACTATCCTCTGTCTTTGTGAACCCTGTTCCTTTTTTGTCCTTTCCTCACCCACCCCCATATTCTTGGTCTTCTTATTCTCTTTCACTCCCTGTAGCCCTATGAATTCTAGTGGCATTATCGCATTGCTTGGGGTGAAACAATTAAAAAAAAAATTATCCAATACTTTTTAAATATTAAACTTAAAGTAAATTAATTTAGGTTGACAAGTGACATTTAGCCTTGACTCCTTGCTATAGATATATAAAATAAAATACATTATGTTAGTCTGTGTTTTATTATTTATATCCAGCACTTCCTGAATATTAAAATAAAAGTCAAATTATGTAAAGATAATTGATCATCTGCCCTGTCTCTATGCTAGAAATAAAAGTAATTATAATGAAGCTAATTTTTAAGCTGTTATACATATTTAAATGGGTCTAATGTTAAAAGTATTTATCTAGAGTCTTAATTGCTGTTAAGTTTCTTTAACGCAATTTTGCTTGTATAAACATGTCATATTTCTATAATATTAACAGGGGGGCATTTCTGCACATGAGAGAGAAAAAAATAAAGTGAGATAAAAACGGAGAGAGATGCTGAACATTTTTCGGCCCAATGAATATTTCTGATGCCTGCTCATTTGATCAGATTTTGGCAAGCTGACTAGACTGAGAACTTTTCTGCACCCTGTCATATATACAGATGCACATTATGTATTAAATATATGTATATACAGGGTGTTTCAAAAAGAATATGACAAAATCATTACGCTTTTTTTTCAGGTCAATAGCATTGTAGTGAACTGAATCAGTGGTTATTTGATAGAGTAGTTATCAAAGTTTGATTGGGTGTCAGTTTCACCACTGTCATTAGTATAACTTCCGGTGCAGCTGAATTATGGGAAGATCAATCAAAATGGCGACTCCTCAGCAGAAGGTGTTTTGCGTGGTTGAGTTCGCGAAAACAAACGCCATTGTCACGATGCAGCGTTCTTTCAGAACAGAATTCGGCATTGATCCACCCCATCGTGAGAGCATTTGACGGTGGGTTAGACAGTTTAAAGAGAGTGGGTGCCTGGGCAAAGGAAAGAGTCTTGGAAGACCACGTGTTACAGAGGAGCAAGTGGAGAGGATTCATGATGCATTTGAGAGCAGCCCACGTAAGACCGTACGTCGAGCAAGTCTTCAGCTTGCCATCCCTCATACCACTGTCTGGCGTGTGTTAAAGAGACGATTACACATGAAACCATACAAACTAAGCCTCGTTCAAGCACTTACTAATGTTGACAAGGTGATGCGGAGGACATTCTGTCAGTCAATGCTGGAGATGGAGGAAGGTGATGAAACTCTCTTTTCACATTTAGTTTTTACTGACGAAGCGAATTTCCATTTGAGAGGTACTGTCAATCGTCACAATGTGCGCATTTGGGAAACAGAGCACCCACATGAAACTGTTGAGCATGAAAGAGATTTTCCCCTAAAGTGAACGTCTTCTGTGCTGTGTCTCAAGACAAGGTCTATGGTCCCTTTTTCTTTTGAAGGAAACACTGTTACAGTACAAACCTATCTCGAAATGCTCCAAAACTGGCTATTCACTTTACTGCAAGCAGATTCGAATGACTTCATTTTTCAGCAAGATGGAGCACCACCCCATTGGCATCTCGGGGTTAGTACTTATCTGAATGAAAACATGCCTCATCGATGGATTGGGAGGAGAGGTGCTAAAGACCTTCCTCTCTGTGCTTGGCCTGCCAGATCCCCGGACCTCACTGTGTGTGACTTTTTCTTGTGGGGGTATGTTAAAGACCAAGTATATGTTCCAGCACTTCCAGCAAGTATCAATGACTTGAAAGATCGAATAACAGCTGCAATCAACACGGTGGATCGTGACATGCTGAGGCGCGTTTGGGAGGAATTCTCATATCGGCTTGATGTTGTCCGCGCTGCCGGTAGTGGCCACATTGAGCACTTATAAAACATGAAATGAAACTTGATTGCATATACAACACATGTGTTCATGCTAGAGGTTTGTAATTTTTTCGTTTTTGACACATCACGTGATGATTTTGGCGTATTCTTTTTGAAACACCCTGTATATATATATATATATATATATACACACACACACACACACACGGACACGGACATTGTGTACTTAGGTAGCAGTATTTAATTCATACAAGTTTAATGAAAGAAGACAAAGAATTTTTTGTTTTTACATTTTACTTAACTCTTCTTGTTTCTGAATACGAGAATACTTGTCTGGATCTAATGATGTTGATAGATTCTGTTTCAAATTAGATCACTTTCAGATTCACTGTTGGCCAGATGTGAATGCTCAGAAAACAAAACTGAAAATTAAAAAAAAAAAAATTATGCGCAGGAGCCCCGAGCATCACATCCGGTGCACAAAACAAATCCTCTCAAGAATATAAAATAACTACATAAAATAGACCCAATTACGAACGTTGCCATCAGAGAAAAAAAATTGAACAAAAGATGAGATCAGAAGCCTCTACAATTTGCTCAACGTAAGCACTGGATGCATATATCCACTCGAGACCCACCTACCTCCAAATCTACACACCATATCCACAGAGACATTCTGCTTGCATCCTCTGTATCAGCAAAGATAGATTTGTGGCAAAAAACTAGTTGTCAACGCCTGGCAAGCTCTCAACACCACCACCCGTGATCTCGGTCATCTACTACAGGCCTTACCAACTCTACCCTTCCTCAAAAGCTGCTTCCCTTGCCCACATTACAGACATTCCACTGACATTCTCTGTATTGCAATACAAATAATTTTATATGAACAATTCTTGACTTCTTTTCTTTTTGCCTCATTGGTGGTACTTGCTGTTTCATTTGCTTGTGCTACCATATGTGTGTTATAATTATGTCAAACACGAGCCGATTACAGCAACTGAGAGATACTAATTTTAACTCTCCATGAAGCTACGGCCCTGCAACCAGTGTCTTGTCGGTATCAGTACGCTAATGCTCTTGTTATTGTGCAAAGAGTGAAGTGTTACTCCAGGACCAAGTTTACCTCATGTTTTTCATCCTATACAAAACAAAAAAGGCTTACAGCCAAATCATATTGAAACACCAGTTCTCGTGTGATCACCAAAGTTAAGCAACATCAAGCCTGGTCAGTACCTAGATGGTGACTACTTGGGAATACCAGGTTCTTTAAGCATGGATGTGCAGGTGTTTTAATGGATATAAGGCTTGGAATCAAAGAGCCACATTCTAATTCCAGTAAGGTTTGTTGCATTAACTTATGTCAAATAGTTGGATAATGGCTCAGAATTTGAACTTGGACAGACATGTTCAAATTCCGGTCAGGGTTGTTATATTCACTTATGTCAAATAGTTGAGGAAAAGGTATGAATCCACCTCTTCTCCCATCTACGGATTAAATAGCAAGACTTGTATCTGAAAATCATTATGATCTGAAAAAATTCACTCACAAAAAAGGATTTCAGCTTTAAATAACTAAAAGCTGATAAGCTGTAAAAATAATAAATAAATAAATAAATAAATAAAAATAAAAAAAGCAAATACATGGCCAAAGAGATTAACAGATACTATACAGTAATCATAGCCTGAAGGCTGAGTGGAAAGTGCTTTTATTTTTAATCCAGTGAAAAATTTTGATTGTATTTCACTACGTAAATAAATGACAGTAGAAAAATTATTCCCTAAATCTGATTGAAAGTGCTTGATCACAAATATTTGGACAATATCTACATTAATTGAAGTTCCTCTCTTGACCTACTGTCTTCAAATTTTACTAAATGACCAATAATCAGATTTTTTTTTTTTAATTACTACACACTATAGTCAGATTAAAATATTCATATCAATGTGCTTTCATCCAATTCCAGTAGAATTTATAAAGTGCTCAATATCTAGTCCCTAGAGCTATATTTTTAATATTAACTTAAAAAGATATAGCAACATTATATAGCTTATATTGCTACTGCTGTTTCACCCGTCGGATCTTTGGGATGGTTTTGTCATATTCTAATATCTTTCAGCACTCTATATTTAAATACACTGTTTCCATTCCTTTTTATGTTGCCAAACATTTTTCTTATTCTTTCACCCCCATAAATAATGCATAATTCCATTTTGAGGAATGACATGTAAGAGACACTGTTTGGTTTCAGTGAGAAAAAGAGAGAGAAGATAGAGGAAGCGATAATTCTCTGTTGTGTTTAACATCTGCTTCAACAAAATGGAAAAACTTATCAATTTTAAATCTTTACAATTTGTACTCTCTTACTTCTCTAAATAATGGCTTAATTATTGTTATTACAATATTTTCGTTAAGCTCAAATATTTAACAATGCAATGGGAGACATTCCACAGGTATTTTATTATCATTTAACTCACAAGGAGCTTATTCAAATCATTAACTTAAGAATTATAATTCATCAAAAATTAAAAAAACATGAAATTTCAGCTCAACAAGTGATGTAATTGCTAAAGTCATGATGAAACTTTCAAAAGTTTCAGAAGCAATTAAGAAATGTCAAGTGGCAAAAGACAAGCACCAGGAAGGCCATGAAATGCATTTGATGATCAGGAAGGTCATGAAATATAAAATCAGAGTCAGGAAGAAAAAGAAATGCAATAGATGATTGGGAAGGCAATGAAATGCAACAGATGACCGGGAAGGCAATGAAATGCAAAATCAGTGCCAGGAAGGTCATGAGGTCCAATAGATGACCAGGAAGGTCATGAAAGGCAAAGTGAAAAACCAGGAAGGCAATGAAATGCAATAGATCTGGGAAGTCAATGAAATGTAAAATCAGGGCCAGGAAGACCGTGAAATGCAATAGATGACCAGGAAGGGAATGAAATGCAATAGATGACCAGGAAGGGAATGAAATGCAATAGATGACCAGGGAAGCCAATGAAATGCAAAATCAATGCCAAGAAGGTCATGAAATGCCACCTGTTCACTTGGGAATGACAAATAATTGAACAAAATTACATATCTCAATATACTTAATCAAATAATGGACAGAATAATGAAGATGATGTTCCAATAAACAGGAATTTTTGCAAATTGGTATATTCTGTGTCTTTATTTTTGCATTGGCATCAATAAATTTTCTTACAGAAGTCAATATAAACACTTTTCAGTTAACAATTTTTTTCCTTTATTGTTCAAGTGATTTACACGGTATTTTACAAATAGAATAAAGTAGGTAGCCACAGATTACCTCATCTAACCAAGCCTACTGTGCTTATGTGTGTGCGTGTCTATATGCATGCATACACATACAAGTGTGCAGGTGTTCATATATATATATATATATATATTTGTTTGAGATGAGTAAAAGATAGGTATTTGTGAAGGTGTTAGGTTTGAGAATACTTGCATTGGTGTGTGCATGTGTATATATGCATTAAGTTTGTGCATGTTCTTATTACTATAAATGTTATATTCAGTGGGTACACATTTGTTATTTTTTTTCTAAGTGAAATTAATGTCTACCAGCCAAAACATTCTAAAATAAGAAAATGTGCTACTGAAAGGAAATGAATCCTTACTCCTTACAAGTGTGCTTTAACATGGTGCCATGAGAAGTCATCACAGCAAAGCAATGTTCAGTTACCATACTTAGGTCAGGTGGTATATTTTCTTTTGTGGGACTTTCAATGTCTAGGCCAGTAGACATTAATTTGATTGTTTAAAAAAAAAACACATGTAAATGTTTATAGTAAAAAGAAATAATGTTGGATTAAAAAAAAATTGTAATTTGCCTATATATATGTATGTGTGTGTGTGTGTGCACGCACGCATGTGCGTAGTTGAATGACATAATGGCAAAGTCCTATATGACATGTTTTATTCTGCAAAATGACTTCTTCCAACTAAAAAACTAATGTTTTTATTCAAAGGATTATAAACACATGGACAGCATATACCATCAATAAAAACATTATTTAACCTGAAGAAGTTCTTTTGAAGGATGAAACTTGTCACACAGGACTTTTCCCTTTTCTATTCATGTGTGTGAAGATATATGTTTGTGTGTATGTGTGCTTTTTCTAATGGCGGCTGAAAACATGGCAGAATTGAATATCTCTCACTCATTGATAAGATATACTTGGTGTGGAGGGTAGTCAATTATAAGAGGAAGCTTAAAACTGGGATCCCTGTAGTGAATTCATAAGGAGAGCCTGGGTAAGTGTTGTCTACAGAAATGAAAACATTTAACCAAAGTTTGATAAGTCAGAAAGCAAAAACAGGATTTTGGGGCAGTTCTGCAAGAAATACAAAGTAAATGAAAGATTTAGAGGCAGAAACAGAAAGGATAGCATGGAAAGTAAAGCAACAACAAGACTAGATAAGTTTGAGGGTTCTAATAGCAGAAAAATTCAATTTAAATAGAAAACAGAAGACAACCTTAAGGGTCCATAGGTTATAATTTAATTTCCCAGGTATATGGTTTCAACAGATCGCACTTCAAAGGGTGAAAAAAATTTAAAACATTTTTTTTACCCTTGGAAGTGCGGTCTGATGAAACAGGTAAAAACCATATACCTGGGGAAGTAAATTATAACCTATGAACCCTTAAGGTTGTCTTCTGTTTTCTATTTAAATTGAATTAATAATTGCTCTGATTTGACATTGAGCTCTCTAGATTACATCCTCCTTGAGATCATCCATACAGATTACCAAACTTTTCATTACATAATTATATATATATATATATATATATATATATATATATATATATTATATATATATATATATATAGAGAGAGAGAGAGAGAAAGAGAGAGTGATGCATATATATGCATGTACACTATATGTACATGACTATCAGCATTCATATATATGAATGCACACTTCAAATATATTTAAATATTATATATATATATATATGGGGAGAGAGAGATACAAGTGTATATATATATATATATATATATGTAAATATAAAAAATGTATATATATAGATATATATATATATATGTAAATATAAAAAATGTATATATATAGATATATATATATATATGTAAATATAAAAAATGTATATATATAGATATATATATATATATATATATATATATATACACAGACATATGCATGTGTATATTTACACACACACACATATATATATATATATATATATATATATATATATAGATAGATATGGCTACACACCTCAAAGATATGTAAATATATATATATATATATATATATATATATATATATATATATGTAGAGATGCATTTATAACACAAGCACACACATTTGTATAGTTTCAGGAGTGCACCCAGAAATATATAATTATGGGTGCACATACACACACCCACATCTACTTATAACATCTTGTACTTGTCTTGACAAAATACTTATTTTATAAACAATTTGCAAAAATTTAAATATTTGTATTCCCTCTTAATTTGCATCAATAAAAAAGATTTGTGAAATCCATCAAACCTGAGATCCAGTGCAGCAGTAGGGGGTGGGGAAAGAGGTCAAAATTGCCAATTATGAATCACAGTGAAAAGAAAGAAACAGCATCAGCTACAATTTCCTTTCCCGGATTTCAATTCAAGCAGGAATCTCAACCCACACTGACCCACACTGTGCTGAGGGAGACTGACCACTCCCTAGTCTTCATCAATGGTAGCAAGCAGCAGGTGGATCAGACACAGACAGACATTTGGCAAGAATCTTTGATTTTGTTTTTGTTTCTTCTTCTTCTAAGAGCAACAGCAGCAGCAGCAGTAAAAACATAGTAGTAGCACTAATATCAGCAGCAGTCATTATAACAATTGCAGGCCGGATAGTTTCCAGTCAAACCATCTTCCATCATCTTGAATTAAAATGCTCAATCAGCACTACACTGTTGGTAGATGTAGTCAAAAAGATTGATGTCATCTGAACAAAGAGGTTTCTGGTTCAATATGTCTTGTCTGTACTGTTCTATCAAATTCATTAGCTGGCCTGAAAATAACAAGATAAAAATTCATTAACAAGTGCCACATATTGAACTTGCATAAGTGTCAGCAATCAACATATTTTTCAAACTATTTTCTTTATCTTTCTGGCCAGTAACACTAAGTTTTTGCAAATGTATTCTTAAGTGCATGTTGCAATCTTTCCTTCTGTCACATAATTGGCCATGTTTAAGTGCAATTGGCAAAATGCCCAAACAGAATTGATAAAGTTCTCAATAAACAATAAGAGAAGGAAGAAAAAGGAGTGCAAAATAATACTAGGCAAACAATATATATGCATGTCAAAACTAGGCAAAGCAAGCAGTAACAAGGAAAAAAGTTCAAAGTAAGAATGGTGCTCACACGTAAAAGGGATACAGCCAAGTGATTTTAGCATTCTCACTTCAAGACAAGAACAAAAATATGGTAGATGAGACCAAGAAGTGGTTCATTTTTATTGGTTAGGAAAAAATCCTAGCATGCATCTGTAGGGTTTTCTATAAATTTGGGGGGGAAATGAGTGATCATTCTAAGCAGATTGAGACCAACACTTCAACCTGAACACTCCATATCAATTAAATCTCAGGACTGAGTGTTAAGGTCTCTTGTTAATATGAAAACTGGTAAAATTGAGAAAGCTTTGTCTCTTTATGATATTTCTTGTAGAGAGTTCTATCATGGAAAATTTTTTGAAGAATTTCTGCTCTGATATAATGTAATTATTAATGTTCTTAAAAAATGATCAACAAAAAAAGGTTGATTCCTTGAGAATAATAGGCAAAACTCTTCTAATCTCACCTCTTTTAATATTAATAATTCTAATATGAGACCTTAACACTAAGATCCATGATGTTCTGGTTGAAGAGATGAAAAAGAAAACAAAAAAGTACTAAGTAACTTTAAAAGATCACCAAATGTAACATAAATATTAAGAAGGCATGAGAATATATCTGCTGAAATGTATTACAAACAAAATGAAAAAAAATGGTATAAAGAATCTACATATATAAAATATAATATTTTTTGCTGGTTTAATACTTTCCAACATTACCAGAAGAATCCACGACATAGAGATGGTCAAATTATCTATCTTTACATATTGAATATTTCTGATAACATAGAAACAGAAAATGTTTTATTTTAAACTTGACAAATAAAACAAGAATTTCTTTTTCTTTCATTATTTTTCCATGGGCAAAAAAATGGGGAGAAATTTTGTAATTACAGAAAATATGGAAACCTTAAATATTACCCCAATTTCCTGATTTTACTGTTGAAGAAGTAAACAAAATAAAGAATAGCTTTTATCTCAAAATGTCAGACAGAAAATTTAACACTATTCCTCCTATTGGATATAAAAGCAAGAGAATTAAGATGAAAGAAATACCAGTTAAAAATTAATAATAATCACACTGGGCTTTTCTTCAGCTGCTATAGCCCATAACAATCACTTTTTCTAGGTGTACCAGTGTGATAGTTCCAATCACAACAGACGTCTATTTGTATTTTCTCATAATAATTGTAAACACATCCTCAAAGTGGTACAAGTCTTTTTTTGCTGATAGAATAAGGCACAGTGTAGCCTCTTAACAAGTCGAGTTCTTGTGACCACTGGCAAATCTGTAATAGCATGTTAAATAAGTTTTCTATCCCTCCCCTCTTCACTCAATTTGAGGTGTTAACATTTTCCACTGATAAATCAAAATGTTTTTCTCATAAATTTTCTACAAATTCTACTCTTGACTCATCTGGAATATCTTTGTCTGACTTTCCACTTACAACTGAGTCTCTATTGTGTGATATGCATATACCTCCATCTAGGGTTACTGCTTTCATCTCTAATCTGGATACTCACAAAGCATGTGGACGATGGTATCCTTGCAATAGTCCTGAAGAAATGTGCTCTCTCACAAACTGGCTCCTATTCTCCCTAAATTCTACAATAAATACCTTGCTACTTCTTGCTTTCCTGCTTGTTGGAAATCTTGTCGTTCTTGTCTTTGAGATCTCAAGTGAACCATCTGATGCTTCTAACTATTTTTTAGCAAAGTACTAGAGTCTCTAATCAACTCTGAATTTGTTAAGCATCTTACATTGCAGGGCGTTCTCTCAGACAAGCAATATAGCTTCTGCTTCTCTAGGTCAACTGCTGATGTATCAACAATTATTGTTGAAAAGTGTTTATCGATCTTTAGATAAAAATGGTGAAGCTCAGGCTGTTGCTTTTGTTATTTTGAAGACATTTGACAGAGTTTGGTATACTGGGCTTCTCACAAGTTGAAAGGTTATGGTATATTTGGACAAATTTTAAACTGATTCAATTTTTCTTATCAAATTGTGAAATGAAAGTTGTCTTGACCAGTCATTCTTTTAGAGCTTTTTGTATTAATGTGGGTGTTTTATCCTTGGACCTGTGTTGTTCCTAATTTTCATCAACAACCTTACTGATGTCATCAGTTCTCAACTTGGTATGATGACGCAACTATTAACTCCTGTCTTAATAGCAAGTCTGATCGGTTCAATAGGGTCAAATAAGGTCAAATTGACAGTTGATCTCAATAATGATCTACAATCTGTTGCTAACCGGGGTAAGGAATAACTTGTTAATTTTAATGCCACCAAAATGAAACTGCTGTCTTTCAATTAGCCAAGACAACTCTATAATAATTGACAATGCTTCTAAGAAATTCAGACAACTTAGAACAATTATTATTTGGTGTAAAAGCAATAAAAGTATCAAACTACTTTTTTTATTGATTCTGATTATCTTTATGCATATATCTAATAATTTAATTTTGAATCAGTAAGAATTTTGGAGCAACATCTACAGGGGACAGAGAAATAAATATAAACTTAAAAAGCAGTCATATAACTTACATATGCTGATAGAACGTGATGTGAGGAACTTGTGAATGTCACACAAATCTTTTTCTAGTTTCTTGTCTTTGAATGTGAAATAGCAGACATCTCGATGAGCTTCAGAAGCTGCCATTAATTGGATTAAAGCTGAAAAAGAAACAAGATCATATTATATATATATATATATATATATATGTGTGTGTGTGTGTGTGTGTGTGAAAATATATAGAAAATAGGAAAGAACTGGTTAGGTAAATAATCCAAACTCCTTTAGTATTTTTGTTATTATTTTTAAAAAATAGTGCTCGATACAAAAGTAGAGCATAAATATAATTATTTATTTAAAAATATGATTCCAACACGCTACATAAGAGGTCTCATGTTTCAAAACAAGAGCCGAAAACTTCAATATAATTATTTGAATTAAAGTAAGTAACGAAATGTGTTGAAAAAGCATGTTTTAAATTAATTCTAAGGAGAATCAAATTCAAATTAACTAGAAAGAATTCAGTAAGATTGATCAAAACCAAGACTACCTGTCCTTCTCCACTTCCTCCATTAATGTATCCATAAAGATTTCAGATAAAAAGAAAAACCCCAAAAAACATATGTTGTCAATAAAGAGGTTCAAGTGGTTACCAAAATAACATTTGTATTTTGTCTCTGGACATTTTGATAGGAACAAAAACAGCATATCATTTTCTGAGTTAGAAAGCAACAAACTAACTTTATGAACACAAACCACCAACCACCATCACATTAAAGTTTTCAAGAGATTCCCATGAAAGTGTCTTAGTAGAGTCTTAAACATGAAGTAGTAGTTCTTTATAGCAGACACTGTTATTCTTCAACAGACCAATACATTTTATAACAATTAAAACAAAACTTCCAAGAAGTTTTCAAAATGTTTCAAAATTGTTATTTAAAAAAGGTTCATGTGAATTATTAGGTTGTGCAAAATAATGACATAATAATGTTGTTTTTTGACGTTAAAAAATACGTCAAAAAACGACATTATTACGTCATTATTTTTGCACCAACCTAATACTACAGTTTGTAAGGTTTTTGGTTGCACCCGACTTTGTTAATCATCATATTTTATGTGGACATATTTTGATGCTACTTTTGCTTGTTATTTATGTGTCATGAATCTACTTTGGTATGTGATCTACACTTCTGAGGTTTATTTAGCATTTTTAGCCGATGTATGTGCTGTTTATTGCTAGAATATTATTAATAGAACATTTTTAATATTTTAATTATATTTTCTCTGTTATATATACGTTATTATGTTTTACTATGTAGATATCATTCCAAGTTTAAATTTGTATTGTGTAGATATTTTAGTTGAAGTACATGCTGTTTATCATTAGAATATAAATAAAAGAAAATTTTTTAATATTTTTATTACATTTTCTTTACGTTATATAAATGTTATATGTTTTACTATGTTTATTGCTAGAATATAAAGAATATAAAGAATTTTTTTAATATTTTAATTATATTTTCTATATGATATAAAAATGTTGTCTTACTATGTTTATCGCTAGAATATAAATAAAAGAAAAATTAATATTTTTCTTACATTTTCTATATATATGTTTTACTATGTAGATATGGTTCCAAAATATAAATTTTGTATAGTCTGTGTAAATATTTTAATTTTTAATATTTTTATTACTTTATGTTATTATATATATATATATATATATATATATATATATATAAAAGTGAACATAGAAGTCAACACTTAGAGGCAACAGTCTGTTTCATGCTATATGCAATCGTCAGGGAGTAAACAGTTTTATTTATTTTTTATAGGAAATATGAAGAAAATATGAAGAAAAAAAAACATCATTTATTTTTTAGCAACATCGTAGCGTATCTCCTATGTTTTTGATCCACTTTTAAATGATCAGTTGCATTTCTTTTTCTCCTTGATCGGCGTACCTCAGGTAAAATCGTTGCAGGCGTTGTTAGATCAAACGTATTGAAAATCACCTCCATCGGCATTTCTTCCGCGGGACCGCTGTCAACCACGTCTGAAAAACATTGTCTGATCTGGTTACTGCACATGAATTTTTCGCCTTTCACCAAGTACATCATATTGCCAATCCGCTTTTCTATTTTTGTTACCTCCATAATGTTACCAGAAACAACCTTCTGCTTTGTACCTACTTTCACATTCGTGCATAATATATTCATTAAACTTACCTTTAAGTTGGTGATTTCCTCCAAATGCACCACAGCCCCAGTTTCCTGTACACACAGCAGGAAGATTGGCTTCTTTCTTCTCAGATTTATCATAAAATCCACAATATGCCTGAAATTACAAAAATAAATCCATTAGGTTGGATAACTGGTTAGCCTATTCTAGAGTTTTTTTTTCTTCTTTACGTATTGTCAACTACTGCAGTTTTCTCTTACACCTTTTAATTATGTTTACTTTTATTGCATTAACTACCAAAACAGTTAAATTTCAGTACCTGCTTTATTTTGGCATTTCTAATACACACCATAGGTTGTCTCTTCGACTGACAGCCATGCCTTCCAGGAGGCAGGGAGGTTTCTATATACTGGGTAAATGAGAGCCGTTTCATTTTGGAGGCATTAAAATTTACCAGCCATTTCCTGCCCCAGTCAACCACAGATGGGAGCATTGATGAAAATCAGAAACAGTATAGGACCCAGGATAGAGCCTTGGGGAACACCAGCATTTGTATGAAAAGAACTGAAGGAAAACCAGTTTAGGACGACCTTCATTTAACAGTTTGACAGAAATGATTGTATTAAATCAAATAATCGTCCTGTATACCATATCCCTGAAGCTTACGAAGAAGGCTGGCATACCAAACCCTATCAAACACCTTAGAGATATCTAGAGCCACAGCTCAAGCTTTGCTGTTATTATCAAGTTATATAAATTCAGTTAGCTGATCCCAAATCTGTACTCAAAATTGTCATAGCACATCAGGTTTTTGAGACATGTATTGCATATTTATAATCAATGTAAGGATTATATTAATATAATATACAGTAGGACAGACTGAATTTTTTTCAGCTTTGAGTAGGAGCCAGAATAGGAGAAAGACAACTCTGGATTTAAGTGTAAAAATGATAATGGGAAACCACTCCAATATCTTTCCAAAAAGGCCATGGCACAGATAATAAGGAAAAGGAATCTGTGGAGAGCTCTTTACTGTAAATAAACTGAATTATGCTCAAGGCAAGTAGTATATTATTGAATAGTACATTTATGTTGAAGGAAAATGTAGATGACAATGAGGAATAACTAAATAACTATAAAATGAATAATACTTATCACTTGTGTTCATATATTGATCTTGTCTCCCATCACAGAAACCAGCAGTAGTCACCCATTACATTTGAGCAGAACTGGTCTTGATACCTTGATTCTAACTCAGATATGTCCTGGTAGAACCTTATAAACATACAACATGACTCTTGCCTAAGTTTTTCACTGACCAGTCAATGATTACCTTTTGACTCTTGATCTCATCAATGTGCAGCAAAAACTGGGGAAGGTTGTGCTGCAATGTTCACAAAGTAACACAGTGAAAGACAAATGACCCATTAGGAAATAACAATGCAAACAATGTTTCCCATATGATAAAATAGATGTTTTAATCAGAGCTTCACCTGCTTGTCTGGGTGAGTCAGTAGATGATACTTGGAACAACTTCTATGTCAACTCTTCCCCCTATCAAATCCCAACATGGTAACTGGCAATATGAAATGGGCAAAAACAAAACTCTTGATCCTAAGCATGACTGTTAATATAGACCAGAATCCAGATATACCCTATTTCCGGTTTTGTTGTTACTTGATCTCTAAAAAACCCCCGATCCACTCTTTTACTTCCCATTCTCCTAAGTGGATACCACTTAGAAGACCAAACTTCAAAAGAAACCATCTGTTGGTCTATCAAACAGAAATAATTGAGATTGAGATGAAACAACCTCTTCCCTTTCTATGTGGGTGTTGATAGTATCACAACTTCTCACCATGCTTAGAGCACCCAAATACATTGGAAAAAAAATCAAGATGATAATGCAAGAAGTGCATTTTAAGGGATATCTAAAAAAAAACAAACACTTAGCATGTTGCTTATTAGAATAGATTTTAGTTTTAAGAGATCCAAGAAATTTCTGTGTGACTAACATGAATCCTGTGCCACTAGTTTAAGTGAATACTAATATAATACTTCCCAGTCAAGTTTGATTTTCAAAAATTTAAATGCACTGTCAATCGTTATTTTCTGTTGTCAGTTCCAATCCTACTGGGGATTAATGCAAAATACTTTCCCCTGTCCAATTAATACGCAGAAGCACACAAATGCATACTGGGATTTCTTCCTAGCCAATAAAATAGGCTGGTTCTCTGTGTCATCTGACTCAGTCTTGGTCTATATTACCTTGAAGTCAGAATGCTACGTTCGCTTGTCCAACTTCTCTTGTGTGCCAACCCCAATTCTTAGTTTATGAACATTTTTGCTGGATTACTGTTGCTTTGCCTTATTACTGTTAATTTTCCTTGCATATATTGTTTGCTTGCTTTATATTATTTTTTGCACTGTTCTTTACTTTTTCTTGTTATTGTTTATTTCGAACTTCATCAAATCTATTTATTGGGCAGTTCTGCTATTTATTTACATTGAACCATAGGCACTCACTCTACATCTGTCTTCATAATTCTTGTTCTTTTATTGTTCTTGCTCCTTAATGTTTTTTCTCATATTCTTTTACACTCAGTAACTCCTTATGTCTTAGTGACTTTAGCGCCTTTAAAAAAATCTGACATACTAGGACAATTCTGAGTACAGTTTGGAAATGTATGAACTCATATAGTCTGAAACATTTTTACCCCAGCAGCAAATTCTTTCTAGCCAGGAGATATTAGTAATTTTGGAGCCAATAGGAAATATATGACTATTATAGTCAACAAACAGGCCTAAAGTATGTAAGGTTTGTGCCAAACTTACTTTATTTAATTCCCGAACAACATGCCATTGTTTAAACTGGTTGGTATAGCTGGATACGATAAGAGCATCAATACAAGTGAGCTGAGATACTCGACGTCCCCATGAATTTCTGCAAGATCAAAAATAAAGAATCAAATTATATGATGATGATTATGATACCAGGCTGATGAATATAAATATTTGTTTAAATTTTTAAATAACATTTTCTGGCATTATATTTCATAAAATTTTAGATTGATGCAAAAATTTCCAGTGTTAGGGAAGTTTAAGAAATATCACAAGTTTACTAAGTACTTATTGTTTGCAAAAACAGTCAACTTTATAATTTTGGACAAGATATTAACTGATGCAGAGAAAGAGATTTAAAAAAAAAATCCAAAACAAAGAAAATCATGGTTAGATCCAGGAAGACATTCAACATTTCAATCTCAAAAGAATTTAATGAAAAGAAACGTTCTATTTCATGACATTCAAAGGTATTTTTTTTATTATGAATAGCTGAAATCTAAACAAAAAGTTACTGCACAATGCTACAGTGAGCAATTGGCTTGTTTGAATGATGCATTGGAATGCCAAAGAGCAAAATAATTGAGCCAGAGATTCTGCTGCATTGCATGACGTAACCTTGTGCTGAAAATACAATTAAGCAAATAATCGTGGAACAAACATGGGAAATTATTTGAGTAAAAAGCAGGGGAAGAAAATGTGAACATTAATGTGGTCTTGAATCTGTAGCAAGGGAGTCAAATTCGATATGGAGTGCAAGGGACGCAACTCTTTCCGTAGGAAAATATCTGACGCAACACAAAGCAATGTACACTGAACACGGGTGTAAACGCTTCTGCCAATTTCTCCAAGCGACCTGCTTTTTATGGAGCCCAGACACACCTCATTAGCATGCGTGTAACGCGACCTTGCAAGACTGCACAAGACCGTGAATATTAAAAAGTCACGGACGCCATCTTGGACCCTTTCTTTCTTTTCTCAACCCACAGGCCAGACAGACGCGAGGGCGTTTGGGAGGTAAGCCATTTCTATTTTCCCCACAGAATCTTTCTTGGCCATTTTCATATATGGATTTCCAGGACAAATCTATGTCTGTATGTGGTCACCTTAGTTGGTCACATAATTCCATGATATGTCATTGCCCTCATTTAATCATGTTATCAAATAGCAGAGTTCTGTCCTTTGATCACAACTGCCATGACCTTCATTGGCCACACCATATCACTGAATATATTCTTTTACAGTTTTCAACTGAGTAATTTGTATTCAGATTAATGTCCTCATTTTTTTTGTTGTTTCACATTTTGGCTGTTATGTCTTTCAGACTTCTTCAGGCGCCTGATGATCCTCATAACCTTTAAGGAATTCTGAACTGAAGCTGTTATTTAATCTAGAGGGGTAAATTGGACAGCCAAATAGGAGCAATTTAGCCCAATAAATTAAATAAATTACTTTAATTTACTTTAATTGTATATAAGACGCAATATTGTCCGTCTTTGTTGGTTTTATCATGTTAAAGAAAATAAATAAAAAAAAATCAAGCAAACCCTGCTCTGGTACTAGATAATAATTTAAGTTCTGGTACAAACTCCAGAAAAGACTATATCAATTACTATTTAGTAAAATGAATAAATAATCAAATAGCAATAAAAATAAACCAATGCTTCAAAATTGTATTTTCTTTAGATAAACCTTAAAGATTTATCATGCATTTTCAAATCTAAATGTTATATTGCTTTCATTCATTTTAGTTACATATGAAGGGAAACAAAACATTTTGGCAGAGAAAAAAATAAACAACTTTATTGATACTTCAGCATTAATCATCATTTTCAGTAATAAATGAAATATTAATAAAAAGTAAAGTTATGGTGAAGCACTAAATTTGGAAATTTTTTTTTTAACTAATCATTTGGGGAAGTTTTTTATGCTCAATCTGTACACTATAAAATTATACTGAAAGTAGTCAGGAATGAAAGCAATCATTACTGATAGAATAGGGCTATTATATGTATAATGAAAATTCATTGTTAATGATTTTACTATAGAAATGCATTGAAAATAAGGAAGAAAGGAATTGTCAGTGGTCAGGAATGAAGGCAAGCATTACTTATAGAATACGGCTATTATATGTATAATGGAAATGCATTGCTGATGATTTTACTATAGTAATGCATTGAAAATGAGGAAGAAAGGGATTGTCAGTGGTCAGGAATGAAGGCAAGCATTACTTATAGAATAGGGTTATTATATGTATAATGGAAATGCATTGTTAATGATTTTACTATTGGAATGCATTGAAAATGAGGAAGAAAGGAATTGCCAGTGGTCAGGAATGAAGGCAAGCATTACTGATAGGATAGAGCTATTATATGTATAATGGAAATGCATTGAAAATGAGGGATTGTCAGAGATCAGAATTTAATGCTAGCATTAATGAGAGAATAGTGCTATTAAATCTATAATACACCCACCCACATATGCATGTAACTACTTACCTCACAGATTTATCTTGATAATCTCCTTTCCAGAGAAATGAGCTTGAATAACCTGAATAGTTGCTAAACCTTTCAAAACCTGGAAATAAAAAAAGGAAGATTAAAATTAAGAAGAATACTAAAATGATTAAGGATGAATATTAGCCTGAATCAAAACAGTTTTTATGAATTAGGTACAACATGTCATTCACAAGTAACAAGCTCTAGACATATGGGACACAAGTTCAAGTCTCACCAAACGTTTTTCTTCCCCCCCACCTCCAAAATTGCTACATTTATATTTAACAGTCAAAAATGGCTAAATCAGTAAAACATGTTTGGAGAAAAAGCAACAAAAACAAAACAACCTTGGGGTACAATTTGGATTGATTCGTTGATTTGCTGTCTATGGCCCACAATCTTTTATCTTTGCACTTTTGTTTGCAAAGACTGGCAATACATTTTGAAGAAGTCACATGAAATTTAGGCCAGTTGGTGACAACATTTCAGCAATGTTTTGAATTGCAAGTCTATAGTAAGGCCTGCCTGTTGTCAAATGGCTCCCAGACACCTGTAATCAATCAGCTTGACAAACCACCAACTCAAGATGAAATAGTGGTAGTTATAAAACTGATGAATAGTAGGGGAAATCCCTGGAAACTATGGCATTGTTGCTGAAATGGTGCAGCAAGGTGTTGAGGTGATATTGGGGCCATAATCTACCATTTTTTATAGAATGTGAATGAGATGTTAATCTCCACAAGAGTTGAGGGGTGCTATTCTTGTTTCTTGATAGAAGTGTCCCCAACAACATTTGTGAAAACTACTGTGTAATCTCACTGTGGTTGGTTGTTAAAATCTTTGCAAGGATACTACTTCTCAATTGACTGTTGGACCATGTTGCACCAAACATTCTGCAATGTGGCTTTAGGCCTAATTGTGGTACAACAGATTTGATCCTTACAGACTTCAAGAGAAGTGTAGTGAGCAGCAAGTTGATCAACTCATGCTTCGTCAATCTCACCAAAGCATTTGACACTTTGCATAATCCAAAGTTGCGGAGTATCCATCTTAAACCAGGGTGTCCTGAAAAATTCACAGGGCTCATTAGATCTTTACAAGACAACAGGAAGAACTGGATTTGTGTCAATGGTCAACTGTAACATTGCAGCTCAAACCAGACATCAGGTTTGTTTGCTGGGTGCAGCTTCTTCTAGCTGAACATTTGTGGTTTATACACAGAAAATAATTCTTTGGTCATATTGTTAACCAAGAAAAAAAAGATCATGAGATGAAATTGTAGCAGTTGGCAAATTTTGTTTTATTGTGACATTCTCGTAAGGGCTGAGCAGGCAAATGATCCTCTGTTTTAGGCTGCTAAGGATCACTGACATACAGAGAACAAACCTTCTTTGTACTTGTCAGCTTTCGTTTTAAAAAGTCATTCATCAAGAACCCAGGGTCTGTTGACCTGTTTCATAGTCCGCCCCACTCAGCTGACCTTCTTTGTCAAGACGATGATTCTCAAAACAATTTCTGGATCCACATTAACTTTGAGTGTGCTGTTTTTGAATGGTGTGTATATTACTAGCATGAAACTTTTAGGGTTTTAGAGATATAATTACAAAATTTTCAAGGTATTTGCATGAAAGGAGGTAAAAAAATGTAGACGTATTTTTTTTTACTATACATGTAAATTTTGAGAAAAAAAACTAAAAAAAAACAGGAAAACAAAAAATATGACAGAATTGATGAAAAATGATTCCTACTCATCACATCGTGAAAGCCTTGAATATATAAAAGAGGGTCTGTTGTTCAGTAAGACGAATACAAAAGTTGCTTTATCAAATCAACTTTTCTGAAACTCCTCTCTCACATGTTTGGCACATGTGAAAGAGGAGTTTCAGTTATGACAGTCCAAAGAGCAGTGAAAAAAAGCTTGAAAAATCAAATCATACATGAAACTTGTGAGGCACCTTGTTAGTCCAGAACAGAAAGTTAGAATGTTAGAGAGGGTAAAGATCATTTGGCCAAAAATGCTTTCATTTCTTCAAAGCAAACATTTTTCCAAGCTCTGATTTGTGAGATGGGCTTTGCTGTGTCACCTAATTTTGTTTTTTCACATCATTTGCATACCCGTTACTTTCCACTATCTTTAATTGAATAACATGTCTGATTTAAAAAATAAAAAATATAAAAAACGTCTATCTCACTAGCTTTTTGATCAACATTTGTACATCCAGGAGTATAGGAAAACTCTGGTAGCCATGGGTGATTGTATGCTTGTGATGGTTCAAAAATTCCTCCTTCTTGGTTGGAATCACTTTCAGTCTCACTGTCACACACATTGCCAATATATGTGTTGCTTTCACTGTCCATGAAAAGTTCCTTTATTGACATAACATATCCACACCTTGCCCTGCAGGTCACCATTGTGATCGAAAGATGAACAATTTTAAAACACATTATTAAAATTTGCTGATAAAATAACTACTTCAATTAGGACAAAATGGCAGACATCTGGTCATTCCCAATTTGTATCACAAGCTTAATGATGTCGTTTCCATAATAATAGGTTATTTTTTGAAATGTACTTTCCTTTTGAAACAAAGCTCTGTCACTCAGCAAATATGTCTGCCCAGAGAATACTGAGAAAGAGTATCACTGGCAGACATGTATGTCTGCAGAGTCATTAAGGTTAATAAACATTGAGTTCATGAAGTACTAACTTAGATGGCCTTGTTCACTTTGAAGATGCTTACATGCCAAAACAGATGCTGTATGGTGAGCCTGAGCAAGACAGACATGCTCAATGCAAGTCACACAAATGCTTCAAGGACAACTTTTAGGACACACTTAAAAAGGCCAATGTAGATACTAACTCCTGGGAACATCTTGCATTAGGCAGGGAGACATGGAGAAATCTGACTGCTGTTGGTGTTGAAGAATTTGAGAACAACAGAGTTGCTTATGCCGAGCTGAAGCAAGCTGGAAGATGTCAATTCTATTCTCGAGATGGACACATTTTGTGTAATGAATGTAGCTGTGTCTGCTTCTCATGGACAGTTGAGATGTGTGCGTGTGTTTGTGTGTATACACACACAAAGTGTAACAGGGAAATTGTCCAAATCATGTAACAGCATAATTATCCATCCCAGAAAATGTTTAATATCTAAAAAAACACTAAACTAATTGAGTTTCTTTTTTCCAGGTTTTCAGATAAGATATTTATCCATCTTGACACCATTTTTTATAAGAATCACTGAAAAACCCTTTGAGTCATTCAGCTAAAAAGAGAGCAGGTTAAAATTGTTTTGTATCAGACCCACTGTCTTCCCAACTGAACAATGGTGAGAGAAAAAAGATCATCCAGGCCTTCAGTAATGATATCAACATTCATACTCTGGCTTCCATCTTCAAAGTCCATTCAAGTACCATCAACAGAATGGTGAATAAGTTTAAAAAAGCGGGAACAGTAGAGAGGAAAACTGGATCAGGAGTTCACAGCAGGAAGAGGGATCATCATTTCAACTTAGAACTAAAGAGATCAATTAGAAAAGATCCAACTCAATCCATAAGACATTTGGCACATGTGAGAGAGTAGTTTCAGCTATGACAGCCCAAAGAGCAATGAAAAAGAGCTTGAAAAATCAAATCATACATGAAACCTGTGAGGCACCTTGTTACTCCAGGACAGAAAGTTAGAATGTTAGAGAGGGTAAAGATCATCTTGAATAAGTTGGAAAATAATTCTGGAATAATATATATATATATATATATATATATATATATATATATTTGAAGTTTATTTTAACACTTCATCAGTTTCTGATCCTTAGGTATGATTAATTAATCATGAACATGTCATTTTCATCTATGATTGGATTCATCATGATACTTCTCTCGTGTTAAGCTTATAAAGTAAGAATACATTCTTATTGCTCAAATTAGAGTCTAATAGTGTTATAATAAAGCCAGAGAATTCCAGTAGGATATCTTTAATCATTTCTAAGATACAATGGCTCAGAGATTAATCTGACAACAAGACAATTTGCTGTTACATCAGTGTGTGTGTGTGTGTGTGTGTGTGTGTGTATATATATATATATATATATATATATATATATATATATATATATATATATACATATACATATATATATATATATATATATATATATATACACACACACAGGGTTTTGAATTCAGATTTTTCTTTCCTTGCAGCTACCAGGTAGGTTGGGTTTGTTAGCTTTAGCCACCAGTCAACTTAGGAGAAGGAAAACACAAATCATAGATGGGGCTTCAGATCTGATATGAAGTTTAATAGAGTTTGTCAGAAGTTTTAGTTTTAAAATGTCATAGCATTCTGAAATAAAATATATAAATCATCACACAAACCTTTGATTATAAGGCATTCGTTATCTTCCAAAACTTCAGTGAAAAGTCGAGCTAATAATAATTCTGGACAAATGACAAAACGAATTTCTTCTTGTACACATCCACCTCTTAAGACACCACCACCAATTCGTTTGTTTGCAAAGTCAACCTAAAATGAAACAAAAACCATACAATCACATTAGAATTTTGCATGTTCCCTTGTTACTTCATTAGCACGTGTTATGCCCTGCCATTACCTCAGATAAATAATTGACAATTCCATTTTCATTGCAAAAGAAGAAATGGAAGAAAAAGTTATATTAAAGACGCAGTTTTGTTTTGGCTGGTTTGGTTTGTTTTGTTTTACAGCATATCAACTTCAATGGGTTATTTTAGTGCTGACAAAATTTTTATTGTTGGCAATATATTTTTTTCAAAAATCTATTTCTGGTAATATTCTTCCTTCAAAGATCTATTTCTGGTAAAATTTTTCCTTCTAAAATCTATTTCTGGTAATATTCATCCTTAAAAAAATCTATTTCTGGTAATATTTTTCCTTCAAAAATCTATTTCTGGTAATATTTTTTTTCAAAAATGTATAGCTGGTAATAACTTTTTACCAAGTATTTCTGGTACTAAGACCTATTTTTACACTTTCATAGTGTTTTGGCACCAGTTTGAGGGTTAACTATTTGCCCATAGCTGGGACCCAAACAGGTGTTACCACCCCGATGCTGTTTTGTTTTAGCGAGAAAAAGAAAGAATGCATAGAATAAAAACACAAGAAAAGAAAGTAAGTTTATATACCAGAAGATTGGTGGAAATTGATTTTTTAACCCCAGAAAATGATGTCATTTCATTACTAAAATAATAAAATCTCTATTGAATTAAATTAAAAAACTGTGTTATGCGTTTGATATTACCTGAGATAAATAATGGATCGTTCTGTTCTGATTGCGAGGAAAAATGGATGGAAAACGTATGTCAGAGATGCTGTCTGGTTTTAGTGAGAAAAAGAATAGATAATAATGAGAGAGAGTAAAAGAAAAAAGGAGAGGGAAGACAGAGGGAACAATAACACAATCAGGTGCTTAACAGCTGCATCAGTGAAAGTAAGAAAGAAGAGAAATAGAAGAGAATGAAAAATAAAGAAAGGAATGAACAGGATAAGAAAGAAAGAAAGAAAGGAAGAAAATAGGAGGGAATGGATGGGAGAAAGAAGAAAGATCATAGAAAGGAATGCAAAATAGAGAAGGAAGGAAGAAAGAAAAAATTGAATAGAACAGAAAATAGAGAAAGGAATGGAAGGGAGAAGAAAGAATTGAAGGAAGAAAGAAAGAAAATAGAAGGGAACAGAAAATAGAGAAAAGAAAGAAAGGGAGAAAGGAAGGAACAGAAAATAGAGAAAGGAATGGAAGGGAAATATAAGAGAATGAATAAAGGGAATGGAAGGAAGAGGAAAGAAGTAACATAGAAGGGAACAGAGAAAGGAACAGAAGGGAGTAGCAAGGGGAGAAGAAAGAAAGAAATAAAGACCATCGAAAGGAACAGAAAATAGAGAAAAGAACAGAAGGAAAGAAAGAATGGAAATAGAAGGGAATGGAAAATAGAGAAAAGAAAAAAGGAAGAAAGAAAGGAACAGAAAATAGAGAAAAGAATGGAAGGGAGAGGAAAGAAATTGTTTCTAAGAGTAAAATGGACATATATGATTTTCGTCTTATAATTTTTCTTTCTATGTATCTCTCTTATTCAATATTATTCAAGTACCATGAAATTTTCACAGATACCACTAGTAAAAAAAAATAACTTTTGACACCACTAACAAATAACTTTTGCCATTGTGCCATAATTATATAATCCTAATCTTATCACTTTGCTACTGCCTTTTCTATAAATATTTTTATGATAATTGTTCTGATGAACTTTCCTGTATGGTTCCACCTAGATATTATGAATTTAAATGCAGTACTAGATTGGCAGCAAGGTCTCATCATTTTATACTTGGAATGGCTAGATGTAATTTCAAATTCTATGCTAACAGTTTCTTTATTTGTACTTCTTGCTTGTGGAATTCTCTTTTGACTTCTTGTTATCTTCTGTCTTCTTAATTCCTGTTCTTTTAGTGTTCTTTCTCCTTAATAGCTTCTTTTTTTTTTTTTCATATTCTCTAATACTCAGTAACCCCTTGTGCCTTTATTGCCTTGCTTTGGGTGAAATAATTAAAAAACAAATTGTATAGCTTACAAATGCAAAATTTCAGTAGTTTTGTCATTATTTGATAATGCAATGTATTTTATGCCTCAGCAACATGCGATGTACCAAATTTTTTTTTTGATCATTTCATCACAAGCAAGGCAATAATGTCACTAAGATGCGGGGGGGGGGGGGGTACTAGGATTGAAAAAGAATGAGAAGACTTCAGTGAAGAGACATTCATAATAAATTCTTACCGTTTCTAATTTTAAATCTTTCACCTTGAAGTCACAAACAAAAAATAGCAATAGTTAAACAAGATTGTTTTATGGCACCTTGAACTTATATGGTGGTCATATCGAATTAAACTAGTTCTTTTAAGCAAGGTGTCCTTATCTTTAAATGTAAATTTAACTGCTTGGAGTGGGATAATTTTATGTGATGTTACACTGGTAATATCCTGTCAGCTACCCCAAAAAAATTAGTGTTTTGGCTACTATTAACACCATATACAAATCAGATTCTCTTCTATACTAAGAAATCCAGTATAATGGAATTTCCCAAGAGTTATCAAGTCAGCTGTTCTGGCATAATCATTGCCTTTCTTAATATCTCCTAATTCTCTTGATTCACTGTCTGATTCAATACTTCAGTAAGATCAGCATGAAGGATTTTTTTTAATCATTTCACCCCAAGCAAGCTGATAATGCCACTAAGATGCCAAAGTTACTGAGAGTGAAATAATCTGAGAAAATGTTAGTGAGGAGAAAGGAGAATAAAAGAACAGGATCCAAGAAGACAGGTGATGGCAATTGATAGTGCATTTAAATATTTGAAGATGGTAGTTGACAGGAAAGCAAGAAAGTGGAAGAGTTCCACTTTCCAATGAGAGAGAAGAAACTATTAGAACTTATGGTTACATCTAGCTATTTCAACAGCTAAATAAGACCTAATTGCCAATCTAGTACTAAACTTAAATTCATGAAGTTGAGGTATCAAATAATTTCTTTAAAAATATCTTGTTAGCTACTTCAAGACAAATTTACCTGAAGATATCTTTTCAGCTTCTCCTAACTTATTAATACCCAAGTTTAAATATTTTTTTAATTTTTACACAAATGCTTGTGTAAAATTTTTAAAAAACTTTTACTACAAAATTACAATATATTTTCATCAAATGTTTATATTTTCAGTATTTTTCTTTCTGTAAACATTAAAATGAGATTATGTATATACAAGAGGTTAATGGAAAATGCCAAAGACGATGTGATACATACAAAGACATTCTTAGTTACATGTTGCCTGATTCTGGAAAAATATCTATGATTGAAATATTTTAAAGTTAAATATTTTTAAGCAGTTTGATTTCTTGTGTTAAATATAAGAATTACACATCAAGTAATTCTTTATTTATAAGTTCAGCTAAGGACATAATTATATAAATTCTCCCGTTTGACACACTAGAGCCCTGATGACTCCATATGAAATATATCTGATTATAAATGATTAAATCATGATTACAAATCAAAATAATATTAAAATAAACAAAAGGACACCTTTTTGATTCATTAGCCCCCTAATGATCCAGAACAAAATATATGATGATTATAATTATGATTATATATCAAAATAATGTTAAAATAAAAAAACTCCTGTTTAAAACACTAGTTCTCTGATGACCCCAAAATGAAATATATATGATTAAATTATAATTAAGCTGACCTGTCCTCCATGTTATGTAGCATATGTTGAATATTTCTAAACAGTCTTTCTTTTAGTAGTAATAAAGATCTTTAGGGGATCAATGACATTTAAAACCAATCAAATTAGAAGGTTAAAAATTTAAAAGAAAAAAATTATATGATTTCTTAAAGTGATTTTTGCAAAATCCTAAATACATGTCCTTACCTCTAGAAACCCAGGGCCTGTGTCCTCAATTGTTCCTTTGGAAGAACAATAAAGTCGGGATAGTGTTCTCTGGGATGTTACCCAGTCTGGAAAATCCTTGAGACATTGTCGCTGGAATGTTACTGTACCATTTGGCACTGGAATGAAAAAAAAAAAATTAAATGTAAACAAAGCAATTTCTAAAGAATTAATGGATTTTATTTTTTAATTTGATATATTTTTATTACTCCAAAAGTTATTTTTAGTGGATGGCTGTTTCAGACACAAAACTGAGCAGATATGCCTTTCAAGAAAATCTGAATAAGTGGGTCTTGCTTTAAAAGAAATTAGGGTTAATTTGCATTGTAATACTCAAAAACCAATTTTAATGAAAATTTTCCATTATGGTGTGAAATTGCCTGATTATTTCAAAAATAAGAATAAAAGTTTGTGCTTGAATACTGTTTATGAGTTATCAACAATATAAGTTTGACCTCATTCACATCGCAGCTACAGAACAGCTGCCATTACTGGCTTTAGTTACATATGTTTGCCTCATGAGTAATAATGTGTGGAAGCTTTACTTGTCTTGATTACTGCACAAAGCACAAAGTTTAAAATGAATGCACAAAATTTTAAAAGTAACCCAACATAAAAACCTCACTATTCCAAATATATCAGTAAAAACAAAAAATAAAATAAAAATTATGTGTCTAAAAGGATAAAAAAATATTTTCCTTTTTTTTTTTAATAATGTTTTTTTTTTTGTTTCTTTAAATTGGTGTTATGAAAGCTTACTTAAAATCTGACAATTATTTGATTTTTTGCAAGAATTTCCAAAACAATATGTTTTTCACAAAAAAAAAAAAAAAAAAAAAAAAAAAAAGCGCATGTTCCATGAATGGATAAAAAAAAAAAAAAATGTTTTTCATTTTTTTATTTGATTTTTTTTAAGGAAATAATGCATTTATCAACAAAAAAGAAACACATGAAAGGATTACAAAATTTCAATTCAAAACATAATCAAAAAATACTTTGGTTGTTCTTAATAAACATTTTGATGATACAAACTTTGTTTTTATTACATCCAGGGCTTTTAAAAGCATGATTATTAAAAAAAAAATAGCAATGAAAATGAATATTTTTTCCATTGTTTTTCTAAATAATTTAAATGTCTTAAATTAATCAAAATTTAAACCTAAAGCCTTCTTAAGACAATATCATTATTTCTTCTTTTTTTTTTTTTTTTGGAAAAAGTGTTCACCCAAGACATTATATTTGTTTAGAAAATCTTTCAATTGTTTTTTTAAATAGTTTAAACCAATTTAAAAAAAGAATTTATTTATTAAAGATTGTTTGGTTAACCAATTCTTACCAAAAAAAAAAAGAAAAAAAAAAAGAAAAAATTCAGGCATTAATCAAGGCCTGTGCATTTTAAATTTCACAAAAATTACACAGTAATCAAGACGAGCAAGAAGAAAAGAAAATCAGTAAAAAAGGCCATTAACTAAATAAGCTTCTACACATTACTACTTGAGGCAAATGTATGTAAACATTGCCAGTAATTGTGGCTGGAGTGTAGATTTGACACGAATAAAGTCAAGCTAAAATTGCTGATAATTCCTAAATGGTATTTGAGCGCAAACTTTTATTGTTATTTTTAAAATAATCAGGCAATTTTATACCATAATGAAAAATTTTCATTACAATTGGTTTTTGGGGATTATAATGCAAATTAACCAGAATTAGAACCTTGCTTGGTTGTGAAGCTCTTTGTAGATGCGCATTTAAATCATGCTGGATCAGACAGAGGTTTCTCCTGCAAAGGAGGATGCAGGTTCGAATCCTGTTGGAGGGTACATTTTCTTTAACAAGTTTTCTTGAGTATGTGGGCTGGTAGATGAAACAAATAGTTTAAACTAAAAAATGCAGGTATCCAGTAAATATAACATTTGAATATATATATATATATATATATATATATATATATATATATATATATATATATATATATATGGTGCAATGTATAAATTGTCATCTAAATTACACAAAAATGAAAATAACACTGATATCTCATTTTAACAGATATATTTACCAAAATTACACAAAAAATATCTTGAAATACTATAGAGTAAATTTATTCAATAAAAACGACATTTGCTTCAACCATAGCCACCAGACAACTTTGGAATCTCTTGTAACTCTTCTGAACAGTCACCTTGTTTAAGTTGGTGAATGCTGCCATAATCCTTACTTTGTTCATCTTTGGTGTTAGGAGTTTTGTTGCTCGCTAACACATAATAATAATGTGGTTTGCAGTCTGGGGAGTTAGGTGGCCAGATGTTAAGGGGTGATGTGGCCATAGAATTTGTGAGAACAGTAATTACAAACTGGGAGACCAGGATAAAGTGCTCAAAACTGGGAGTCTCCTGACACTGCCAGGAGTGTTGACAAGTCTGTCATTTGGTGTACAGTAAAAGTTATATATTAGCTATTCAAAGCAACATTGACAACAGAATATATTATGCAAGCATTCAAGTATATTTGTCACATAAGAAAAGTAGCAATTCTCATAACCAATAATACCAATAACTTAGGAATACTCACTTTTAGTTGTGACACGCCGAAAGTAGTGCAGTATACATTTAAGCTTCTCCAATGTGTGTGGTGTCACATTCTGATACAAACTAAAACAAAAAAAATTTATCAAAATATTTTGAAAAACATTCATCCGGTTTCATCAAAATCCAAAATTTAGATTGTTTTACTTTCACTGCACATCAGCTACTATATAATGGTCATTTTGAGTAAAACAAGATTATTTAAACCCTTAAATAGACTCTCAGTTTTTATCCCAAAACTCAGAATGCTTTCATGGCACATTAACAACTATATAATGGTCATTTGAGACAAACAAGTTTCTTTTTCTTTTTTGCTTCTCTGTAAGCATTACTTTTGATGAAATATAAAACCCCAATATTTTTCCACCCAAAAATGCCTGAAAAATGGATTTCAGTATATCAATTATCTGTTTACATTAATTAGTGGTTGATTTCAACTCTACAAGAGTTGGTTAAAAAGCTGACCAAGATATAAATGTAAGTAGACACACCAGTTGGTAGACTAAAAGACAATGTAGTGTACTAGAATACAACAGTTCAGTCAACCCTTGTATATCATATATCTACATAATAATATATAAACATGAATCACTTGTATGAAAAGTATTTATTAAAAAAATGGATGAAAGCTTTCATTCATTCTAATGATTACATATATAGAGACATAGAAAATAATAAAGAGCAGATGGAGAAATGCAATGGAAACAATTTTTACTATAAAAAAGCATTGGACATGATGTTTATTATAAAAAGGTGTTGGAAATGATTTTACTATAAAAAGGCATTGGATATGATACTTACTATAAAAACGCATTGGATATTTTTACTATAAAAAGGATTAGAAATGATTTTATAGTAAAAATACATTGCATATGATTTCCCTGGGAAAGTGAACTGCCAATTATTTCACTATAAAAAGCATTACAAATTTCTTTACTACAAAATAAAACTAAGAGGAACACTTTCATCTAAAAAGAAAAAAAGAAGAATGTGCAAAAACCTAAAATTAAAAATGTTACCTGGTGAAATTTATGCTGGGATAATTGAAGTATTCTGAGTTTCGTTTGAATGTGTTTCGCCTAGGAAACGTACAGAAAAAGGCATTTGCCAAAAGGCAGGCAACTTGCTCTTGGCTAAATGTGATGCTTCTGTTGGTGTTCTTTTTCAGCAGAGGAATGGGCTAGAAAGCAGTGTAAAGGAAAACAACAATTACAAGGGAAAAGGAAATGACACTTAATATATTAGCAATGCTCAGCTACAGAATCAGCAACTTTCACACAAACACAATCGTACACTTTCTTTTTGGGTTATCCTGTTGCCTAGCTACTGAATTCTGATCATATCCATGGCATTCATTTCTTTTCTAAAGCTCTTGATTTTTTTTCCTAGTAGTGGGTTATGAAATTTTGAATATCTTAAGAACCAGTTAGCAACAAATCAGAGAGCACTTTACTTCATAGTAAGGCATCATTGAGTGAATTATGAAGAATACAAAAATTGGCAGAAATTTTCTGCATCTCCTCCAAGAGCTTATTAAAATCACTGCATTCATTAATTTTGCACTTTTTGACTTTTTAAAATGATTTTCCAACACACTTTTCATTGCATATTGATAAAAGCCCCCCTCACCAATTATTAAGACATCCTTGTATTAAGCACTTAAGAGTATCATGTTCAATGTTAAAGGATACTAATCTTTTAGTCCCTTACTAAGCAACAACTGAAATTAATTACTAATATAGTAAAGGATATGTGAATTGTGTTATGGCTATCAGCACAGAACATGGGATTTTGGCATGTTGAGTTCAAATTCCAGCCAAGGCCACAGCATTAACTTTCACGCAAATACCCTTTGGAAAGGGGTATGAATCCATCTCTTTTCACAGGATAGACTGGGCTTTATAGCTTTGATTAGTTAGCAGCCTAGGAGCACTGGGCAGGATATAATACATGGCTAGTTTAAAATGGGGTATCAAGTACAAAAATTTCCCAGTCCCTACAATGACTGTCATGCTAGTAGGAGTCTCCATCAAATATCCTTCTTTAGTACAATGAAGGAGGAGATGCTGCCACAGGATTAGAATCCCCAGAACTAGGCTTTCCTCACTACAGAACTGAACTACATGATAGTAGAAACACAACAAAGAATTTCAACAGATATTACATTTTGATCTCAGTGTGAATTGATTGATTTTCTATGACTTATCAACCCTTTGCAGGTTATTCAAAACCAGAAATATTTTCAGAGTGTAAGAATTTTTTTTGAGATGATAATGATTTAGTGATACAAATCTTACTAATTAACCTATAGCTGGGGGTAGAAGAATTGGATTCATACCTAATCAGAATTTGATAAACAAACAAGAAATTATACAGTGGATATAAAGAGGGAGATCAATTCTATATTACAATCAATATATGAACTGATCCCTCACTTTGTGGCAACGGCACGTACTATATTTTTATGTCAGAGAATATAAATAAATCTAAAAGACATGCCTGTGTAGCTAATTAGTATTTATTGATTGATTGATTCGTTTTCTATGGCTGATCAACCTTTTGCAGGTTATTTAAATACAGAAAATATTTTTAGATTGTAAGAATTTTTTTGAGATAATAATGGTTTAATGATACTAGTCTTACTAATTAACTCATAGCTGGGGAAGAAAAGATGGATTTATACCTTTTCCAATGGTATTTGCACATAAATAAATATAAGAAACCCAACTGGAATTAGAACTCAGTTTTTTTTGATTAACAATTCTGAGCTATTATCCATTACACCACTGCATATCCAAGCTTACAGCATTTGGTATTCCCAAGTAGTTACCAATCTAGGTACTGACCAGGCTCAATATTGCTTAACTTCAGTGATCATACAGGAATAGGTGTTTCAATATGATGTGGCCAATAAACCAATCTCAGTGTGAAGGCCATGTAAAGGAGTGCTGGGGATAGTATGTACAAGTAAGCATATCCAAGCTTACAGCATTTGGTATTCCCAAGTAGTTACCCATCTAGGTACTGACCAGGCTCAATATTGCTTAAATTCAGTGATCATACAGGAATAGGTGTTTCAATGTGATGTGGCCAATAAACCAATCTCAGTGTGAAGGCCATGTAAAGGAGGGCTGGGGATAGTATGTACAAGTAAGCATAATGTGGTTTATCTTTTGAAAATAAATTCCTTACCAAAGTGCAAATGTAAGGAAGACGAAGGGCAAGTTTAATCATTGAGGGAAGTTGTTTCTCAAAGAATTCTTCACGTTTTGATTCTTCCATCTGAAAAAAGAAGAAAAGAAACAAAAAAACAAGATAACAGTTTTATGGTCAGTTATTTGATTTCAAATTAAAGATTACAAAGCTAGTAATCAGAGTAAAGGTGTAATCAAATATCAAGCAAAAGGCTAGAGTTCATGCCTTTATAAAAAAAAGAACATAAAACCAAACCTGATTCAAATATCAACAGAATTGAACATCATATGAAAATCTTTGATGAGGAAAGAACAAACATTAGGTTAAAGACTCCAAAATCAATGGCCAACTGGATATAAACACTAGTTTCTTCTCTTGCAATTCTCATCCAGCTTCTTGCTTTCCAATCAACACTGTGAAAAATTTAAATGGAATGTCAATTATCATCTTGTCTTCTTAATCCCTGTTATTTTGTTCTCTCTCCTTAAAAATGTTTTCTTTTTCTCATATTTTTCCCCTTGTGTCTTAGTGGCTTTATTGCCTTGCTTGGGATGAAATGATTAAAATAAAGTTTGTCAGATTTATATACTCTAGTTCAGAATAATGAGAAGAAGGAACCTTGTTAAGAAGGAATGACATAATCCCCCAATAACAGTGAAATAAAAATAATCTTAATCTACCCAATGAATTAAATAAAGGGTTCAATTTGAAATTTAAAGACTCTTAGCAAAAATGGCAGAAGAAAGCCAGAGGATAAAAAAAAAAAAAAAAAAAAAAATGTAAACATTCCTTGTAGATATTTTCATACGCCATTCAGCATAAGCAATAAAGAATAAATACAGCAGAAAAAACGGGATAGTCAGCATCAAAAGAATCAAGGTATTAGGTTGGTGCAAAAATAATGTCGTTTTTTGACGTTAAAAATACGTCAAAACGACATTATTTTTGTACCAACCTAATAGAAATTTGTTATTAACAAATTTTTATAATTAATGCTGGATTTTCATTTTTATTTATAATTAATACTAGATTTTTATTTTTATAATAAAGAATTTTTATTATTAATACTGGATTTTTATTTTTATAACACTAGATTTTTATTTTTATTAATTAATTATTTTTATTTTTCAATACTAGATTTTTATTTTTATAACACTAGGTTTTTATTTTTATTAATTAATTATTTTTATTTTTCAATACTAGATTTTTATTTTTATAATTAATACAGGATCTTTATTTTTTAATTAATACTGTTTTTTATTTTTACTATTAATCCTGGATTTTTATTTTTATTTTTTAATACTGAAGAAATTATTAAACTACGAAGTAGGATTTTTATCAAAGTATTTTTCCAAATAAATTAGGTTATTTAAATTTCATCAATTGGTTTACTTTGTTTAACAAATTGTAGTGTTTGTAAATCTCAACAAAAAAATGTTAACATTAACTTCAACAATACTAAATAGTGTGTGGATTTCAATGTGTGTCAGTGCATTGCAAAACAATTCTCATGTTATAAACTCCACTAACCCAACCCATTATCAGGACCAAGATATGTTTTATTTAAATGGAATCCACTGTATTTTGAAATTTCTTAAAAAATAAGTTTAAAAGTATATCTGAGAAATGAGCTAAGAATCCCAAACTGAGATGACAAATACTACCTTGTGTTCTGTGAAGCATTAATTAAAATGAACAGACATTGTAGAAGAGAATAATACATTCTATTTTCATTCAAATACCTGTCTCTTTTCATAGAAAGCCAATAAAAATGTTGATGGGGACTAAAGTTAACTCACCTTTTCAAATAATTGGTGAAGGGCATGAAATTTCCAGACACCTTTATAACGAAGATTGTATTTCAAGATGGCAGCCTGAAATAAATGATAAAAATCTAATAATTTTTTTTGCATTCTTTTATTGGTCATCATTTGTGAAAGGGAGTTTTTAAATGTATTTTTCAAATAATTTTGTTGTATTTTGCTCCTTCATGGAGTAGGTCTTTTCATCCACTGGTTTTATAAAGATTCTGAAACAATTTACCATAGGTACCTCCACTAATTTGGTATAAATTGTTGATAACTAAGGTTTAGAATGAATTTTTAAAAATGAAAAAACATTCTTGAAAATTTCATTTTAGCTTTAATTGAAATCTAAATGATTAAATTTACTATTTCCAGTAAGCAAAATACTCTGGTGTATTTCAAATAGAAGTTATATAGATTGGAATGTCAATTTTTTTGCTCACTTTCACAAAATCCATTACAAGTGGCCATTTTCCACATTTTAAGACATTTGTAAACAAAATTTAATTATCAGTTTAAAAAAATCTTCCAAAAATAAAATATATATTTTGACACAATATTTGAGGAAAATCAGCAAATTTAAAGTTAAATTAATCTGATTTGAAACAAATATTACTTACTTATAGCATAAAAAACATAGTATACAAGCAGCTCTTAACCATGGGTCCTGTTTTTCTTATGTATTGATTGATGGCACTGACAGCTAAGTATGGATGACCAGAATTGACATAAATTTACATGTTTTTAACTACCTAGTAATTTTTGCAAATTAACATATTTTCAGCAATTATCTAATATTTTATTGACTTTTAGTTACTATAGATCTATAGCCTTATGTTTGAAGATGCTTTCTGAAATAAATAAAATTTAAAATATTATAAAAAAAGAATAAACTGAAAAGAAATAAAAAAAAAACTACTAACAAAAAAAAAAAAAAACCATTTCTTCTAGGTTGTTTTTTCTTAAGTTAAAAAAAATTTACTCAACTGAAGTATGACACACATTAAAATAAATACATAAAATAAAAATATTTAGTGAAATAGAAATTAAAAAAGTAACTTATTTTAAAGTTTTAAAACTTTGAAGGGATGATGTGCATAGCTTCTCTAATTAATTAATGTCATAGTTATATTGCATTTTTTAGTTTATGATTTAGTGCAGATTTTCAGGAAAACAGCAGTAGTTTGAAAAAAAAAACAAAAAAAAAAAATGGATGATTTACATTTTCCAAGGAGTCCTATTTTTAAGTAATAAAAAATTTTTGGAAAGAAAATTTAATTTCTAAAAATTTCATGAAATTAAGTAAGTGGAGAGGGTAACATATGTCAAAAAAAAATATTTTTACCAAGATTTTCTAAGAAGAATTTACAAATCAATGCATTTTTCACCAGAAAAAAAGCACAAAAACTCTAATCATGATTATTATTTCAACTCTGATGTAAAAAAAAAATTTTCAAGCAAAATTTTTAATGTTAGAAAGGAGTAAAAATTAAAAAAAATATTTTTTTCTTTCCTCTTAATAATGACGCAAACATTTTAATGATAAAACTTTGTTTTTATTAAGTTTGCGGCCTTTTTTGCATCATGCTATGCTTTTTTTCAGTGACAAGTGAAGATATACCATAAAAAGAAAATGCCGTTTGACATCATCAATGCAAAGGAGATAACTTTACAACAGCAAAATGTTTTCAACATTACAGACTAAAATCTAAGTAAGCCATGGTTTTCTTCATTTTGAATTCTTCTAATAAATCCATTTTTCTCTCAAATAGATTAAGAACATATTCATCATCCTAATAATACATTGTATAATATACTTTGCATTATATTTAAGAAATGATTGTAAACCTACACAAGTCTGTATACTTACCTCAAGATCATGTGAAGATTTTATTTTCAACATCAGTGCCAACTGGATAAGCTCCCAACGTTGTTTCAGCTGGGGAAAAATTGTAAAAATGCTAATTAAACATCTTCTCAATTGAATTTTAATCTAGTGGCATGACTGAAATTGTGTCACTTAGGCTTACAAGGAAGAACTATTTTGTAGGAAGAAATGTGCAAAATCAGCTTTTTAAATCAGATTGTCCTTTAAATCCAAATTCAAAGCAATGAATGATTATCAGGAGTGTGCACTGTTGGTGGGAGCCAAGAATATGTAAATTGCACCCTCAGCAGACGGGTAAGATTCTCACTAAAGAGACCACCTTTCAGGGATATGTTTGCACACTTAAGTATATGAAGTAAAAAGAGTCAAACATTATAGAAATTCTTTTTAAAATACTTCAAAGCCTTGGGTACTTGAAAAAAAATTCTGAAATAAACTTTGAAATAAAAGAATGAAAATAATTTTCAAAAATGAAAACAAAAATAATTGAATGAAAATAAATAAAAATAATTTAAAAAAAATGAAAACAATTTCAAAAAGATTGAAAATAATTAAAAAGAAAGAAAATAATTTTAAAAACATTGAAAATAATTAAAACTAAGAATGAAAATAATTTTAAAAATAAAATTTTAAAAACAAATTAAAATAATTTTAAAAAAATGAAAACAATAATCATTGAATGAAAACAGCTAAAAATAATTTAAAAAAGAATGAAAATAATTTGGAAAATATTGAAAACAATTAAAAGTAAAAATGAAAATAATTATAAAAATAATTTTAAAAAGAAATGAAATTAATTTTAAAAATAATTAAAAAGGGAATGAAAATAATTTTCAAAAGAAATTTAAAAAAAATAAAAATAATATTAATAATAATTAAAACAGACTGAAATTTTAAGAATGAAAATGTAAAAGAAATCTTCTACAAACGACTGACCTTTCCTTCCACAGCATAATCATTATGGATTGAACATGGCATCTTAACATGATGGTCACCCCAGCAGTCAGTATAGTTGGCAGGTGAAGGCTTAGGTTGAACATCTCCTTCACTGTCATAATCATACTGAAAATAGGCACATGTATTTTTTTTTATAAAAGTTTTTTGCATCAAGTCAGAGGCATGTTAACTACATTGTTTTATGTGTACAGCTGTCAGATTTGCCAAACAAGACACTGTCCTCAAACTTAAATGATTAAGAATAATATTTTGACGATATAAGTTAGTCTTGTACAGAAATGTTATTTTCTCTCAATTTATATATATATGTATTGATGCCAATTAGAAATCATTTGAAGAAGTTGTAAAAATTGGCCATCACAAATCTGGCACTAAATTTCCCTAAGAACAGTTTCAGATTTCTTGGGTTACTGCAGAGATTTGCCACTACAGTTTGGTGGCAATAGCTGCTGCATCAGCTGTTTTTGAACACTTGCAAACACTAGTAAAGCAATTTCACTTTATCTTATAATGAGCATGCGCGGAAGCATCGTCGAACTGCATGTGTATTTTTTCATCGGGCACACTATGGAGTACCATAATGGACTCAACTGAGGACTACAAGAAGAAGATGCACGAATCATCTGGTGTCTTTTTTTGGGCAACAAAAGCCATTGCGGTCAGTCGTCCGTTCGTCGGCAGCAGTCGTGGGTGCTGTTTGCTGTCAAAGTGTTCATTCGGAAGAGAAGGCGTTTGTTTCAGGTTCATGAGAAGGCGGTTGTTTTTGTTTCGCAAGAAGGAGTCACCTCCCCCCCGTTTTCTCACACACATCTTTTGTGCTTTTTTTTTTTTATTATAACCTGCTTATGTTTAATCTAAAACATAGCTTCAATGAATGCAGGAAATGATTCTTGTTGTGTAAAGTGAAAACAACTTATATTGTCCACAATGAAGTAGAATTTTGAAAAAAAAATCTTAGTAAGGTTTCTTTTTTCTTTATTAATCAACATGTACTGATTTAGAGAGTATTTTAAAAGGTAGGATGAAGTGGCTAGCTGTTTCCATAAGTGTATTCTAATATAATCATCAGTAATCTCTGGCAAAATCCCTTATCAAGCAATTTGCAGATCCTAATGATGGCCAACATCAGGAAGGTCATTGATGAAAATAAAAAATGTAGGTCCAAGGATAGAGTGCTGGGAAACACCTGCATTCATGTGTGATAAACAACATTGTCTTCATGACATGATTTGATTTAGAATGATTGGATTAAGACACTGTAGTCCTTGAGTTTGTGAAGGTCAGCATGCCAAATTCTGTTGAACACCTTTGAGCACTGCCTGGGCCTCACCATTCTTATCTAAAGCCGGATAGATAAATTCAGTAGTAACTATTAACACACCAGTGCTAGGCCTAGAGAAATGAAAGCCATACAGTTTACTCAAAAGAAGACCATGTTAAGTAAGATGCTTAACCTGATTTACAGGGTATGTTAAAAGGTAGGATGAAGTGAGTTGTTGCCGTAAACATATTTTAATGCAACCATCACTTCTCCAGCAAAATGTCTTATGTACTTTGCAGATCCTGCTGATATTGGATTAGTGATGGCCAACATGTGTTTATATTTGCTCAATATGACACTTTGGTAAATAGAATTTGACAATCCTGCCAGTCTTATTTCAATTTTCTCATTTGATTCTAAAATCAATGAAACACTAAAACTTTGATTTGATTGACTGTCTAATTCCTTGTCAGGCTAAATTTACTCCCCTTGGGTGTCAAGTTTCCCCCCGTTTGACCAGTACTGTTGTGCACATATCTTTTGTGTGGACATATTTAGATGGTTGCATACTCTCCCAGCGTGTTCAAGACCAGATAAAAGCCATGGTTTTTGAATGCTGATTAGAAAATCAGCATTCAAAAGCCATGGCAGAGGATTGTCCAAATATAAAAACTGTACTTTTCATCATAAAACTTTTCAATTCCCTTATTTAATTCTTAAAGTCAATCACTCTTAAAATATCCATTTAACTTAATGCTTCAAAACAAAAACTATTTGCACTATTTACATAATTCATTAAACCTTCCTCAAGTCATGACTTTTGGTGAAAAATAACTAATTTTTGTATTTACACTATTTACATTGTTCAGAGTGTTGTCCTCATCTTTATTGTCATATTCATGACACTTCAGCTGTTGTACGCTCAGATCTTCTTCAGGTGACATATGTTAGTATTTCAAACCAGTGGATAAAAGTGTTGGTTGAGTAATTCAAAAAGTGACTTGACGCAAAGAGTTGTGAGTTCAATACCTGGCCACAGTAGAGGGAATAAAAAACTTGGAGAGTTGAATTACTAAAGGGAATAAACAGAAACTGAGATATCTAAAAAAAGGCATGGCATGTGGAATTAAAACAATCTACCCTTGTGGACTAAAAGTGTTCGGTATGAAATTCCGACATATGTTACCTGAAGAAGACTAGAGAGTACAATGGCTGAAATGTCATGAATATGGCAATAATGATGAAGACAATAGTCCGAACAATGTAAATAATGTAAATACAAAAACTAGTCATTTTCACTATAAAACTTATTCAGTGGCACTTTTATTACAATCAAATGAAAAAAAAAAAGAGGAATTCTTATTTCAATGGATCAGACAATTTTCATAGGTGAAAAGTGCCTCCCATTTTGAGAATCACTGTTGTTCCCTTATCTTTTTGATGGATTTAGATAGCTTCCTAATTCCCACTGATCAGTGTTCAAGCCCAGATAAAAGCTAGGATAGTAAATGATGATTTTCAAGGCAGGCAGAATATTCCTGTTGATAATTATCATACCACGCCTCCATATGAGATTATTAAAGCAAATAAACAATATTGTCACTTTGTTGGCATGCTGCTCTCACAATCAATAAGATGAGTTGTTCACCCAATGCTAGGTCCAAGAGCCACTCAAAGTAGAGGATCAATGAATAAGGTTGTTGTATGTTTAAAACATTTTCCTAAAGTAAATTATAGAGAAATGTATATATCCATTTGTTCTTTAATTAAATTAAATACTTGTTTAAAATAATTTACTAAAATAATATATATGTTTTGAACAATAAAAATATTAAAAATTTAAATTTTCAGATATACTGGGTTGTATATTAATATTTTTTTGTTTTATCATTTCAATTAGGTTCCTCAATTAGTTTTGACCAGCATGGCCATCATGGGGAGAAAAAATCCCTTCTTGTTAGTAGCAGTGAACAACAGGAGTGAATTACTGCTTCTGAAGAAAGTGAACTTTCTGTCTATATATATATATATATATATATATATATATACACATACATACATACACACACATCTAGTTGTTCTTTATTTTAAAAAATAAATCTTTTTCTAAAAAAAAGGAAATAAAAAATGATTTGTCAGAACGTATCTATTAAATATCAATGACATAAGTACAGTTTCTAACTTGAGGTTTGTAAATAAAAACCAAGTACAGATAACTCTTTAAGAATTCAATGAGTGATTTGATACTGCATTTATATCATAAACAGGAACGGTCCTTCTAAAAAGATAAAAAAAAAAAAAACAATATTTTTTGATTCTGACAAAATTCATTGCTTGAAGTCTAATGAATTATTTCTTACCAAATTTTTTCCTTTTTGTTTAAATGACTGGACCAGTCAATTTAAGTAGTGAAGAAAAAACTTACAGGTAAAGTGAACATGACACTGTGATCCTTGTCTGGTGTTATAAATTCTTCTTCTTTGGTCCAACAGGCTGGAGCCCGATTCATCTTTTCTAAAGGAAAACAAGACTGGAAAAAAAAAGTCACACTCATTTTCCTCTTGCACAGAGACAATAAATAAAAGATGCATGTTGAAGTGATCATTAAATAAATAATTAATATATTAATATAGATGCTATTATAGACACAATGTTTCCACCAAGTACTCTTTGGCCATCATCAGGTGTCCATTATTTTGGACGATATGGGATATCTGTTGATTATTGTGTCATTTGTACCTATGATGCCAGTTATTCATTCCTACTGAATTCTGATCATTTTCACATATTTTCTCACGTGTATTATTATTATTATTATAAAAAAGTGCTCCATCTTTAGGAGTTCATCAGACTAAAGAGATTTTTCCATTGGTGTGTCTAGATATGTGCATGAAGAGCAGGGCATACTGAAATTTGAAATATTTCAATTTTATTTTATTTTTATATGTGTATAGGGATATAATCCAGCCAATTTTTATAGTCTCTTTTTGGTTTTATTTATTATCATGTTATAAAATAAAATAAGACATATCTCAGCTGATTTACAGGCAAATACTCAAGAGCGAGAACTGGATGTGAATGGGACAAAGCCCCGTCACAAAATGACCATTATCTTCGTTTACAAATGTTCCTGACACACGAGTTCCGGTCGAAAAATGAAATAATACTTAAAGTGTTCTATTTTTCGTCCAATAAAAATGCTTCCCTCCTATTTATACTCGCTTCGTTTTTTGAGCCTGTTAAGACATAAAAAAACGCTATAAAAGGGATCACACGGAAGTTCAACAGGATCAACAGGTGGCCAGGAACAGACCTGTCGCGATCAGGCCAAGCGGTCAGCAGCTGTCAGCAGGGGAGCATCAACCACTGTCAACATGTGTGAACTACTATAAGAGATCGACCTAGATCCGAAGCCGGCTTATGAACTTTACCACAAGGGAGCTGTCCCAAACCCTCACGTTCCTGTTGAAATAAACCACGTAAATCTATTTCTGCTGTTGTCGTATTTCTTTCTTGCAACCATGTGCTTGTCTATAACACCACAACGTGGGATACTTAATATTATTATATTATATTATTATCACAATGTGGGATACTTAATATTATTATATTATATTATTATCACAATGTGGGATACTTAATATTATTATATTATATTATTATCACAATGTGGGATACTTAATATTATTATATTATATTATTATCACAATGTGGGATACTTAATATTATTATATTATATTATTATCACAATGTGGGATACTTAATATTATTATATTATATTATTATCACAATGTGGGATACTTAATATTATTATATTATATTATTATCACAATGTGGGATACTTAATATTATTATATTATATTATTATCACAATGTGGGATACTTAATAGGAAAAGTTATAAAAATAAAAACAAAAACAAAAAGAAATTAAATGAAACTGCCTAAATTATATACATAAATACATCTACAATAAAAAAAAAAATGAAGTTTAAAATTTCAGTATGCACAGTCATGTCAACAGAAACATTACTTTAGTTCTATGAAGTCCTAAATAACAAAATGCATCAAACCAAAATTTTTTTTCCACTTTGTTATTGCACCCTCTGTGCTTAATTTTCTATTTAGAGTAGATCTAACACTTGATTGGTTGATGAAGGTAAACCTACAACATAGAGCCGAAACACAAAAGCTATTGTGTAGCGATTTCAACATTTTTGTTCTAATCTCTTATAATAATAATAAATATGTATATACAGACACACACACCTCGTCCTTCAATAATGACACAAAAATGCTTATCCATGAATATGAAAGGATCCTATCAAAAATAAGTAGACAGAACATGTATAAATTATTCAGTGAAACATGTCTCTCTCTCTCTCTATATATATATATATATATATATATACACGAAGTTGCATCTTTGTAGTGAGTAAACTGATTTTGTCTATATGATGAAATTATAATAAGTAATTATCGCTTTAATATTGGTATCAGGCCCTCTTTTGGATTAATGCTGTGAACGTTAGAATTTATATATTACTTTCGTTCTTATTGCATCGGATATATATATATATATATATATATATATATAGTCAACACCAAGTGGCAAAAATCTGTTTAATGCTTCATCTCAATCTTCATGCATGAAGATTGCATTGAAGCATGACTGTTGACGCTTAGTATTGACCTCAGTGTCCACTTTTATATTTATATATGGTCTATCTCTGATATTAAGTACTTTTATCCATAAATATAGCACAGCTTAAGACTATATATATATATATATATATATATATATATATATATAAGGATGTGCCATCTATATAGGTAGTGCCTACCCTGAATAAAATAGATCAGTAGTGACATTCTGTAACACAATATGCACCTAATCCAACAAAATTATGAAGGTTACTCTGATTATGCATTAAATGCTAAATATTATTCTTTTTTGTAGATTTACTACATAAAGGTAACAAGCTGCCTACCCTGATGGCACGTGCCTGAGATATATATATATATATATATATATATATATATATATATATATCTATACACACACACAAGGATGAACCAATGTCTATAAACTGACACATAATTATTAGATGAATTTTGCCTGTAATTTTCACAATACAATATTTGACGTATGTGATTATCTTCATCCCTGAATTAAGTGCATTGACAATGAAGGAGATTATGTTAAAAAATAAATAATTCTTGTGTAAAATAAACATTGTTTTCATCAGCATTTAGATATTTCAATATCATTATATATACATATATATTCTTATCATTATATACATACATACTATTATTATTATTTTTAACTTACCGGTTGCAGCTCAATATTGTTTTCTTCATCTGTTGTCATAATAGATGCTTGTGTGTGAATACTAGAATCTCCTTGACTGGACATGGTTACAAGAGCAGGGGCTGGTGAAAAATCTTCATCAAATTCACTACATGTGTCTTGACTACCACTGTAAAAAAATATTTTAAGAAATTTTTAACAGTCTTATAATGAGTATGATGTTGAGCAATCTTGCCAATTACTTGTTACAAACAGCATTGTCTATTTAAATATATTTTTAAGAGTTGCAATACAGCTTTCTAGTTATTTAGAATTTTTGACATTTCATTTATTCCTCACTTAGAGAATGTAGGACATTATCTAGTTTTGGGACTATGACATCATCAATGTAGAAAATACAAAGTGATGCTTACACTCCTGTTTCTCATGCTGACCTGCAGTTCTTCAATACTGAACTCTGTATCCTCTTGTAGTTGTTTTGGCAAAAGTTTTTGCTGGTTGACCTTTGGCCCAAGTTAGTTGCCACAGCATTATATCAGTGACAAATTCTTTATAGTGCAATCAATGTTATGCAAATCTTAATATATCCTTCCATTTGGTTTCAGAGACAGGAAGGATTTAGCCATAGAGCTTCTTGTTTGATGCCATGAGATATTAAGGGCAGACTGAAGTATTCTGTATTTACATTTGTTGATAACTTGGAATTTAGTGAGATCAATATTATACATAATAATATATTTATGTGTATGTACATTAAAAAAAAAAAAAGTAATCTCTTTTTCCACCTGCAGCAGACTCTGCAACTCACATGACTGAATAATTTAAATTATTGTCCATTTTCATGGGCTGATGCATCCACACAAGTGACCTAGACTTGCTGGGAGATGGGTGTTTTTATTGAGTCATCATTTCTAGAATGGTTGCCAACAAAGGCTAGAGAACCCAGTCTGTATTGCTATTTAACCTATAACTGGGGAGAAGAGATAGATTCTATACTTTTCCTAAGAATATTTGCACGTAAGTGAATGTAATGAACTCAAATGGAATTTGAACTCAGCTCATCAATTTCTTATTCCTAGCCACATCCATTACACCACTCGCACATCCAAGGTAGCTAAATAAGTCTGTAATCTAATGATGAAAAAAAATTTTTTTTAATTTATTTCACAAAAATTATTACTTTTTTTAATCTATTCAGCAAACTTGAACCTTTGTGCATATAGGATGGTTTTTCCATTGACGCCGCTATTATTTTAACTACCTTCACTCCTCGGTTATTGTTTTAAAAAGATTAGAATTGTAATAAAACCTAAACATATGATGAAAGTGAGTTTATACATATTTTGTTCTTGAGAATTGACAACAAAAATATTAAACACTATTTATTTATTAGATTGTTTATTTACAAAATAATTTTATAGTTACAACATTTTAATACAATTAAAACTAATGCAAGGCAATACTTATCATTTACCAATTTATAAACATTTACAAAATTATTAAAATATGTGAACCAACTATAAGGAATCCTTATTATTTACCATTTTATAAAGTTTGAATCAATTGGCAATTAGCCAATGTTTTGCCAACCATTCCAATAAAAAATATAATAGTGTAAATAAACAATCTAATAAATAAATAGTGTTTATTATTTTTGTTGCCAATTCTCAAGAACAAAGATTATATAAATTCACTTTCATATGCTTAGGTTTTATTACAATTTTAATCATTGCTTTTTAAAACAAACATTGCTGAGGAGTAAAGGCAGTTAAAATAATAGTGGTCTTAATGTTGTTTTTTTGTGGGCACAAAGGTTCAAGTTTATCATCTTTATCATTTCAAATCAAAATTCAGCTAATAAGTCAGGCTAGAGATTTATTGACTCAACACCTTGATTTAAATGACTATTTATTCATAATATTACCATATATAATTAATACATTCAAAAGTTCTTAAATGGCAATAATAGTTATTTTCTTATAAGAAAACATACAACATTCATGGACTAAGCAGCCAGTACTACTGTCAGTTGAAATTTATTAAATATTTCTCTTAAAAATTTTTCCAGGGAAATAGGTTTTTCAAATCTGTTATCACTCTTTCCAATATTGATGGGGATTTCCTTCCTAATTTTTTATTTGAAGTAGTATGGAACATTTCCTCAATATGATACAACAAAAGAAAAATGAATCAAAGAGTACATACTCTATGCAGTTAGTGTTTTCTGGTCGGTCTTTACTGCAGCTAGTTGCACTGGACTGTGAAGATTTCATGGGACTATGACACACTGTATGAAAGAATAAAATATAGAATTAGCATTAAGTTAAAAACAATGAATTTGTGGAAAGTTGAAAAGGTGAAGTTTTGGTCTTGTCAAAATATTCAACACATTCACAAAAAGGTAAAAAAGAAAGCAAAATAAAATATATTAATTTAAAAATAATTAAAAATCTTTCTTGTAGCTTTCATTTTAGCTTTAACTGAAAGCTAAAGGATTAAATTTACTATTTCCAGTAAGCAAAATACTCTACTGTATTTCAAATGGAAATTATATTGATTGGAATCAATTTTCATTTTTTTTCAGTAATATCAAATGATTTTTTTATCAGTAATATCATTTTTGAGACATTTGTAAACACAAGTTAGTTCTCGGATTTAAAAATCTTGCAAAAATAAAATATATTTTTCTGAGAATTTATTTGAGGAATATTAGAATATTAGAAATACCCAGAAAGTGCATTTTTTCAAGATTTATATTTGCTGTTATCCAGTGTTCAGACATTTTTATAAATTTATGGTTAAAAAATTTCTTTTTTTGTGACTCAACGAACACCCATTGTCACTTTTGTGATATCAATGAATACTCGTCACTTTTGTAATGCTCTTTGTAGTAGAGACTTTGTAATTGCAGATACAACTATAATAACACTGTTGAACAATACTGGTGTCAGACACCTTTGAATAATTCTCAAACTAATAGTGCTTGCTCAATAATACTCATTCAACAAGTAACTCATATAGTGATCCAAATAGAAAAATAGTATAGTTAATAGAGTAAAGTATAGCAGCCCGTAGAGTAATAGAAGATAGAGTAGAAATAGTAGATCTGAACAGTAATGGAGGTTAGACTAGAAATGACAATCAATTAGACATACGCAACCTCCCATATATGGTCATGTGGTCTACTTAATTCAATAATGGGATTGCCTGTGTTTACTCTCTGGCATCTATGTTCAAACTCAAGTGTCAGCAGTGACACTTTATTCCTTTTTAACATTTTTCATATTTATTTCTTTATAAAATGGGAAATAAATATTTCAATATGATTGATTCAAATATTTTTATAATCTTGTAAATATAAAATTATTCTTGTAAATAAACAATTTAATAAATAAATAATGTTTAATATCTCTATTGTCAATTCTCAAGAATAAAGAAAATATTTTTATATGTTTGGGTTTTAATAAAATTCTAATCATCACTTTTTAAAACAACAAACATTGCTGAGAGGGTCAAAAGTGTATACAATAATAGCAGTGTCAAGGGAATAACTGTCTTTTTGACACACTGTTTTGTTTTGTTTTTTTTGTAGACCCAAAGGTTAAACCTAATCATTTTATCTATTTTCATAAATTTTAAGTTAATTAAATTTTATTTTAAGTTGCTATCGACTCAGTAGAGATATCATATGTTACTAATAATAATTTCAATCTGTATCATTTGTCTATTTTTACCACATCTTAATTTATATACATTTTTTAAATTTTTCTTCCCAAACCCAACAAATTTGTTTTCTTTAGATAAATTGGAGCAGGACAGTGCAATACAAAACTTGCCAATTTCTGAGGAACTATGTTAAAAAGAAAAAAAAAAAAAAAAAAAAAAAAAAAAAAACAACCAAAAAAAATAAATTAGAATTTCAGATAAAATGAACAATGGGCAATGATAAAAAATACACTGTAAAAAATAAATGGAAAGCTAAAAGAGGTTTAGTGATCCAAATAGAAAAATAGATCTGAGAGTTTGATGATGCAAAGTGTAATGCAGATGATGACAAAAAAAAAAAAAATTTGAATTAGTGAGAAAAGAACTTTCCATCATTCCTTGTTAGCTAACAGCAAATGTCTTATATCTTTGCCAACTTAGCATTTAGAAAATCTGCTCTGAATTGGAAAATAAAAAATGCAATAAAACTAAGATAATATAAAATTAGAAAAGTTTTTAATTACTTTTATGAATAAAATATATTATGGGCACTATTGCCTTATGAAAAAAGAACTTTTACAAGAAATGTTTTCATTTGTTCATAATTTTAATTAGAATAATTTATAAACTTTTAAAATTCTATTAACTTGTAGAGGTCAAGTGATATTGTTATTAAATTAAAATTGTATTTACTAATTATAAGTGAAAAAGCTTACTATAATTCAATGTCCTCCCCAACCAGTATTTTCAAAAGAATTTTGAATTTATTTTATATATGTATAAATGTGTAGATTTTTGTAAATAAAGACATTATCAGAAAATAAGACCAGTAGCAGTAGTAAATTTAAAATTTATTGGTAATTTTCTAATATTTCCTCAACAAGTGTCTTCATAAGTAAAACTATAAAGCAAAAGTACTCAAAATTCAATAAAATATCAAAATGTTCAAAATATTTAAAATTTTTAAGATTACTAGGTAATTAAAAAAAATTATATAAAAAGGCTTTTACGTTGTATTAGTAATGTAATTTTATTACAATTATCTCCTCCTTACTTAAATTTCCCAAACATCAGTTTATCGATAGATGTGTTAACAACTCATAAAGACATCCACCTCCATGTTAAAAAAGCTTTTCTGTGATATTTTAAACTAAAAGTTACTAATATTTGTTTCAATTCAGGTTAATTAAACTTTAAATCAATTTTATGAAATAATGTTTCAGAAAAGTATATTTTATTTTTGAAAGATTTTTAATAAAAAAAAATTCTTGTGTCAACAGATTTACCAATATGGACAATTCAGTGATAATCAAAAAAGAAATAATTATTCTAACCAATTTAAATTCTGTTTGAATCAAAGCAAAGTATTTTATTTATTGGAAATATTAAAACTAACCTATTGATTTGGAATTAAAACTAATATAAAAGCTTCAAGAAAGATTTTTCATTTTTTAAAGAGCATTTTAAACCTTAGGTATCACTTTTTGGGGGAGGTGCCTATATATATTTTATTTTTCTTGGGTTTGGATCATTTTTCTGGTTTCTAAGCAGTGTTTGAAAAAAATTTGTCCAATTTTTATTTTAATCGATTCACTGCAAGCAAGACAATAAAACCAAAGTTGATAAAAGAACAGGTTTCAAGAAGACAGATGATGATTGATGCTGCATTTATATTTTTGATCATCATAGTTGACAAGAAAGCAAGAAGCCAGAAGAAAGTTCTACAAACAAGAAGCGTGAAAGAAGAAAGTGTTAGCATAGGACTTATGATTACATCTACCAATTTCAGCTATAAAATGGTGAGACCTAGTTGCCAATCTAGTACTGCACTTAAATTTGTGAAGTTGAGGTAACAAAGAGTAAAGCTCATCAGAACAACTAATGGATTTTTTTTTAATTGAACTTTATTTCTAGTTTCTATAAACATTATTTTTTTTTATAGTGGATACACATGCTTCAATGTTTTTTGTCGTCCTGGATATGATGATAAACTACATTCATATCCTGGGTATGACGATAAACTACATCCGACAACAACGCCTCTGATCAGGAGGTTTTGAGGAGTGTGGAACCAACTCTTAATTGCTGGTGTTCCCAGGTCCACCCTAATCCAGAGTAGTAGCACCTCTCAGGGTTCCAGCTATGAGCAAATAGTTACCCCCAGCAAAAGGGGTCAAAACATTATGAAAGTATAAAAATAGGTTTTAATACCAACAATATTTTTTTTTAAATGATTACCAACAATACATTTTTGGGCAAAAATATTACCAGCAATAAAAATCTTATTGGCATTAAATAACCCATTAAAGTTGATATACCATAAAACAAAACAGTATTTTTGAACAGGGTAATTAACTTTTACCAGTCTAGATTATCAAAAGTTTTATGAAAGAAATAGGAGCTGTTAATAAGACTTTCAATAATATAGGCTGGTAGAAGTTAATTACCGTTTAAAAAGTAAAAACAGAGATGTTGACTCAAACATATGTACCTACTAAAAATAACATTTATAGTTATAAATAATATTCCAATATGCATATCTAAAATACCATTGCAGTTAGTTGTTACCAGTTTTAGATGATTCTCAGTGTCTCCTCTTAATGTTAACTACAGTATTTCACCAACGTCATAATCAAGCCTTTGCCACTCTTCTTTGTTCTTACTGGAAAGTGGGGAGTGATGCCCTTATTTATTTTGGTACTACTTTGTCTTGATTTTGATCACTTGTAGGAACTGGGTACTCTGGGGTGCTTCCTGACCCTGCACCTTCTGTGTCTCATCAGGGTTCAAAACCTGTGCACTGCTTCTGTCCTTGTCTAGACATTTCATATGGCCTTGGTGTATTTTTAGGCCTTGCTTCTTTTTACAGATCTTGACACAGGCATATTTAATCATAATCTATAGGCTTGAATCAGTCTTAATTGGGTATCTCATTCTCAACCCCTCTCAGGATTTCACATTTATAGTAACAATAAATATTCCAACATATACATTTATATTCCAGACTTTGTTTAGACAGTTGAACACTGCCATTTTATTATTGAAAGCACATTTCAGACATGCTTTGTCAAATGTATAAGAAAAAAGAGGTCTCTCTTTTTTTTTTTAACAATACACTTGTAGAATAGATTGTTTGAAACAAAGTAACAACATCAATTACACAAAGAGAAAGATTTAAATTCTCCAAACAACAGTTTGAATTTTATTAACTCTTTTTGAAGTTAGAGGCAATGTATTTGCCGTGTTTTACTGGCACAAGGCCATTGCTGTTGAGTATCCAATGAGAATCAATTTCACTAGCTTGATGAATGGACTACAAAACTACTTCATAAACAATTGCTCTATAGTGAGAGAAACAATTACACTTACAGATAGGGTTTTCCACTTGACGTCTGAAAGAAAAGCAGAAAAAAGAAATTTATAAAAATGGATTTTACTATCAAGATATATTAAATATTTTTGTTTCTGGACATAGTTGCAAAATTTGCCAAAAAGTGAGTATAAATTGATAAGTCATAAATTGTATTTTAGTCTTTTCTATGTATATTATCAATAAAAATAAAAATTGCTAGACTGGGATAAAAAAAAAAAAATGAGATTGTAGTGATACTAGCAAATTAGTATGCATAATTTGCATAAGCACAAGTGAACATTCTTATAAGTGGTCACTGAGAATAACGAAGGAGTAAAACGAGCTTAGCGGCTGATTAGTGCTAACTTCTACATCATAACAATGGCGTCGCCAATAGGATATCAATTGTCTCTGGAAGATCCAGATTTTATGGATACATGGATTCGTTGTTTCTCTGCCGCTGCGAGAACAAAAAAGTTGAAAGACAACAAGGAAAAGGGAGGCAAAAATTAAACCATGGATTTATTTTTGGCTACAGCTGGATGCGAGGCGATAATGAAAGTCTCCACCATGCCATATCCCTCAAATTTGGAAGACCTGACTTTCGAAAAAATAAGTCAGATTATAAGAAGAAATATGAGACCCAAGAAAAGGCTGGTAGTGACAGAAAGAACGAAATTCATGTCGATGAAACAAGAAATTGACGAACCAATTATAAAATATCTACACCATCTATGAAATGCAAGTAGATATTGTGAATTTGAAAAACTTGGACAAGACAAAGACTATTGAAGAGGACTTGATTCAATTAAGATTAATTGAAGGTATGTGCAATGCATTACACCGATATAAAATAATGGAACAATTACAAATAGGAAATATGTCTTTAAATACATGTATTGACTTTATACAGCAACAAGAACTAATACAGAAATACAACCATCATAAAAGTCAACCCAGCAAACAAATATTCGCTGATACATATGTTAAAGAAGATAAAAAAGTGTTCGTATTGTGGATGTGAACACGAAATAAAAAAGGAAAAGTGTCCAGCATTTGGAAAAACTTGTAATAATTGCTTAAAAAAGAACCACTTTCAAGCAGTGTGTAAATTAAAAAAGAAAACCGTTGAAAGAATTGAAGAAAACAATACCAATAGGGAAGTTTTACATTAAAAAATAAGAGTATAAAAAAAATTAAACATAAGAAAAAAGACATTATAGTAAAGGTCAAAATTAATAACTGCAATTTAGATATGCAAATGGATACTGGGAGTGAAGTAACACGGATATAAAAAAAATTTGGAGGAACGCATTGGTAAACCACCTTTACGAAAGAGCAGTTTACAACTCCGCCAATTTGATGGGTCGGTTATAAAAACATTAGGATACTTTGAAGGTTCCTTAGGGTTAAAAGACAAATTTGAAGTAATACCTATAGTTGTTACAACTTGCAAAAAGAACCACGGACTTATTGGAAATGATGTGCTTAACATAAATTCTACCAAGTTAATTAATGAAATAAAAATGGAAAAAACTGGAAAGTTAAAAAACTATGAAGCAAGTTTAAAAGTAAAAGAAAATGTTTCCCCTTCTTATTATGAGGCACAAAATTACCAGTACATTTATTGCCATTAGTAGTGACAAAACTATATAAATTAGTCGAACAAGATCTTCTTGAACATGTTCCACCTTGAGGTAGCAAGTGGGCATCACCCATTGTAGTGTTGAAGAAAACAGATGGTGATTTATGTATTTGTGGAGATTACAAAATAGGAGTAAATCACAAAATATGCTCGGATTCATATCCCATACCCAATGTTGAACTTGCATTACATGCACTGGTAGGAATGACCGTTTTTTCAAAAATAGATTTAAAAACGGCATACCACCAAATACCAATAGACGAGAGCTTCAAAGAAGTAACCACAATAAATACGCCAATAGGGTTACAAAGATGGAAAAGGATGCCATATGGAATAAAAACCGCAAGCGCCATATTTCAAAGGGCCATTGAACAGGTTTTAGGAAATGTACAAAATATGATTTGTTACCAAGACAACATATGCATAGGAGCTACTAATGAAAAGGAATTAAAAGAGAAAACTGACTTAATCTTGAATAGATTAAGAAATGCTAGAATGACAATAAATGAGAAAAAATGTGTAAGCAATTCTAACAAAATATCTTTTTTAGGTTATTCCATTTCAAAAGAAGGTATAACACCAGACCAAGTCTTTATAGAAAAAATACTAAAAATAGCTACACCTACAAATAAAAAAGAAATGGAGTCTTTTTTGGGATTGGTAAATTTTTACAAGCAATACTTACCAAAATACACAGACTTGACGGAACCGTTTGCAAATTTAAGAAAAAAGAATGTGGAATTTATGTGGTTAGACGAACAGCAAAAAGCTTTTGAAAGATTAAAAGAAATTATGTCAAAGAAACCTGTAGTGAAAATGTTTGATCCAAAAAAGGACATAACACTCACTACAGATGCAAGTGAACATTCAATATCGGGAATATTATCACAAGAAGGACATCCGATAATGTATTTGTCAAGAAGGTTAACGAACACTGAATTTAATTACTCGAACATAGAGAAAGAAGCATTGGCTATTGTGTGGACAACTACCAGAGCCCGACAATTTTTAATTGGAAAAAAATTTCTGTTAAAAAGTGATCATAGACCATTAGAGTTTATATTTAATCCAAGGAAAGAATTACCCAAAGTTATGACATCAAGGATTCTACAATGGGCAATAAGATTGATGGCATTTGACTTTGATATAGAGTATGTCAAAGGAAATTCAATTCCACATGTGGACATACTATCAAGATTGAGGTTCTACAAGGAGTCAAAAGATAAAACAGAGGAAGAATTTGAAGATTCATTCCTACATTTGATAGAGACTGATGTTTTGTCTTTAGATAGAATGGCTACGGAAACGAGACATGATCTAGTGCTAAGTAGGATAGTATCGAGAATAAGAAAAAACTCATGGAGAAATTGTTCTAGGGCAGAAAGACCCTATAAAGAAATAAGACACAAATTAACAATAGAACATGGAGTGATTTGTAATGGGGACCTGGTAGTTCCCCCAGAAACACAAAGAAAACTGATAATAGAAAGTGTACATGATGATATACACTGTGGAGTAATGGCCACCCAAAAACAGATAAAATTAAAAGCTTGGTGGCTGGGATATTCAAGAGATGTCAAGGAATATGTAAAAAGGTGTAAAAAATGTAAAGAATTAAGAAACTTTACACAAACCAAATTACATTCGTGACCCAAAGAAGTGGAGCCATGGAGTCGTGTGCATATGGATCATGCATACATTAATGGAGTGGGACTCTTATTAATACTAGTAGACTCTTTTTCAGGTGGGGCCTGAAATAATCCGGGTTACAAACAAGAAAAGTTCTACGATAAAACAGATTTTAAGAGTCATATTTTCCAGAAATGGCGTACCAAAAACCTTGGTATCTGATAATGCATCAGAATTTTGTGATGAAGAACTTAATGTATGGTTAGAAAAAATAGGGTGTAAACCATATAAGACACCTTCATGTCACCCTCAATCGAACGGATTAGCAGAAAGAATGGTGCAGACCGTAAAAAAGGGGACTAAAAGCATGCTCTCAGCAAAAAGAAAAAGTAGGAGTTTTTCTACCGAGGCTGCTTTTAAGTTATCGTACGATATCACATGTGGGAAGACTAGAAAGCCCATCAGCTTTAATGGGAAGACAGATTAGAGCTCCACTAACGATGTCGTATTCTATAAATGAAGAAATGTGGTACAAAAAGAACAAAGATGCAGATCCGGAAAGGGCAGAATTTATCATGCAAAAAGGCCACAATACAGCTATAATAAATAGAGAAAACAGCAATAGTGTATTAGCCCATGCAGACCAAATAAGGACCCAGGGTAAAGAGGAAGAGCAAAACGACGAAGAAATGTCTTCAATTCCGTCTGGTAACAAGATGGTAGAACAACCATTACAGAAGGAATCTTCAGAAGACGAAATAATGCAGGATCAAGGGGGCCAGAATGAGCCTGAAAGATCGGACGAAGACCAGATAATGCAAGAAAACTCATGACTACAGCCTAGCACAGGACAGATCTAGGTCTCCCAGGGAAATAAATACAGGAGAGAGATAAGTAGAGCAAAGTGATGAAAATAGCATGAGAAGGAGTACAAGATCTACGAGAGGAATAAAACCCTTATGTTTCAGGGAGATGTAGTGATACTAGCAAATTAGTATGCATAATTTGCATAAGCACAAGTGAACACTCATATAAGTGGTCACTGAAAATAACGAAGCATTAAACTGAGCTTAGTGGCTGATTATTGCTAACCTCTACATCAGGGACTTTCAAACTTTTTGACTTGCGGACCCCTTTATATTCCAGGCTTTAACTTAGGGACCCCCTTATAAATCCTTATGAAATTTATACATAAATATTTGCTGAATATAAGATATAATTTTCCATTAATGCAAACGCCTAACAGCCAATGAGAAAGCCGGAAATCACAAAATAGATCCAAAATTCAAATCCCTTGGTTCCTTCTCTGCATGAATAGAATCCATTATTTTTATCAATTTAAGATACAAATTATATTAGTATATCAAATCTACGAAATAGTTTATTGAATCGATTTATTTCATGATCGGCCTATAAGTTACTTATAAGTGCTTATAAGTTGCACATCACCCATAAAAAAGTGTTTGCTGTCCATGGAACCCCTTTGGTCCACGGATCACAGTTTGAAAACCCCTGCTTTACATCACAACAGAGATGTCATAAAATATGTTCCACTAGTGGAACAATGGGCAGTAAAAGACCAAATTATATTTGTATGGAAACAGTACCACAACAAATTTATTTAGAGCAGTAGTTCTTAACCTGGGTTTGCTCAAACCCGAGGGGTTCAGCGAGTCATTCTCAAGGGGTTCAGCGGAGGTCAAGACATGTCAATGATGAGTACTTTGACAAAAGCATTGAACTTCAGCAGAGCTAGGTTCAACAGCAACTCACCAATGCTCTGAGCACTTTGCTAAGAAAATCCTGGAGATGCTCACATTTTCAAGGATGGTAGACATGAAAATAAAGAAAAAGAACAGATTTTGTTGTGAAAATGAAATGGCAGTGCCACTTGCCAAGATGAAGCTGCGCATTTCTGAGCTTGTCTCTGAAAGGCAACAACAAAAGTCACATCGACTTGTAGTAAATATTCATTGAGTTATGTTTTTGTTTGAAAGTCATATTTTGTTGGTTTTCTTTTTTCAACAGAGTGATTGTTGGTTTTCTTCTTTCAACAGAGTGATTTTGTGTGCAACTGATGCATGGTTCATTTGTGCACTAATAAAATATGTACCTATGTTTTGAAGAAATCATATGTTATTTTTCCAGTTACAAAATGTTTTTTTATGAATGCATGAATGAAACTTCAGGGATTCAGTACCTCCAACAAGATTAAGAACCACTGATTTAGAGTATTACATACATTATTTAAATTAGATTCCTTAATTTAACCTAAGATGGCACAATAACCTTTTTGTGCCCAGAGATGGTTGCAACATTTGACAAAAATTAATATAAATTAATAAGTCATACACTCTATTTTAACAAAATTTTTACTGTAAGCATGGCAATATTTAACCTTCATGCCTGCACCCCCCCAAGAAAACGGTGTGTCAAAAGGACAGTTTTTCTATTGACATATGATATGTCCTGGAAAGGGATATATTTGATTGAAGTAGCTAAGTGGGTTTGGCTACTGCAACCAAGTAGTACACGGTAGCAGTAATTGACTGGTACTTGTCTTAGTCGCGGGTAATAAGTGTAGACCAATAGAATAGCCAATGGCGTAGTCCAATGGGCGTCATCATAGACTTGAACTCTGTCGTACCTACATGTCCGTCTGTATTTATGACGGACACCAGCCAATCACATTCCAGTGAGGGAGAACACAGGTGTATGCATATTCCATTATATCAGCATAGCTATTATTTTAACTACTTCCACTAATTAATTTGGCTTCGTTATTGCAACATTGTACATGTGAAGTACAAAAGAATAAATTAATTTTAGGGATTATGAAAAAAAAATCTAAGTATATTGTTAAAGATGTGCCATTTCTCTTAAATATATGAGATATAAATCTCTGATATCCTGGAGTCCAGAAGATTCACCAACATGTGAAAATCTTCAATAAGAGGAAAGAAACAACAAACAAATTATACAGGGTCAGCTGACAGTTGCATTTGGGTATCATGTTGCAAGTCTTAGTTCACAAAAGAGAAAAACAAGAGAACAGATATGGTGTTTTTGAGTGCTTTTTCATTTGACTGTGAATTAACAACTTATCAACTAGCGACAGGGGGGAGGGACTATATGTAAAATGACATTTTCGTTCCCTAATTTCTCATTGAGAATTTACACCTCATAGTGAACACACACGCTTGAATCTGCTTGGAATTGGAAGTTTCTCTCTCACTCACTTCCACTCTCTCTTTCTTTGATGAGTAGTCAGTAAAATCCCCCTACTCAGGTTAATAAAAGCAGTCAATACACATTGTGATATTTAATACTATGAAAAAAATATTTCTCTTGGTGAAAAGACATCTAATTTGATTTTCAGTAAGAGACAGAGACAATCCAACTTAGGTATATTGGTTTTAATAAGGTTGTCGAAATTAACAAAACAGCTGTCTCAGTCCATTATGGAGCAATAATAGTGGTTGCCAACACTCTTTCAAGCCATAAATGCTATCAAGACAATGTCACATTAGGTTCATTAATTTGGTCAACTGCTGTTGGATCATTTAATATCAAATAAATAAGTCTTATTGGGCAAAAATATGCTGAGAGCCAGGGAGCAACAATTTAACCATTGTCCTATACCCAAGTTTGCAAGCATCTACCCTTAAGATACAGTATAGTATAATTAACTTGCAAATACTAAGTTGAGTAGAGTACACAGGTACTACAGTGAAGCTAGATAGTGCACAGGTACTATACTGATCTTGGCAGAGTTCCAGGGAGTAACAGATTGATTCTAGGCAGAAGATACAGATTCTACACTGATCCTAGACAGAGCACCAGAAAGCTACACTATGATCCAAGTCAGAGTGCACAGATACTATATTGATCATATGCCGAGGTTCAGGCAATAACACTTTGATCTAAGAGAGAGTGCAAAAATACTATAATGACCCTAGACAGAGGTTCAACAACACTTTCATCTGAAGCAGAGGGTCAGGTGACAACATTTTGATCTTAGACAGAAGGTCAAGTGACAACACTCTGATCCTAGGCAGAGGATCAGACGACAACACTTTAATCCTAGGCAGAAGATCAGGCAATACTCAATATGTCAAGGCAAAATGCACTAATACTATTCTAACCTTAGGCAGAGGTACAAGGAGCAACACTTTTGATCCTAGGCAATATATACAAGCACACTGATCCTAAGCAAAGAGCAACACTTTGATCCTCAGCACAGTGCATAGATATTACAGTGACTCTCCGCAGAAGTATCAATCCATAGATAAATAATTCTGTTCACTTTTTATGGGTAATATATATATATATATATATATATATATATATATATATATATATAGTCAAACCTAGAGAGCCAGACAAACCCACCAAGGTTTCACCTAAGCGGATCATCAGGGAAAGCTGGCACAACCTATTGGAACAAAATTTCCCCAAGAAAAATAAGTTACACAAAATATTTAATAAAAATAACATCAAAATTAGTTACTGCTGTATGCCAAACGTAGCAACTTTAATTAGCGGTTTTAATAAGAAAAAGACTAGGGACAATCCACACGCTACTACTTCTAGTTGTAATTGTAGGAACAAAAAAGTCTGTCCCCTACAGGGAAAATGTCAGCAGAAGTGCGTGGTTTACCAGGCTAAAATTTACAAGGACATAGATGACTGCAATAACGATATGAACCCTAAAGTGTATATAGGAGCTACTCAGGATGTATTTAAAAAAAGATATTATAATCATACGAGTAGTTTTAACAATGAAAAAAAACAAACATAGTACTACTCTATCTAGCTATGTATGGAAAATTAAACAGGAAAATAACAAAGACCCAATACTCAAATGGGAAATATTAAATGTTCTAAATATAAAGCAGGTCAAAAATTCTGTAAGCTATGTATATACGAAAAATTAGCCACAGCTTTATATAAGGAACCTAAAGATTTATTAAATTCTAAAACAGAGATTCTAAACAAATGCAGACATAGAAGATCTTGGTTATTGGATTAGGCCTCATCTCCCCATGATTATATAGTTGTTTGCCTGTGTTTGTCTCTAAATCACCCCCTCCCTTTTAAGCCGTTTCGAATAAATTTCTTCTCCACCTTCCCAATTGTTGTAATTATTGTTTTTTTTTTTTTATGTGTTTCGTCACATGGTCTTGGTCTTTTGTTTATCGCCTATAAGTATATGGTTTTCTTTACCTCTTTAGCCAGATTTCCCTGACGATCACTTAGGTGAAACCTTGGTAGGTTTGTCTGGCTCTAGGTTTGACTAGGTCTGCTCTACTTTTGTATTGAGCACTTTTTTTAGTTAGTTGATTACTTGTATCGGGGTTTTTTTCTTTGGGCCTGTATGCTGTACGATTATTTTCGGCAGACGTTCATGTTCCTAGCTCTTTCTTTATTTAAAACCTTTTTTTCTTCCGAAATTGATTTGATCATTAGCAAATAAAGAAAGCAAAGGTTTTCCAAGACGAGAGTATATATATATATATATATATATATATATATATATATATATATAATGAAAAACAAACCACTTTAATGTACCATTACGATAATTTATTTCACCTAAATCCTTTTTTAAGGATTCAGGATCATCAGGTAAATCTTCCAACGAATTGAGAAAAAAAATGGGATTAGAAATTGGTGGGTAGTGTAATTTTTGTAATAAAGGGGGTTGAGAGTGGTAGTTAAACAGACAATATAAAGTATAGGGAGGGGTTAATTTTATATCTCTCTTAAGTATGTTTTATATTGGAGTAGGAGGAGTGACAGAAACTTGACCTCTTTAGATGGTTAATAAAATGGAAATGAATTGTAGAAAATGTATACAAGTGAGTCTTACGGTAAAGAGAGAGATAGGGGGGAGGGGGAAAGAGAGATGGAGTTGTTAGGTGAAATAAATTATCGTAATGGTACATTAAAGTGGTTTGTTTTTCATTACATATTAGCTCTGTTCTAACATTGAGCTCTCAGGATTTCATCCTCTTTGGATTTACCAAGTTCCTTATAACTTAATTATATATATATATATATATATATATATATATATATATATATATATATATATATATATATATATATATATATATATATATATATATATATATATATATATAAACAAACAAACAAAAAGGGCACCTCAAGGTGGTGTAATGGTTAGCAAGCTTGTCTTGCTAGAACAATTACGACTGAGTAGTGAGTTCGATCCTCACTGGGTGCAACCTACTTTCGGCCTTGTGCCACATCTAAGCAATGCTTGGAAAATCACTATATATATATATATATATATATATATATATATATATATATATATATAACAAAAATATGTTATTTTTTTTTCTGATAGATATAAAATGTGTTTATCAATTTTCTAATGTTTTTAAGTAATAAATTGATCCCCATAAAATCAGTCTATATTCATAATGGGGAAAATGGTGTTACTGAAATCAAGGGGGTCCACTTGTAAAAAAAAGAGAAAATATTTTTTTTTTTTTTTAATTTTTATAGATTAGCATTTATTGAATGTTCCTCAAGCCACATTTGTCAGAATCAAAAAATATTGATCTTTTTTTTTTCATTTTAGAATGTGAGGTCCTGTTCATAATATAAATACAATGTTAAATTGAGCCTTAACTTCTTAAAGGGTAATTGGTAATTTATTTTTATTCACAAATGCCAAGATTGAAATTGTGCTTATGTCATTGATAACTGTCTACTATTATGAATTGGGAAAAGGACATCATTGCTCCTTCTGTTTTCAATGAGTCTAAGTCTGCACTACTCAACCCAAGGATTGAACTCACAATTTCTATGTTACCAAATTCTAATGCTTCAATTCACTAGGCATGAGACAATAAATAAAAGATTCAGTTTGAAATTCCCTGTAGATTACCCAGAGCGACATAGTGTAAAACTTGGAATCTTACACCTACACTGCCTGCTGCTTATCATTCTTGTATGGATTCACAGACATTTTTCTTTTTTTTACTGCTACTGAAGCCTTGCTGTCATCTCTATTTACAGTCCGAGTGTAAATAAGGATCAATCATTATCTATCCTCATAATCTTCACTTCCTACCCCCTCCTCTTTCATTCCTATCACATACCTCATTCATCATAACCATTTTAACAGTAACCCTCTGCACTACAATCTTAACCTCTTCAAGTCAAGGCTCAATTGTTATCTATCCTCCTTATCCTCATAATCTTCACTTCCTACCACCTCCTCTTTCATTCCTATCACACACCTCATTCATCATAACCATTTTAACAGTAACCCTCTACACTACAATCTTAACCTCTCCAAGTCAAGGGTCATTCGTTATCTATCCTCCTTATCCTCATAATCTTCACTTCCTACCCCCTCCTCTTTCATTCCTATCACACACCTCATTCATCATAACCATTTTAACAGTAACCCTCTACACTACAATCTTAACCTCTACAAGTCAAGAGTCAATCATTATAATCATCACTTCCTACCAACTTCTTTACCATTCATATCACACGTTATTCATCATTAACATTTTGACTGTAACTTCTACCTTGAGAGACTCTTGAGTCTTGAAATTTAAAAAAAATTTCTTTAATTCATGATCTTCATTAGAATCTATATTTTACATGCAAATATATATTTATATTTTATCAGTAATTTGTTACTATGACCCAATCGGAGATTATTTACTTTCATATTACAAAGGTGCGCAAAATGTCTGTTAAAACAATATAAGCTACTTTCATCTCTTTTAATGTCTCTCCAATTAATAGAATTTGTTCATGCAGCCTCACACTGAACACATTGCCGTCACTGGACTGAAACACAGTTATAGGAAAAGTCCTAGATTCTCATTTACCCTCATTGAAGTAGTCTTCAGATCTGCATTCTTGTATTGAAACTTACCGTTTGTCCTCATCTTGAGAACCACACTTCATTCTGTTAAGATTCTCAGTGCCAGCAGCAGATTTATGGGTAGAATATTCAGTTTCAGCTTCTGTAAAGGAAAATACAAAATTGTTTAAGAATTGATAAAATTAGAAAAATGAAAAAAGAAAAAAAAGCAACAAAATGTTTGATTAAATTTAATTCAAAACCTGACAGAGTGTGAATCTACAGATATAAATTGATTGGGCCAAAAAGTTTGTATAGTTTATTAAAATTAAAAGACATTTCTTCATTTTCCTCATTAACTTTATTGAACAACGTGATGGGTTGGCCAAAAATTTTTTTGTGTTTATTAAGTAAAAATAAATCACTTTTTTTTTCTTTTTTTTTAAATTTTAACAAAATTTAAGAATTTAATAAGGACGAGATTGGCTTGTGGAAATTCCATGGGATAATGCCGTTACACTTGCCTATCTATTTTGCAGTTACTGATAGAATAAGGTTGTTATATGCAGATTAGATATAAAAAAAAATCTCATAACAAGTAATATCAAGGAAACTAAATTTGGTATCATTTGAAAGAGAAATCAATCTACTTTCATATAAAAATCAGCTCATAATACTTGATTTTCAACGGTTTTCAAGAAGTTTCATTTTAATTGCACTGACATTACAATGTTCAGATTTTTCAACAATTCAATCAGAACTTCATGGACTGAACAACTGAAATCTCTCAATGGCTGACAAGGTTAAGACATAACAATGCTATGTTACTATGGTGACAGACATTTCCTTGGTGTCAGTTAAGCAACAGGTATTGAATCCATTCCTGTACCCAAACTAGAGGCATGGATAGTGCAAATGAGATCTGTACAAAAAGTGAATTAGGCATGCCAGGTTCAATTCCTACTTGATTGTTTTGTACAGTTCATGCTAATCCCCTTAGAAATGGAATGAATCCATCTTCCTCCAGCTATAGGTTAAATAACATGGCTCTCTTGCCATGAGGCAGCAACCAGTCTAGGAGAAGAAAAACTAAATATTAGAACCTGTATATATGTCTATATTTCTGAGATGAAATATCGTAACTATTTACTGTCACAGTCACGACGTTTCGACCATTGTACACTCCAGCCTTCGTCAGGTTATATTTGTTTTTTCAAACCAAACACTTTATTTAGTCCATGGGGACACATGTCCCAGTGGATAAAAACATTGATTGATTGATCCAAAGACAAATAATTGTGAGTTCAATCCCTGACCTCAGCAAAGAGAACAAAACTTGGAGTTATCAAGGCAAATTAACTAAAACTGAGCAGGGCAGACTGAGCTCTTTTGCCTTGAATGGGTGACCAGTCTAGGAGAAAGAAAACTCTGAATTCAAAACCAGTCTGAAGAGGATTGGACTGAGCTCCATCAGGCGATCTTGCCCTAGACTCACCACTACTACTACGGCTGCAGTACATGTAGTGCATCTATGATCTTAATGGGTTATTGGACACACATCTGTTTGAATAGCATCTCAGTTATCTATATATAAAATATGCAAATACAAAAGATGATTTAATTTGCAATTGAAAGTCAAAACCCCAAAATCAAGCAGCTTACAGCCACATCACACTGGAACACCAATTCCTGTATGATTACCAAAGTTAAGCAACATTAAGCCTAGTTAGTACTTAGATGGGCAACTGTTTGGGAATACCAGATGCTGTAAGTTTGAAAGTGCGGGAGTTCAAATTCCTGTTGAGTTATATACACTTACACAGCAAAAAAAATTCTTACAACTAAAAATATTTTCTGGCTTTAAATAACTTGCAAAGGGTTGATAAGCCATAAAAAACAAATTAATCAAACCAAAAAATCAAAATCCTTACTTTGAGTTTGAGATTTTTTCCCAGAGGATTTAATTCCAAACAGCTCATCAAGTGTGGACTGTTTCAGCTTTTTAGGAGAGATTCCATGATTCATGATATGTAATCTGCAATAGAAAAAAAATAACAGCACTCATATTCAGATAGACTAAAATTATAACAAATCATGATTACATTTTAGCATCATGTGTACTGTTGATAACCATGCACAGGGCCCATGCAAGGGTCTTGTGTCCCCCACCCTCCCAAATCTATGATCCACTCTCCTACATCTCAATTTTCAAAAGGTAGTATTCATATGAAATACAAATTTTATTGTAACCTAATGTACAATAATGGATCATATGCAATATAGGTGAACAATTCACAAATTGAAAATAAATACAATGTATCTAAATACAAATTAGAGACATGTCATAATAGATCATACCATTTTAAATAAATCAACAATGTTTTGCTGCAATTTCTAACATCAACTTGAGATTTTTCATGTTAAAAAGTTGAATAATTTTAACACATTCAACATTAAGAATAAATAAATAGTGAATTTTATATAGTTTTTTGAGACTTAGTATAAGCAAAACAAATTCATGAATTCGAATGACAAAAAAAAAAAAAAGATCCCAGAATGATGTTAAAATCCGCAAAAAAATTATCATCCTTTAATAGTTGACTGTGCTTAGTTATTTTGATTTGTAATGTATCTAAATGTAGGTAGAAAAAGTAAATGTTGAATTAAAAAAGAAGACAGATTATTTGTTAAATGGTTAAACTATGCCACCAAAATTGAAGGCATATTTCTAACAACCTTGCAATGTGTTGGGAAGATTCATCAGCAATATTTATTCCTGATGTTGTCAGGGATTATGGGCCACTAAAAATATCAGGCTTCATATCACAGGTGTCCCAATCAGGAGTGATCACCTCCTGGCCAATTCCTTACTATTATTAGATTTTCATATGTGGCCCTTCAAATACATATTTTTCCAATTATCCTATTATAATTGTGCTCATCTTTCCATTTGTTAGTTTGCACAAACATTACACCCTACTAATACCTAATAAATAATGGAATATTCCGTTTTGATCATGTGGAATGAGGGGAAAAAGATACTACTTGGTGTCAGTGAGAAAATGAAAGAAAAAGAAGATATAAGTAGAGTGAGAGAATCAGTTTACGCTGATAAGAACAGATACTACACTTTGATCTTAGCCAAACCGGGCAAGAAACAAGATGTGACACATGGTCAGTTTAATGTGGGGTGGTTGAGCACATGCACATGGGCCACGTCTAAAAATCGTGCAGCCCCCAAAATTGTTGGTTGTACTGCCATCAATATTACTATCAATGTTCCCTCTTTAGTGCAATGAGAAATGTACTGTCACAGACATCTGTTTCCTAAGACTGGACACCTCTCAATAATATTTAGTTCCTCTTTGTCAACAGAGACACAACTGATAAATAAAATGTAGTTTATCCACACAAGGGCAGATACTACCCTTTGATCTTAGCCAAAAGGTTGAGAGGCAATGGTGACCATGATAAATGCACCATTTTTCAGACACACCGTATTGAATGATAGAAACCAAGTAAGGCAATCGCCAATAATCCAGTTACCATAAGTAAAATAATATCGTCTGTGGAATTATTTTTAAATTATTATTAAGGGAAATGATAATAACGGGGATTTGGCTTGTTATATTAATATGTAGTATTTCTTAGAGGATTAGTTTATTACTTTAAAATAATAGAAAACATATCCCCTACTTTATGTTCAGCAGAATGTTATATTAATATGTTTTACTCATACTACCAAAAAGTAGTAATGGATTTTTTTTTATTTATTAATCCAACAGATTTCATCACTTTAAACATTATTTTTAGTGGATACCTATATTTGAGCAGACACTCTGTTTATTTATTAAACAGCATATTTATTTTTGTGAAACCAGCCTGAATATTTCAGAAGTCTTATTAAAGAAAAATATATATATTCTGCCATGATACGAATATATATATCTCTTTGCAGGAAAATATGTCATCAGATCTGACATGCTTTAGACTGACTTGGCCATGGAGGGCAACACCAATCAAACAGAAACCAGAGAGTGTATATTTGACTTTAATAAAATTTCCCAAATATTCAGGCCGGCAGATAAAAATAAATAAATATACCATTTAATAAATAAATGGTGTGTCTACATAAATATGGATATCCACTAAAATAACATTTAAAGTGGTTATATATTTCACATAAACACCAAAAATTGAAAGAATGTATGGTTCAGCACCTCTATCAAGAACCAGTTTAGTATATGTTTACTTTGTCTAGGAGGAAAGTGCTGCTTGCTGCCAAGAGTTAGTGCTGTATCTGTGCACACTACCCAAGAGTAAAGCATTGATGCCTGAAACTCTGTCTAAGATCAGTGTTGTAACTGAGCACTTTGCCTAGAATCAAGGTTGCATCTGTGCACTCTGTCTAGGATCAAAATGTTGTACCTTGGCCCTCTGCCTAAGATCAGTGTAGTTTCTGTGCAGGGAAATTCACTTGCTATTTTAGATATCTGTTTTATTACAGCTAAATGTTTTACACAGACAAAAAATAAAGATAGATGCGGACATAAATTTTAACAAATTTTAATATAAATAATGATAACTCCTTTCCCCAGTAATTCAGACAGAAAATAAATCACTCAACTACAACAAATCAACAGTTAGAGTTAATATTGATATATTAGGTTGGTGCAAAAATAATAACGTAATAATGTCGTTTTTTGACGTTATTACGTCATTATTTTTGCACAAACCTAATATTTTTATATATGTTCCTTCACAGAATGAAAAGTGTCAATTTAGTCTTTTTTGTCACTTATTTATCCATTATTAGTTTTTTGTGTGTGTGCATTTGTATATTTATACTGATGAGCCAAAATATTATGATCATGTAGCAAGAATGACAGCTAAAATCTCATAAGAGCTACACATGTCAGAGTAAGGGTCAGAGCAGGTATGCCAGGCTTGAGTAATTCATTTTGATATGTGTAATGATCCAGTTATATCATAAAATGTGATCTGAGGAAGTAAAAAAAGTTATCAACTCCTGTTGAGGCATGTGACAGTAAAGACATGATTTTGCAATTTTTTTTTTAAAACTTAACTTTAGTCTGGACCAGTGATATATGAGAGGCACTTGGCTCCCAGAGGAGGAATTTCAATCAGGGTAGAAACTCCAAAATGAGAAAGAATGTACTCTCTGCAGTGTGTGTACATGTAAAATCAAATACCAATATACACAGCTTATCACAAAAAATACTTCTTTAGATTTAAGCCCATTTGGTATTATTCAATTCTTGAGGTTTGTTAAAATATTTATTTTCCACTTGTTCTGGTGTACTACTTGGTACTTCACTTCATGAACTAAACCTAGTACAAGAATGGCAGTTAGGTCTCATCATTTTACTATTGAAATTTCTAAATGTAACCATAAATTCTATTCAGATAGTTTCTTCTCTTTTAGATTTGACCAATGTAACACTCTTATGGCAACTTCTTACTTTCCAGTCAACAAAGATCTTCAAAATGCAATGTCATCTTGTCTATTTGAATCCTGTCCTTTTTGAGCCCTTTCTCCTCAATGTTTTCCCATTTTCTTTCACTCTCAGTAACCCCTTAGTGGCTTTATTGCCTTGCTTAGGGTGAAATGATTTAAAAAAAAAAAAAAAAAAAGAAGAAAGAAAGAAAGAAAAACGTAAGCTTAATTTATATACATTCAAAAAAAAAAAAAATGATGACTGTAAATGTATTTGTAGGCTGCTTGATAGCATCCAAAACAAAAGTGGAAATGATGAGACAAAGTGGAAAAGTTTTAAATAACACGTTTTGCCAATGTCTGTTGATCTTGGCTTCTTCAGACAAGAATAAATTACAAAACTGTGTATAAGTAAAATGCATTAGGATTTTTAGGATAAGAGGAGCAATGAATTAAATTACCTTTTAAATTAAATTGCATACAAAATATCAGGTCATCCCATAAGTTCTGTCCAAATTTTGAATAAAAAAAAACAAGTGACCAAATGTTACATTTAATTACAGATTCAATCAACAATGTATTTTCCCCGATTATCTATGACTTCCTTCCATCTATTAACAAGCTTACTAATTCCATTACTGTAAAATTCTTTTGGCTTTGATTCGAAGAACTCACAAATGTCAGTTTTAACCTCTTCCTGTCTTACAAAAGCTGTTTCTTCCAAATGATTCTGTAAGCTAAAAAACAAATAGTAGTCTGAAGGAGCAAGATCGGGCGAATAAGGTGGATGAGGAATTTTCTCTCAACCAAGTTCTTCGAGCTTTAGTGACGTGATTCTTGCTGTGTATGGTCACGCATTGTCCAGATGAAACATCACCTCTTTTTTTCCTCAAAGCTTGGTTCAAACACTCTAATTGCTGACAGTATATTTGAGCATTAATTGTTGCATTAGGTGGTAAGAATTCAAAGTGGATTATTCCTTGGCGATCCCACCAGATTGAAAGAAGAACCTTTTGCCCATGAAGTTCCCTTCTCGGCTGTGGTCCTTCCCCTTTACCAAGCCACTGTCTACGATGCTTAACATTTCAATAAAAGATCCATTTTTTGTCGCCAGTCACAAGTCTATCCAAAAAAGGTGAAACAAGTTGGCGGGAATGGAGAGAAGAGCAGATGTCAACTGGGGATTTGAGGCTGTTTTCAGACAATTCATGAGGCATCCTTTTTCCAAGTTTAGGAACTTTTCCAAGTTGTTGAAGATGACGATGAACAGTTGTATGGTTTGAACTGAGAACCACTGCCAATTCCTCAACTGATAAAGCAGGATTTTCTTCAAGGGCTGCTTCAAGAAGCTTTTCATCAAACTCAACTGGACGTCAAGTTTGATCATCTTCAAGGGTGAAATCTCCACCTCTGAATTTTGCAAACCATCTTCTGCAAGTTCTTTCATTCATACATTCCTCTCCATAAACTGAGTGAATGTTTCTAGCCGTTTCGGCTACTGAGTTTCCTTTCTTGAACTCATAAAGCATTATGTGCCTCAAATGATTCTTGGGTACTTTCATGTTAGCAGGGTTTTAATCAAACAAAATGTAATTTTATTGTTCTCTGAAATAAAATTTGATCACTTTAAATGCATCTAAACATAAAAATAATGTTCAGCTCCATTATACATTATAAAATGCTCTTTAAATTTTGTTCATTTTAACAAAAAGTTAAAATTCGAACAGAACTTATGGGATGACCTGATATTTAGATTTTGCCATTAAATAACCCATAGAGGTGTTGATAGGTCACTAAACAAAAACAACCAACTTTCTTTTTTCTGGTTGTTGGATCTTATCACCTCTATGGGTTATTTACTGCTAAAATCTAAATATTTTGTATGCAATTTAATTTTTTTTTTAGGAGATAATAATGCTTTGTGTTACAATTCTTACTAATTAACCTATAGCTGATGGGACAAGAGGTGGATTCATACTTTTTCCAAGTATATTTATGGGTAAGTGACAAACTGGAATTAGAACTTAGCTCTTCAATTAACAATTACGAGCCATTATTTCTTACACCACCAGCACATCCAAGCTTATAGCACCTGTTATTCCCAAGCAGTCACCCATCTAGGTACTGACCAAGCACAATATCGCTTAACTTCAGTGATCATATTGAAACCAAACCAGAAAGTGTTTTTTTTTTTTTTTTTTTTTTTTTATATTCCACTTTGTCATACTTTTTTTCCTCTCTCTCTCTCTCTCTATATATATATATATATATATATATATATATATATATATATATATATATATATATAGTTATGAAGAACTTGGTAATCCAAAGGAGGATGAAATCC